>OZ020293.1:6766159-6891418 GCA_963971205.1 Aethes cnicana
CGTACTTCGACAGCATCAGCTGGGGAACAGAACAGAGACGACACGTCCATATTAGAAGCGCTCAAGTGTGAATCGGGTTTCTCGAGTCACCCACGATAGCATTTTTGAGTGCCACTTCAGGGCATAGACCTCCTCTCATCACGAGAGGGTTTGGGCTATAGTTACTAAGCGGGCCCAGTGCGGATTGGGGACATACCACACATCCAAGCCACCCAATCCCAAGTCTCAGTCATATCAAGTGACCCAAATGCAACTAGTTCCATATTATATATGAACAAGTCCGAGGGAGAAATGATAGCGTTTGGGGTGGTGCACCATGGACGACGCAAATGCTATCGCAAATGAAACATGTAAGGGGCGATGCAGACGGCGTCTTTTAAACACTTTGTCTAGCCGTGAGACGGCGATAGCAAAAGCGTCTTGACCAGGTCACAGGCGGCGCGGCGCCGCGTGTCACGTCGGAGCCTCGATGTCGCGGCCACCAGCACCCAGTACCTGCACGTACTGGCCGAAGATGGTCATCATCTTGTCCTCGTAGTGCAGCGCCAGCGTCTTGACCAGGTCACAGGCGGCGCGGCGCCGCGTGTCACGTCGGAGCCTCGATGTCGCGGCCACCAGCACCCAGTACCTGCACGTACTGGCCGAAGATGGTTATCATCTTGTCCTCGTAGTGCAGCGCCAGCGTCTTGACCAGGTCACAGGCGGCGCGGCGCCGCGTGTCACGTCGGAGCCTCGATGTCGCGGCCTCCAGCACCCAGTACCTGCACGTACTGGCCGAAGATGGTTATCATCTTGTCCTCGTAGTGCAGCGCCAGCGTCTTGACCAGGTCACAGGCGGCGCGGCGCCGCGTGTCACGTCGGAGCCTCGATGTCGCGGCCTCCAGCACCCAGTACCTGCACGTACTGGCCGAAGATGGTCATCATCTTGTCCTCGTAGTGCAGCGCCAGCGTCTTGACCAGGTCACAGGCGGCGCGGCGCCGCGTGTCACGTCGGAGCCTCGATGTCGCGGCCTCCAGCACCCAGTACCTGCACGTACTGGCCGAAGATGGTCATCATCTTGTCCTCGTAGTGCAGCGCCAGCGTCTTGACCAGGTCACAGGCGGCGCGGCGCCGCGTGTCACGTCGGAGCCTCGATGTCGCGGCCTCCAGCACCCAGTACCTGCACGTACTGGCCGAAGATGGTCATCATCTTGTCCTCGTAGTGCAGCGCCAGCGTCTTGACCAGGTCGCAGGCGGCGCGGCGCCGCGTGTCGACGTCGGAGCCCTCGATGTCGCGCCGCACGTACTCCTCGGGGTTGTCCTCGAACAGTTCCATATCCGACTCTGTGGACGTGCAGGCACAAACATAAAAAAAAATTCAGGCAACCGGTGAAATTACTAACACAAAGGCATTCTATCTTAGGCCTCACGGTAGGCAACACATTCGAGATCTTGTGATCCATACTAATATTATAAATGTGAAAGTGTGTTTGTTTGTTCCTTCACGTCGCAACGAGTGAACTGATTTGGATGAAATTTGGTATGAAGATAGTTTAAGACCCAGGCAATAACATAGGATAATTTTTATCCCGGTACTTTTACGGGAACGGGTTTGCTCAATCAACCATCGCATTGATATGTAGAATTGATACTCGGGTACGCAAATGCTAAGTCTACGCGGGACGAAGTCGCGGGCAAACCGCTAGTGTCTTTATAAGGCTTATTTGGGGCGAAATGGAGGACGTGGGAACTCTATGACCTGAGCTACACATGATAGTAGTAGAGTGCTATGAAGTACATGATTGGATATGTAAAGAATGAATTAGATAGACACCACCCAACTAAGCACTTCGTGGCTTGCCAGCTGCAAAAGCGTATCGTGATACTCTACATATATCATAAAGACCATAACACCATAATTTCTGTTTTCGTTTAAAATTTGTGGTAGTCTCTTTCTTACACTCACCTCTGAACTCCATATTTGGGATGACGACTTTTTCGCATATACTGCTGAGCGTGGCCGGGTCTTCAAATAAGCTCTTGTATTTATTCTTCTCCGCGATTTTGGCGAGGAACGTTAGGGCATTCGACACCAACTGTGAAAAATATTAAGACACATGTTAAAAACGAATTTTCTTAGGTAAAGAGGTAAAACTAAAAGATGGAGATCGACATGAAACAGAGAGCGGCATAACAAAAGAAAACTAAATAAAGTGTGTTAAAATTATTTTCTAAAATTGTAAAACCTATTGAAAATTTCAAATTCTATAGAAGTATCTTCTATAGAATTTGAAATTTTCAATAGGTTTTAAAATTTTAGAATCATAGGATCATTAGGATGCTCCCTCCCTACGATTCTAAAATTGTGCATACTTGACAGAATGTGGACAGAATGATCAATGATCATCTATACTATCGTACAGTCAATGGCAAATACATGTATCCGTACAAAACTGATATTATAGGAACCTGCGGACCGCGTAATACTTAGTGGCGGGCCAAGTAAGTAGAATCATTCCAAACAGTGGCGCGAACTGCTCCTCGTACTTGCTGGGAGGATGTTAACTGAGTGCACTGACCGCGTCGTACTTGGCGGCGGGCCCCGTGCCCAGGAGCACGCCCCACACGGCCGTGACGTAGCCGGGCGCGTGCGGCGCGAACTGCTCCTCGTACTTGCTGGGAGGATGTTAACTGAGTGCACTGACCGCGTCGTACTTGGCGGCGGGCCCCGTGCCCAGGAGCACGCCCCACACGGCCGTGACGTAGCCGGGCGCGTGCGGCGCGAACTGCTCCTCGTACTTGCTGGGAGGATGTTAACTGAGTGCACTGACCGCGTCGTACTTGGCGGCGGGCCCCGTGCCCAGGAGCACGCCCCACACGGCCGTGACGTAGCCGGGCGCGTGCGGCGCGAACTGCTCCTCGTACTTGCTGGGAGGATGTTAACTGAGTGCACTGACCGCGTCGTACTTGGCGGCGGGCCCCGTGCCCAGGAGCACGCCCCACACGGCCGTGACGTAGCCGGGCGCGTGCGGCGCGAACTGCTCCTCGTACTTGCTGGGAGGATGTTAACTGAGTGCACTGACCGCGTCGTACTTGGCGGCGGGCCCCGTGCCCAGGAGCACGCCCCACACGGCCGTGACGTAGCCGGGCGCGTGCGGCGCGAACTGCTCCTCGTACTTGCTGGGAGGATGTTAACTGAGTGCACTGACCGCGTCGTACTTGGCGGCGGGCCCCGTGCCCAGGAGCACGCCCCACACGGCCGTGACGTAGCCGGCCGCGTGCGGCGCGAACTGCTCCTCGTACTTGCTGGGAGGATGTTAACTGAGTGCACTGACCGCGTCGTACTTGGCGGCGGGCCCCGTGCCCAGGAGCACGCCCCACACGGCCGTGACGTAGCCGGGCGCGTGCGGCGCGAACTGCTCCTCGTACTTGCTGGGAGGATGTTAACTGAGTGCACTGACCGCGTCGTACTTGGCGGCGGGCCCCGTGCCCAGGAGCACGCCCCACACGGCCGTGACGTAGCCGGCCGCGTGCGGCGCGAACTGCTCCTCGTACTTGCTGGGAGGATGTTAACTGAGTGCACTGACCGCGTCGTACTTGGCGGCGGGCCCCGTGCCCAGGAGCACGCCCCACACGGCCGTGACGTAGCCGGGCGCGTGCGGCGCGAACTGCTCCTCGTACTTGCTGGGAGGATGTTAACTGAGTGCACTGACCGCGTCGTACTTGGCGGCGGGCCCCGTGCCCAGGAGCACGCCCCACACGGCCGTGACGTAGCCGGGCGCGTGCGGCGCGAACTGCTCCTCGTACTTGCTGGGAGGATGTTAACTGAGTGCACTGACCGCGTCGTACTTGGCGGCGGGCCCCGTGCCCAGGAGCACGCCCCACACGGCCGTGACGTAGCCGGCCGCGTGCGGCGCGAACTGCTCCTCGTACTTGCTGGGAGGATGTTAACTGAGTGCACTGACCGCGTCGTACTTGGCGGCGGGCCCCGTGCCCAGGAGCACGCCCCACACGGCCGTGACGTAGCCGGGCGCGTGCGGCGCGAACTCCTCCTCGTACTTGAGCGCGTAAAGCGCCGCACACTCGCACACCTCGGTGCGCAGCTCCTCCATCACGCCGGGCCGGTCGTCGCCTTCCTATACACAGTAAATCATTTGTGTTAACACAAAATGTTCCCAAAACATATGAATAAAAAAAAAATGTACAGAAAACATAGCTTATCGATGAAGGCATGGAGAAACTCAACGTATTAAATATCTACATTACAATTTGTAAAAAACGAATACCACATGATCCGCCAATAACATATACTTATAATAGTAAGACAAATCTTTCATAGTAAGTAAATCCATGTATTGGAGTATTTATAGTTTTTTTTTTAAATTCGCCTATGCTTGCCTGATTGCCACTCTACCAGCAGAATGACATACATAACACAAATTTGCTCAGCTATCTGACTGAATGCATAATAAGTATAGAAAAAAAATTGTAACTGAAAAGGTTATGAAAGGTGTTGGTTTTTTTTTGGCACCGTCCCTAACCATTTTCTGCTTTGCCTAAAGACTGGTAGAGAATGCCTCAAGGCATTAAGTCCGCCTTTTGTACACTAGGTTTTCTTTATGTGCAATAAACTTTAAATAAATAAATAAAGGTATGAAACTTACATCATTCCCTTCCAAACATGGCACTTTGACTTGCAGCAGGTTTAGTAGATTGGGCATCCATATAGGCATGTTGTCTTCAAAGAATTCTGGCAGGTCTTGGTAATTGAGTGAATAGAACACTTTGCAGATGAGCACTAGCGAGCCGTAGATGATCTTGAGAGCTTGGGCGTTGGATGCGTGCTTCGATGTTAACTCTATGGTGGCCTGATGATGGAAAAGTTCATGGTAATAAAATACAGAAAAATTGCATACATATTATGGGATAGAAAAGTCACATGCTACTCAGTTGATCGCACAGGATGTCAACAACACAAAAAAAAAAAAAAATTTTAGTTACAGTAACCGCCCTTGATGTAAGCATGCTGAACATAGATGAATATAGTATTTATTACAATGTTTGCCACTAAGACCAGTGACGCCAAACATATCCTAAGGATTCTGGTGACCTTCACCAGGTCATTCCAACTTATTTGAGCCCATATCGTAGTGTAGAGTCCATTACAATCCTATACTATTAAACAAGCAATATTTGTCACCTATCCCTACATATTACAAAAGTAAGTGCCCCGCCGCGTCTGTCTGCCTATCTGTCTGTCTGTTTGTTTGTTCGCAATAAACTCGAAACCACTGAACGGATTTAATAATGCAGTTTTCACTTATAGATAGAGTGTTTCTTGGGGAAGGTTTTAGTATATAATTTGTTATAGTTTTCTGTAAATTAGATGAAATATGACGATGATAGTTCAAGATGGCGGAGAAGATCAAGCCGGCTGGGAGCTTTCATGGAAAACACTGCCCAACTCCTTTGAGTTAAAACAAAACAATGTATGGAGGAATTGTTCCTCTTATATAGGTCTATGGCAGTTGCGCCTAATTACAGGAGCAATAACTGATCATGCCCTATTAAACAAACATCTGTACAATTTGGATATTACAAACATCCCCCTGTGCAGAGCCTGCATGGAGAAAGAGGAATCAGCCACTTACATCCTCTTGGAATGTTCTGGAGTGGCAACGCGCAAAATCTAAGGCGGTACGAAGTCCGCAGGGTCAGCTAGTAGGTCTATAGAAAAGTCCGCCATGGTATAGGTCTATCTTTTAAGGAAAGCTTACTATACCCATTTTAATGACTAAAAAAATGGCCCCATCTAATGTGTTATTTGGAAAACTATTTAGTATTAATCCTTATCATTTAAATACGATAGTTTCCTTTAGCATTTCATGCTCTTTATGCCATTTACATTACACCATGCAATTTATTTAATATCTCGGGAGTTTCCAAAAAATAAAAACTTCCGCGCGCAAAATAAAGTCCTTGCGTATTTTTTTCCCGGATGAAAGCTTAGTTCCCGCGGGAACGCTATAACCAAATACCCCGCGGACGAAGTCGCGGGTGATATATTTGTAATCACGTTCTCGAAAACGCCTCTAACAACTTCAATGAAATTTGGTATATAGGGGTTTTTGGGGGTGATAAATTGATTTAGCTAGTTCTCATATCTGGGAAAATTCATTTTTAGCTATTTTCACCCGAGCAAATCTCGGTCGCCCAGGTACTAATTACTAATGAGAATAATGCGACATACTAATTTATTTTCAAGTTGGTGTGATATACACTGACAACTTATATTTTCAAATATACTCACTACAAACAAGTCCGTCAGAGGCTTCGCAAAGTTGTCTAGCACATGTTTTATTTCTTCCCAGAGCTTTTGCGATTTGAATTCGATCCGATATCGCTTGAACAACGAGTGAGCTGTCCGTAACACGCCGTTGATCACGTGAAAATCACCTGAAAGAAGTTTAAAATGTTCACGATATCTTCAATAATCTGCATCAATATTAAAGGCAAAAGATGCAAGATGTGATGTTGTTCATAATGTTAGAACAGCAGTCATGTTACACTGTTATTATTATCCCAATATTTTTCAAGCTGTCTCTACAAGTTATGGTTATTTAATAACACAGCTCGAAAAATATCGTGATAATATTGACAGTGTAATACTCCCAATAGAGAATAATGCTGCGGCTGGGTGGCCCGACCTGCTAACGCCTTCACAGTGTGTTCATAAAACATTTATAAAGTTCCATAAATGTATGGCAGTTGACTAGCCAATTACAATTATAAGTGCTATTGGTTGCTAAAATTAAACAAATAAAGAATATTACAAGGTTAATAAACAAATACCTGTTGCAAACTTCTCTACCATCTCCGGGATAAGTCCTGGCCACTTCTCTGGGAAGTCGCACTTGCCGATGATGAAGACGGCATCACTGAACTGCCTCTGTATTGACCCGGGAGACTTCAGCATCAGCGAGACAATGAGGGTCTTAATTGTAGCACGGTCAGATGCATGGATTCTGTCTCTACCGTCATCATCCTGTCCACAAAATTACATGAAAGTTTTTGCATATAAAAGAACATTTAATCATTTTTTATATAAGACACCTTTTCATTACTGACCACAGTCAAAAGGGTTATATTGGTGAATGTGTGAAATTACGAAATGAGATTGCAATAGATTTGATTTGCATGCTGTTGTGATCTAGTATAACCGTTAGGTCCAAGATTACAGTTTACTTGAGTAATTTTAGTCCTGAAAAGAACTGCGGTAAGCAGCAATTAGAAACATACCACAGGCCAGTTTCGTTTGATGAAATTCTTGAAGGCAATAGCAGCTGCCACTCTGATGTTGGTATCCATGGTTTCCTTGTCAATGAGGTGCAGCAGAAGTATTGCATAGTTCTGATTCACCTCCACACTTTCAAGGAAATTTTCCGCTGCAAAGAACAAAATGATGCTGCATACTCTATTCTTCTGAATATTACATGAGTAGAATGTACTAAACAGAGTGTAGTATGTACAATATCAAGATGTCATAATTAACCTAGTATTTTTGTACGCAACTTGGTTTTAAATTTCTCTTCTACCCAGGACAAAATTCATGTCACAAGAACAGATTTTGTACTTGAGGCATACGTGGTTTGTATTTACATACAGATTTCTTCGTATAAGTTTTTATATAGTCGACTATACTCTAGTAGGTTAGTGCACTGAAATATATCAAATTCATCAGGCTTGGGCAGGAATAGCAGAATGCATGGTGTTTAAAAAAGGAAAATGTGACATAGAATCATTTTTGTAAATATGATTCAGGAACTTACTGAAAGAGTGAGGTGTAATGAGAACAACACGAAAACAACGCCAATTGAACAAAAGGTTAACATTATGTCGGCAAATTTAAAACCTATGAGATATGAAAAATACACTATATTTGTGTCAATTAAACTCGCAACTTCATTATTTATTAGCTATATTTGATGTTTAAAATAATTATTCTCTACGTTATTCACTTCTAGCCCAATTATCTAGAAATGAAATTTAAAACAATAACACATTGACTTACCGGGTCTGCGAACGTTTGGATCCGGATTGAGAGTCTGATGTAAATAGTTCGCTAATGTAGCCAAATTATCATCCGTGACCTCCATTTTGATTTATATTTGATACTTATAAATGAATTAACTATACTATTATCGTATAAAAATAAAATTACAAAATCACGTTTGCAGAAATGGGGTCCTGTCAACGGATATTCCCAGCACAGATTATAAATTCACAGTCGCAAAACCATATGCCTGCTCTTCACTCACATTAAGCCAACACGGGCCGACAAATGTTCGCCTGTGTTCGCGGCTATTTCCGGCCATGATCGGACAAACATCCACACAATCGACTAATATTCATTCAACGCTTGCCTTCTCTTCAAGACGGACGTCGATATCGCGGCTGTGGCGATATTTATGGAAGGTGGACTTTTGTATTGGTTTTGTACTTCAACCCTTTTACTTTAAACGCGCTATTTAGGTGTTTCAGCCTTCGCTTGACCCACGATGAGATGATCTTCGATATTATCGTGCTTTTTACTGTCAGAGACGCTGGCAACACTCGATTTGACAGTTGACACATGCGTCAGCCGCCATTTTGACATTTGCATAAGCGTCGTCTTGACTTGACAGAACCAGTACGCTTTCGATTTTCGTGCGAAATAGTCATACTCATACATTACGAAATAACCTGCGGGCCTGTGGCCCAGACCTTGATATTAATTTATGTACATTAGAAAAGAATACACAGTATAGCTGGGGATTTAGTGCGATGTACCCTGCACTTTTTGATTAAAGTCTCAACCTTGGCACAGTTGTTCCTTGGGTGATTCAGAGTGGATTCAGACCGGGGGCCACCGGCGGCCACCGCTCGGTTGGTGGGGGGAGGGGGGGGGGGGAAGGTTGCTTCCGCCGCGCTTCGGTTTGAGCTAAATTTCTTCCAAGTTATTTTGATTTGGGCAAGTGAGATATCATTTTCGGATAAAAGAAGGATGACGTTTTCAATTCTGATAAGAAAAAAATGCGTTTCCATACAAAAAAATTAAGTTTTTCACAAAAAACCTTCATAGGAATTTTTTTTTTCGTCTCGTGACATATTGCAGATAACAAAGAGAATAATCCCTCTTTATTAGTATTTTCTCTCAAAAAATTAGCCCATCCCTTCGGTATTTTAGTATTGGCAGTAACCCTCGTTCTTTGGCCAACACCACGTTTTTCTCTGGTACCTACAACTTTTTAAGCTATCGCTCTTGTATGTATCCCATACTAAATCTACTCTGGAAACCATGCTAATTTCTTTGCAAAGAAATGGTATAAATACCTTTTCCGCATATTCTCCAAAAGTCTTGCTTTGTCCAGGATTAAGCATATGGACTAATGCAGCACCGTCTAATATCTTTACTGAAACTTGTGGAGCATTCGAAACATTAGTTGTGTCACCACACACATAGAGCGGTAAGCGATTTCAATAAGTCCGACTTCGTACAAGACCGTAATTTCCCCATCGAAGAAAGTGACGGAGGGCTAGCCTGATTTTCGTGTGCAAAGAAAGAATCGAGATCTCCTGTTCGGTGCTCACAAGTAGCTATGTATAGTTTGCTGAATAAACTGCAATCGTTTTTGAGTCCAACTATCTTGGCTTTCGTCTTGTTTTCCCCTCTTTTATTCCAGGCTAATAAAGGATATTTGTTTAATTTGATAGGATCTTGTACTTTTTTGTCTCCCTTTGTGTCTAACCGCTCTTTGCAGAATGTCATGTACTGCTCTTCACCCTGATTTTCTATATTAAATACAACATTGACCACTTCAGGTGGCGCGATAGATTTACTGACAATGTTATATAAGTCTTGCGATTGTTCTAAAAATGGATTTCCCAAATTATTTATAGTTTTCACCAGAGACGTAACCACTGTCTAATTACTTTTAATGCGGCCATTTCTATATGAAGGCCACCCATCATAACAAATATTTCGTTTTCCCCGTAATACTGCGGTAATGTGTATTGAATTTGTTTCAGCAGAGCGTACAAAGGTTGATCAGCAACTAGTACTGGTAACTGGTCGGGGCTAAGAAATTTTATTGCTTTGATGATAACATTCATCGAGTGGACCATCATTGCAGTGGTATGTGCCTGCTCTCTAAAAATAGGCAGCAAAGATATTTCCGTTAAATGTTTGGGTAAATCGCAATCTGAAGTGGCATGATGAGCAGTCCAAGATTTAAATTCTTCAGTCATTGTGCTGTCTAGCCACTCTTTTTCTTCAACTATCAGATTTTCTTGATTACATTCTGCTTGCGTGTAGATATCTGATCGTGTGCATGTATATTTATTCAAGTCAATAAAACAGGGAGGAACGATTGAGTAATGTGATGGTAGCTGCATCATTTTTGTCTTCAAACCATCTCCCTGGTCATTTGTTAAAACTGGTGGCAAGTCCCGACGTAAACCTAAAATATACACAAATAAATGGAAATGTTTCTAAGCCCATACTGTAGAATAAAATATGTGAACATCGCCTAAATCGTATCTACATCCCAGGGCGTCTGAAATACAGACTAGAAAACAGGAAAGTGTTGGCAAAGTTACTTACCGACCTCATCTGGCATATTGTGTTGCATCAAAGTGATAGCTGTACCATGGAAAGCTGTTTTTGCTGTTGTAGAAGTAGGATTGTGGTCAATATTATCCACTGCAGCTGTGGTGAAAACACCTTTGCACATTTTGGGAGGGCAGACTACTTCTTCCCTGTGATGCATTTCACAGAGTTGGCTTTTTCCAATAAAATACTCTGCAATGTTTGGTAAGAAATACTCATACCCAGCTGGTAAGTACAATTTATAGATATTTTTAAATTTATATATAAGAAGTGAAGCATTTGTTATGATATTTCGCCTCGAGTGCTATTAAATCAAATCGTTCTGATACCTTTGCTAAAATTTGATAATCCTCCAATAATCTGGCGCACTCTATAATGGTATCGCTACATTTTTTGTTCATTACGGCACTGAGAGGCTGTTTATTTGTACCAGGTAATTCGCAAAAAAGACATGATTCACAGTCATATTCCGTTTGTTGTACACTACGAGTTAATGGTGCGGAAATACGAATACTTTCATCAGTTTTAGCAAATTGCGATTGTGCTCGTTTGAGTTTAGTTGTTTTAAATTTTATATAACATGATTTATGCCACATGGCATGATTTTGGCTGAAAACATTTTCAGATTCATTTAAACTGTCCAGCAGAGATTCATTTAAATTCAGCGGGAGCTGATTTATATTAAGAAACCCTTTTATATTTCGTGCAAGCAATTCGTAACTATCATGTTTCGGTTTTAAAAGCTTTTCTTGTGTTATTTTTTGACACAATGCACAAATGCTCCATTCGAAAGTCAAATTATCTTGTGCAGACATGCTTTATTTCGCAGTAAGTTAATAAATAGGTGCATATTAGTAACAGGTAAATATGAATTATATTCCCACCACAACCTGATAATAAAGAAAAACATGCAAATATTATTCACCACACCAACACGATGCATTATTAGTATGTGCATATTGTAAATACATTTAATATACTCACATTAAAGTTGTAAATATGTTTTACATCACCCTTGGCCGTAAAGTGGGATTTTCTGCCCGCTACGCGGAGAGAAAATCTCACTTCTTGGCCAAGGCAAGACGTAAAACTTTTGACAAACCACGGGCGGTAATTCGTAAAGCCCCAGATCGCATATTTATGGCCCTCGCCTTCGGTTCGGGCCACAGAAACTGCGATCTGAGACATTTACGAATTGACCACCCTAGGTCTGTAATGTACTATTGGCGACGAAAGCAGCAGCAATGTTTTAAATATCAGCAAGTCACACGTCAACTGTCAAGCTTGCGAGCGCCAATACTGCCGGACCGAGGTCAATAAACTCACCGGCGCGGCGGTTGATTGATTGTGCAAAACACGAAATCGGGTATATCTAGATAATTTTTCTAACCATCATTTATGCCTATATGTCCATAAATGTATATATTTTTATAATCGTCTTTAACAGAGCTACAAAGCAGTATTTTTTTTAAACCGATATCTTTAAGTGTTTAAGAAAAAAAATACAAAAAAGTGACTAACAAAAAAATCGTATGACGGTTTTTTGGAAAAAACTTCATTTTTTTGTATGGAAATGCCTTTTTTTCTTATCAGAATTGAAAACGTCATCCTTCTTTTATCCGAAAATGATATCTCACTTGCCCAAATCAAAATAACTTGGAAGAAATTTAGCTCAAACCGAAGCGCGGCGGAAGCAACCTTTCCCCCCCCCTCCACCCCCGAGCCGCCGGTGGCCCCCGGTCTGAATCCACTCAGAATCACCCAAGGAACAACTGTGCCAAGTTTGAGACTTTAATCAAAAAGTGCAGGGTTCCCATACAGGTTGCACTAAATTCCCCACTAGTATACAAGGTATGCACCAAATGTTATAGAGTTATATATACACCAATTGTCTTGATGAGCTAAATCAGGAGTGAGCTGTCCGATCGTTGAGTTTATAATAAGAACCAACGTGCAATGAAGACACTCGCTCCATTATCCGTAAAGTCGCGTAATGGAATCTAACATTATCCTTACCGACTACTATTGGATATAGCTTCCAAACACCCGAGCCATCGGGGCATATTATCATTCGTCGGCTGCTCAGCCGACGTCGGCCGCATAGCCGCATAGTATAGCCCTATGGAATGTCGGCTAACTAGCCGCATGGTTTACCGGCTGCATAGCCGCATGGTATATCGGCCACTAAGCCGTATGGTATGTCGGCTGCCTAGCCGCATGGTTTACCGGCTGCTAAGCCAGATCATATATTGGTCCACCGGCTGCTAGCCTTATTGTACCTAGGTATGTCGGCTGCTTAGCCGTATAGTGTCGGCTGTTTAGCTGCAAGTCGACGGCTAATTGTTTGATATGTCGGCTGCTAACGACTAACTCATAATATTGGTACGCCGATTCAATTATTCAACACCCACATGGCTGGCCCCTAAGAGACCCTACCCTTTTTACGCTTATGCCGTAAGTATGTAATGAAATGGTTCTTTAATAATCTCTATCCCTTCCAGCAAAATGACACAAGTCACCTTCGGGGACCTAGCTAAATGGCGGGTTCCAGATGAGGAGGAGAAGGCCCACAAATCGGTTATAAAAGTGCTTCATGAGCGTTTCCCCCCGGACTGGGAGTCATGGGAGGTGACACACCTGTCATTTGAACAGCTTTTTGGGGACTTATCAGCGGATACCGAGAATCGCCTCAGGTTTGCGATCCCCACAGCAGAACTAATTCTATGTTTTGATGGAAAGGCAACATCAGTGAGTGAAAGGAAGTTCAAATACATTAAGAGAATGTTGTTAAAATGGCCCCTAGGACGGGCACTTATTTACGCGCCCCATGCTATTATGGAAAAATTGCACTCAAAAGAGCACGACTACATCAAATTCATGGACACAGTAAAAATACTGAAACAACAGGGAAAATTAATCTCGAGACAAGATGCATGCGCCAAACTAGGTGCCACTTCTGGACGCTCATCTATTGAATTGTCACCCCCTAGGAAGACGTCCTGGACAGAGGAAGAGGATGAAACCTCCAATCCAAAACGACCGAGAGATGACAGACTTATAAACCTTATGAAAGGACAACAAGATATATTCAACCAGCTACTGCAAGTCTCTGCTGCTCAGCTGAGTAGTATTGCAGAGTTAAATAATAGATTACCACCACTGGTGAAGAACACAACACATCATTTGAGAGTGTGTCCAGTACACAAGAGTGGGCATCAGATGCTGAAGCCACGGGGTATAAGCAGGAGATGTGGCAAGCTCCGCAGTTCTAATATCAAGAAGAGGCCTCAGGTGATGAAGAGTGCGAGGAAACACTGTACAATTTTGATCCTATCTGTTGTATAGATGGCAGCACTATGCTAATGCATTTGCGCCATGCAAAACAATGTACCAAGTAGGTTAGTCTGTGGTGATGGTTTTTATAGAAATAAACGGGTTATCTCAATCAATCAATTTGAGTCGTATTAATTAATTACGCAGCCCTTTAAAGACCTATATAACATTGGCGACGAGCGCGAAACGGACCATATTGTGTATTTGTGTCTATAGTATTATACGACAAAACGTAAATGATAAGTGAGTTCAATGACATCGGCGGCACACCATGCAATTCCAACCGTAAGAAATCATTGTAATGGATTGCATAGAACAACAAATAAAACAAGGAAAGAAAGGTTGGATTCAAGAAAAATCTAAAAAGGAGCTAATTCAGATTGCTAATAAACTGGCACAGAAAATTGTTTTTGAGGAAAGTCATTCAATCGAAGAGGTTAGGAAATACTTACGTGAATTTGTAAACAGATCACAAACAAAAGACTATCGGCGTGGCATCACAATGAACGCGATTACTAGCTTGGAAGTATTTACTGGGGGAAATTGGAAGGCATATCAACAACAATTTGAATGTTTCATGTTATTGAATGAAGTAACAGAGGAAAAGAAAGTGCCATTACTGATCACCAAACTAAGTACTAATGTGTATGACTTATTAACAGCATTATGTGTACCTAATCCACCAATGAAAGAAACATACGACAGTATATGTGAAAAACTAAGTAAGTACTACCATCCAGTCAAAAACAGTGCACTACATCAAGCCGAATTCAGAAAAAGGTGTCAGAAATCCACCGAGTCAATTGAACAATATATTATTGAATTGAAAAAGCTATCTAAGAACTGTAACTTCAAAAACATAGATGATGAGATAAAAGAAAGATTGCTTAATGGTACTTATTGTGATTCAGTAAAATTTGAATTATTAAAACAAGCCGACTTGTCATTAGAACAATTGACAAATATAGGAAAAACAGCTGAAACAGCATATAAGCTGGTGTTTAGTCATGAAAAAGAACAAGAACAAGAACAAATGTTCAAATTACAGAGAAAAAACTTCAATAAGAATAAAACCAGTAGTTTTCATTCCAACACAACACCTACTTGTTTTTGCTGTGGAAAAATTGGCCATGTCAGATCACAATGTTCACTCCGTGAAAAATTTTGTAGTGAATGTGGCGTGAAGGGACATATTTTCAAAGTCTGTGAGAAAAACAAAACGGCTGTAAGAAAAAATGTGAAACAGTTAGAAACTTCAACTTCAAACCAGGACGACCATGAGGGGAAGGAAAGTAAGAACATTGAGGCAGAACCAGAAATATTTGACATTTTTTATTTTAGTGACAAAAATAAAATTCCACCTACAACATTGCAGGTTAGTGTGAATGGCAAGAATATAGAGTTCGAGGTGGACACTGGCGCAGATGTGAGTACCATTACCATTACATTAGCGGACAAAGAACAATATTTTCCAAATTTAGAAATTCAACAACGTAATGTCATATTTACAAATTTTGATCAGTCTACTTCAACACCTTTAGGTGTAATAGAAAATTTAAATATCAGTTATGGTTCTGTAAATCTAAATAACCAAAGATTGTTTGTTGTTAAAGATGGACTGCCTAAAATACTGGGTAAAGATTGGCTCTCCTTGTTGCAACTATGGCCCCCAATTTTTGAACAAAAAATTTGTGGAGAAATTCCTAAAGAAAATCTAATTAATAACATAAAAAGAGAATACTCTGTCTTATTTGAGCCCGGTATGGGGGACTTCAAAGGTGAGCCAGTCTATTTATCCATAAAATCAGATGTAAAGCCTATTTTCATGCCGGTAAGGACTGTTCCATTTGCATTAAAAGATAAAGTCAAACAAGAAATTGAAAGATTAGTTGCAAATAAAAGGATTGAACCAGTAGAGTATTCAGAGTGGGGTACTCCCGTGGTACCAGTTTTAAAACCAGATGGAACTGTCCGATTGTGTGGAGATTTTCGAATAACAATAAACAAGTATTTGCAGATTGATCATTATCCCTTACCAACAATTAATGACATATTGATGAAAATGCAAGGAAATAATTATTTTTGTGAATTAGATTTGCAGGAGGCTTATCTACAGGCCCCACTAGATAAAGAATCTCAGGAATTGGTCACAATAGTGACGGAAGAGGGTATCTACAAATACTTATACTTACCGTTTGGTGTTAGTACCGGGCCAGGCTCGTTTCAAAGATTAATTACACAAAAACTGAATGGTTTGGATGTAATTGTTTACATAGATAACATATATGTATATGGAAAAACTTTATCTGAGACAAATGAAAAACTGATTCAAGTACTCCAAAAGCTCAAAGAATCTGGATTAAAGTTGAAAATGAACAAATGTAAATTCTTTGAGGAAAAGCTGGATGTTTTTGGATTTGAGGTAAACAAAATGGGCATAAAAATAATAAAAAGTAAAATAGAACCATTATTGTTGTTGCCTCGGCCAGATAATGTAAAAATGCTTAAATCTTTTCTGGGAAAAGTGAACTATTATAATCGATTTTTGCAAAACATGGCAATAATATTAAAGCCTTTATATGATTGTTTAAAAAAAGATAAGTTTGAGTGGAAAGACTCATGTGAACAGGCATTTCAGGAAATAAAGAAAGCTCTTGCTAATACACCGCCTCTGCCACATTTTGATCAAAATTCGACAATTATTTTAACATGTGACTCAGCAGACAGTGGGGTAGCTGCAGTACTGTCTATAAAAGACAGCAATAATATTATAAGACCAGTAGCATTTGCAAGCAAAAAACTGAATGACACCCAAATAAAATACCCAATCTTAGAAAAAGAGGCTTATGCGATTGTTTTTGGAGTTAGTAAATTTTATGAATTCCTTTTTGGGCATAAATTTATTTTACAAACTGATAATGAGGCATTGACGAAAATATTAGGACCAAAATATGGTATACCTAAAATGGCAGCAAGGCGACTACAATATTGGTCAATATTTTTAAGTGGATTTAATTATGAAGTTCAGCACATAAAGTCCAAAAATAATCCAGCAGATTATTTGTCGCGGGTAGCCATCAATGATCAATACATGTTAAAAAATACTGAAATAGTTAATAAAACATTTGAATGTAACACCATTAATTACATAAATAAAGCAGAATTAAAAACATTAGACTGGCAAATTATAAAAAGTGAAACAAAAAAGGATAAAATATTATGTAATGTTTTGAGATATTGTTCAGACGGCTGGCCAGTGATAAGTGATTTAGGAGAAGACTATGAACCATACTTTAGAAGGAAAAATGAAATCAGTGTAGAGAAGGATTGTCTGTTATGGGGTTACAGAGTCATAATACCAATGAATATAAAAGAAAATGTATTAAGTGAATTACATGCAAGTCATTTAGGTGTAACACGCATGAAAGAAATATCTAGGTCATATTTCTGGTGGCCAGGCATGGATAGTGAAATAGAAAATATCACAAAAAATTGTATTAACTGTTTACAAAATCACAAAAATCCAGAAAAAACTAAATTAACTGTATGGCCCCAGCCTCCAACAGTTTGGCACAGACTACATGCCGATTTTTTGGGCCCATTATATTCTAAAATGTTTTTAGTGATAATAGATGCTTATTCAAAGTGGCCTGAAGTATTTATGATGAGTAACATAACAGCACAAAAAACTATTGAAGTATTTAAAAGTATTTTTGTGCGCTATGGGTACCCCTTACATTTAGTGACAGACAATGGACCCACATGGACTAGTGGAGAATTTAAAATTTTTTGTAATTTACTAGGAATAAAACAAACATTTACCCCGCCATACTACCCAGCCACAAATGGTCTGGCAGAACGTTTTGTACAGTCATTTAAGTCTCATGTGACAAAAATTGTAGAGAGTGGTAAAAAACTCGAATATGCTTGTAATTTATTCCTATTCGATTATAGATGCAGCATTCACAAAACTACCGGCTATAGCCCAGCAAAATTAATGCTAGGAAGAGAGTTGAGATGTCGTTTCTCATTACTAAGACCAAATCCGGTAAATGATAAAGTCGATTTTGAACAAGTAAAATTAACAATGAATAGTAAAGATAATTATAAAACATTTTTTGTGGGAGAAAAAGTCATGGCGAGGGACTTAAGAAAAGATAAAAAGGATTGGTCACTGGGCAAAATTTCAGAAATCATGGTACCAGGAGTAACCTACATGGTAGAAGTAGATGGACTCCAGTGGAAACGACATGTCAACCAGCTCCTGAAATGTAGCCAAACATTAGAATAAGGTATTTAGATGTATATGAATAAACTTGCTTATATAATATAGCTAGCTATTAAGAAAAAAAAAATAACTGTATGGTTGTGTTTTTTCTTTTTTTTTTTTTAAGTGAGGGGAGAGTGTTGTATAGATGGCAGCACTATGCTAATGCATTTGCGCCATGCAAAAGAATGTACCAAGTAGGTTAGTCTGTGGTGATGGTTTTTATAGAAATAAACGGGTTATCTCAATCAATCAATTTGAGTCGTATTAATTAATTACGCAGCCCTTTAAAGACCTATATAACACTATCACTATGGAGGTGGAGCCAAAAATAGGAAATGCTACCCCCTTGTTAGCAAAACAAGGAGAAGAATGCCAAAGATTGAACACAAATGGGTGGATGAACATTAAATATAAAGATATACAAAAGAAGTTTCAAGCCACGCCAGTTTTCTCTTTTTATTTTAGTATCCTAAAATGTTTTGGTTTATTATTATTATTTCTCCTTTTCCCTTTGTGAGTACGTTATGTTAAATGAATAACTATTCAGATTATTGTGTGAACAATATTAATATAATGTTAGATATTGAAAATTAATCTTCATTTTATGAACACAGAGGTTAAAAGTGTTGCAATTTCTAAACGCAATATAGATGTAATCTATGACAGCTAAGAGAACTGTCATTAGCTTGGCTATTGTTTTGGCGGTTGATAATATTGTAAAACTTGTGAGCTTGTTATTAAAACCAGTTTAATAGAAGAGTTGGAAGTTTTATTTGAAGGAAGTTTATATCAGAAGTGGGATAAGAACGAGAATATATCCCAAGATGGGTCGGCGACGGGCTAAGCACAGACGCCGCCGTGAAAGTAGTAGTTCTTCGGAAGAATCATCTGCATCTTCAGTCAAGAATCATCAACGAAAAGTAAAGCGGCGCAGGGGGAAGTCTAAAACGAAAGATCAGTCGAAAGCCAGTCGTTCGCGAAGCAAGATTCGAACAGCGGAACCAGTGATACCGGCAGTAGTAGGAGGATTATCCATCAGCAGTACACAGGCGGCGAGTTATGACAGTGAGCGTGGTTGTGGAGTCAGTGAGGAGCGGCTTACACCGGCGTTACCACCTCTGGCGGTTGGTGGCACGTCGACACCACAGGTACTCGCCGGCAGTGGATCAGGTCAGAACATTTCATCTAATTCAAATGCGATGTTGAACTGTAGTGCGCCATTACCTCAAGTTGGAGCTGAACCAAGTGTAACCAGTCAGAACAATATGTCTAATGTGTTACTAAATTTGAACGATGTTTCTCAGCTATTGCAATCGCTAGTTGTGCCGCCACAACAAGTTGTACAACCGTTGTTCAGTGGTACTATTAATATGGTACCAGAATTTGATCCATCTGTGAAGGATCATCGTATTGACTTATGGATAGCTAAAGTAAATGAATGTGCCGCTATTTATAAATGGGATGATGCTCACATAATGCATTATGCACTTCCAAAGCTTGTTGGTAATGCTAAGAGATGGTACAATGGTCAAGTAAAACATTCTCACAGTTGGGAACAATGGCAGATATTACTGCTCAAAGCATTTTCAAGTGACATAAACTACGGTATTCTTTTGACAGAAATGTTAGACAAGCACTTGAAATTTGGTGAAAGTGTAGATGAGTATTATTATGAAAAAATAGCACTATTAAATGCATGTGATATTACTGGAAGGAAGGCCGTAGATTGTGTCATTCTTGGAATAGAAGATAGGACTGTGCGTTCAGGTGCATCATCAGCAAGGTTCACGGAACTAGACGATTTGTTTAAATATTTAAAAGATATGTGTAAAGAACAAAAAGATATGCACAAAAACTCTTTCAATAATAGGAACAGACAAATTCATATTATTTGTAACAGATGCAATCAACCCGGCCATAAAGCATTTCAATGTGGCTTAAATTCTAATCAAAAGAACCAAACATCAACATTAGTGTGTTACAATTGCAAGGAGAAAGGTCACAGGGTACAATATTGTACCAAACCATTAAAAAAATGTGAAGATTGTAAGAAATTGGGACATACAACTGAACAATGTACAGCAAAGAAATTTTTAAAAAATAGTGATAAACGTGTTCTATTGATTGACAGCGCAAGTGCTAGTAATTTGAAATATTACAAACAGGCTTGTATTAATGGTAATAATTGGTTAGAGAGTTTCATCGATCTCGGTAGTGACTGTACATTAATAGCCAAACAATGGGCTCAAAAACTGAACTTAGTCATTACTAATGACAATTTACCAGCAGTTCGAGGTATTGCAGGGATTAATATTCCATTATTAGGAAAATGTATCTTTATATTACAAATTGATTCGGTTCAATCTGAAATCACTGCTTATGTCATTGATGATACCTATTTGCATACACCGTTACTGGTTGGACAAAATTTTACAGAATTGCCTGATATTGTCATCACCAAAACTGAAAAGTCACTTAACTTTTACTCTCGCAAAATTGATAGTGCAATTGCTCAAATTACCCCGGATGATGTGCATAATGAAAAATGTTTGCTGCATGTCATTTCTGATTGCACAATAGATGAAATTGGCTTGTTGAGTTGTTATAGTGATTATCTTAAAAATTCTGATATATATATAAAGGGAAGTTATAGAAATGTTAATGGGATGGAGTACTGTGTACAAGAAGGGATATATAAAGTTTGTGATGGTAAATGTGATGTTGTTATTGTTAATGTAAATTACTCTAAGGTCCCTTTGTTTTTCATACAAGATTCACTAGTAGCTCGTGGGTACTCAATCACTTTGGATGAAACTCCAAAATCTACACAAAATGTCCGACAGATAAACACCAACCATAGTTCAGAATTATTGAAACGCGACGAGCTGTGTATTAATTCTAATTTGACAGATAAACAAAAAGACGAGGTTATTCAACTTGTCAATAAATACCGTGATTGTTTTGCTCAAAATTTGTCAGAGTTGGGCAGTACTAAAATAGCAGAATTAGACATAAAATTGAGTGATGATATACCGGTTGTTTATCGGCCTTATCGTTTGAGTCATTCTGAAAAAGAAGTTGTCCGCGATATGGTAAAGGAACTCTTAGATAATGACATAATAGAAGAGTCTGAGTCACCTTATGCGAGTCCGGTCATATTAGTGTCAAAGAAAACAGGCGGTTATCGTTTATGCGTTGATTATAGAGCCTTGAATAGGAAAACAATTAAAGATTTATATCCATTGCCCCGCATAGACGATCAGATAGATCTACTGAGCGGTAACAAGTACTTCATTAGTTTAGATATGGCCAGTGGCTATTATCAAATTCCAGTGAAAAAAGAGTGTAAACATCTGACGGCGTTTATAACTCCCGATGGTTTATACCAGTTTCGAAGAGCACCTTTTGGACTAGCAAATTGTCCAGCTGTTTTCCAACGTACAGTCAACAAAATGCTGGGTAAATCAAAAGATAAATGTGCAGTGGCTTATATGGACGATCTTTTGATAGCTGGTAAAACGTTTAATGAATGTATGCAAAAATTAGATCAAACATTTCAATTACTGAGAGAAGCTGGACTGACATTAAATGTCAAAAAATGCAAGTTTTTCGAAACTGTTATAAACTACCTGGGCTTTGAAATATCAGAAGAAGGAGTTAGACCTGGTAAAGGAAAAATAGAAGCAGTAGAGTCATTTCCAGAGCCGAAAAATGTACATGAAGTTCGACAGTTTGTAGGTCTCGCAAGTTACTTTCGAAAATTTATTGAAAAGTTCTCATTGATAGCAAGGCCATTGACTGATTTAACGAGAAAGAATGTATCTTGGACCTGGGACGAACGTCATAGAGAGGCTTTTACGACATTAAAGAGTAAATTGATTCAACGGCCAATTTTGAGCCTTTACAATCCTGAGTATATAACAGAATTACATTGTGACGCTTCAAAATCCGGTTTAGGTGGTATCCTATTCCAAAAACAGACTCCAACCTCAAGCCTACAACCGATAGCTTATTTTAGTCGAAAGACCACAATAGACGAAGAGAAAATGCATGCCTATGAACTAGAAACACTAGCTGTTATAGCCTCCTTACATCGCTTTAGGGTGTATTTGTTAGGCAAACAGTTTAAGATCGTTACTGACTGCAGCGCTCTCCGCTCGACGTTCGCTAAAAGGGATATAATTCCTCGCGTCGCGCGTTGGTGGATTGCGTTACAAGAATATGACTGTAATATTGAGTATAAACCAGGTTGCACTATGCAACACGTCGATGCTCTCAGTAGGAATCCAACTTTGGCAGCTGATGATAGTGACGTGAATGGACATTTTAACCGTGTTCTTCAAATTACACACGAGGATTGGTTGCTTAGTCTTCAGATGACAGATCCAAAAATTATACACATAAAATCAGCTCTCGAAGATCCACAATATAAGGAAATAGTGGATATAAAACAAAATTTTGAAGTAAAAAATAACAGAGTGTATAGAAAAGTAGGCGATGATCTTAAATGGGTGGTTCCCAAAGGTGCTAGATGGCAAATTTGCCAGCGTAATCATGATGAAATAGGGCATTTTTCAGTCGAAAAAACTTTGGAAAAGATAAAAAAAGATTATTGGTTTCCGAAAATGAAAAAATTCGTATCGAAGTATGTAAAAGCATGTATGCATTGTGCTTTTTCTAAAGAACAAGCGGGACCAAAAGAAGGGTTTTTGCATAGTATACCGAAGACTGACATTCCGTTTCACTCTGTACACGTGGATCACTTGGGTCCTTTTATCAAGAGCACATCCGGTAACCAATATTTGCTTTTAATAGTAGACGGTTATACTAAATTTTGTATTATAAAACCAGTGCGAAATACAAAATCAGGACCAACTATTAAAGCACTGAAAGATGTATTTTATACATTCGGACACCCATGTAGAATAATATCTGATAGAGGGACCAGCTTTACATCAGGTGAATTTAATAAGTTCTGTACAGATTTTGAGATAACACATATTTTGAATGCAGTATCCTCTCCTCGCGCAAACGGACAGGTGGAGCGTTATAATCGAACTGTACTCGATAGTTTGAGAGCATACACTGACCGTTTGGGTGAAAACAAATGGGATGTAGAATTAGGCAAAATACAGTGGGGACTTAATAATACTCTTAATAAGGGAACTGGAAAAACTCCTGCTGAAGCTCTGTTTAATAAACGTCCACTAAACAAGGGTGAAGGTGTGTTAGGTGAGACAATTATAGAAACGCGACGAAACGATAAACATATAAATGAAATCCGGAAAGAAATGAATGAACATATAAATAAAGACCAAGAAAATCAACAAGCAAGATTTAATCGCACTCGAAAAGCAGTGAAAACATATGTTGTTGGTGATTTGGTTAAAATTTTAAAAAATACGCCGTCTAATGATGGTAAAAGTCGTAAATTATTACCAAAATATACGGGACCGTATAGAGTCAGTAAGGTATTAGGAAATGATCGATACGAAATTACAAACGTCGAAGGGTCTACAAAGCCCAAATATGCTAATGTTTGGGCTGCAGATAGGATTCAGCCATGGATTACAATCGCAGAAAATGAGAGTGAGACGTCTGACGATGAACATTTCGTATAATATGGTTAAAACAACAACTAATATAACTAAATACAACTATTATAAAAAGTTTATTGATATTTGTTGATTTTTGTGTATTAAAAACGATCGTGGTTATTTAACGTTTCTAAATTATTGTTAT
Source organism: Aethes cnicana (assembly GCA_963971205.1). NCBI lineage: Eukaryota > Metazoa > Arthropoda > Insecta > Lepidoptera > Tortricidae > Aethes > Aethes cnicana. Next base: position 6,790,133 of record OZ020293.1, read on the forward strand.
TTTAAAATATGATTAGTTTTTTTTTTAAGTTGAAAAAAAAAAATGTTTGTGAAGGGTCATTGTTCACATTTTTTTATTTTATTTTATGAGTGATGTTGAATATTGATATTTTAAATAGGTGTACGGTAAACTGATTTAAAATAGTGTATACTATAAATAATATGAGGAATTATTGGTTTTTGTTATTCATGAATGTTGATCGCTGAGAATTAACGGTGACGATGACAGGTAACAGTTATATATTTTTGTTAGAAGAATATGTTATTTTCAAATATGGTTGGTCTGTTAAGTAGATTTAGAAGATTTTGTTCTACTGGAAGGCGAGAATGGCTCAAATTGATGAGTGAAGGTCTCGATGCAGTAGATTGAGAAGACTGTATTCTACTGGAAGGCGAGAATGGCTCAAATTGATGAGTGAAGGTCTCGATGCAGTAGATTGATAATTGATAGGAGTTTATTCTACTGGAAGGCGAGAATGGCTCAAATTGATGAGTGAAGGTCTCGATGCAGTAGATTGAGAAGACTGTATTCTACTGGAAGGCGAGAATGGCTCAAATTGATGAGTGAAGGTCTCGATGCAGTAGATTGATAATTGATAGGAGTTTATTCTACTGGAAGGCGAGAATGGCTCAAATTGATGAGTGAAGGTCTCGATGCAGTAGATTGAGAAGGCTGTGTTTTACTGGAAGGCGAGAATGGCTCAAATTGATGAGTGAATGTCTCGATGCAGTAGACTAATAATTGATAGGGTTTTATTCTACTGGAAGGCGAGAATGACTCAAATTGATGAGTGAAGGTCTCGATGCAGTAGATTGATAATTGATAGGAGTTTATTCTACTGGAAGGCGAGAATGGCTCAAATTGATGAGTGAAGGTCTCGATGCAGTAGATTGAGAAGGCTGTGTTTTACTGGAAGGCGAGAATGGCTCAAATTGATGAGTGAATGTCTCGATGCAGTAGACTAATAATTGATAGGGTTTTATTCTACTGGAAGGCGAGAATGACTCAAATTGATGAGTGAATGTCTCGATGCAGTAGACTAATAATTGATAGGGTTTTATTCTACTGGAAGGCGAGAATGACTCAAATTGATGAGTGAAGGTCTCGATGCAGTAGACTAAGAGAATTATATGCAACTGGAAGGCGAGAGTGGCTCAAATTGATGAGTGGAGCTCTCGATGCAGTGGGAAGAAAGTTTTCACATGCTCACAGGGGTGAAATGTCAATAGGATAATATGATATGAAAGAGTTTGAGGACAAACATAGAAAGGTCAGGTAGGCCGAACATGTAACTGATAATTTGATTTTGATGATATTTATTAACGTTAATGACGTATAAATGGTAGGTGAGGATGACCTGATGGGTCAAGTCTTCGATTTGTTTTCTTTAATTAATGTTAACTAGATAGTAGAATTTAACTTTTTTTTACTTTGTTATTTTAAAGTGTGATGATAGGTAGGTAGTAAATTACATGATGCCACTGGAAAATGAGCAACTTGTTATATATAAAACTTATGATAAATTATTATAATAACAATAAGCTAAGTTTTTGATACAATTTGATTGGAAATAATTTGTAAGAAAGATTAACAGGACTATGTTTTTATGGTTATAGTAAAGGGTAAATTGTCAACATTCTGTTTCAATTACATAGATTGAGGACAAACAATGTTAGGTCAGGTTGGCCGAATGTTAGATATTGAAAATTAATCTTCATTTTATGAACACAGAGGTTAAAAGTGTTGCAATTTCTAAACGCAATATAGATGTAATCTATGACAGCTAAGAGAACTGTCATTAGCTTGGCTATTGTTTTGGCGGTTGATAATATTGTAAAACTTGTGAGCTTGTTATTAAAACCAGTTTAATAGAAGAGTTGGAGGTTTTATTTGAAGGAAGTTTATAATATGTACCTAAATACATAATGAGTACCTACATCCACTAGAAAAGATATCAATAACTTCGAGCATTAAAGTCGTTATCCCTTATTGTTTTCTATGCTAGTAAAAAGTGTTATGTTAGTGTTATGCATGTGTATATTCTATAAGTGAAATAAATATTTCAGTTTCTTTTAATCATCATTCATTTGTTTTGTTTATTACTCACAGTACGCCATGCATAAGCGCCGTCAGAATGTAAACACGTCTCATCGTGGGTCAAGCGAAGGCTGAAACACCTAAATATAACCGTTTTCCCCACGAAGGGCAGAAAACGATTATTTATGGTTCAGCCAAAGCTTGACCCACGCATTTTTAATCCTTGCCGGCACTGAAGTAAATCGAAATGTACTGGTTCTGTCAAGTCAAGACGACGCTTATGCAATGTCTCTGACAGTAACAAGCACGATAATATCGAAGGTGTTCATCTCATCGTGGGTCAAGCTTTGGCTGAACCCTAAATAATCGTTTTCTACCCTTCGTGGGGAAAGCGGATATAATCTTGTATATTTCACTGTTTATTTATTTATCAAGCCATCTCAGAAACTGCTCGAACGATTTGGACGAAATTTGGAATATAAAAGTTTACGGCTGCGAAAAATCGATCTAGCTGGGTCTCATATCTGAGAAAACTCGGTTTTAGCCATTTTCACCCGAGCAAGGCTCGGTCGCCCAGGTCCTTTTTATTAAGCACTTGTGGCTAGTCCGTATCAGTCACAATCACAACACCTAAATAAATAATAAAATCGCGAATAATAAAATGCCAGATACGCGCTCTCCGCGCAGACGCATGACCTTTCGTTACCCAGGCAACGCCAAGATGGCCGCTCTCGCCGCGCGCGCCCGCGCCGCCGCAACTGGCCGTAAGCCGCCGCGCCGGCGCTCGGCACCGGCAGTGCTACCTACGTCTCTGTATCGAACGCACGCACGCGCGTCAGCTGTTTGGGACTTGCTCTTTTCAGTGTATGAACGGATAAACTAGTGACCTGATCGTGAGTGTAACCAACTGTGTGTAGGCTACCGTGTACTAACATTTTATACCTAAGTTCTTAACATAACTGTAACCATAGACAGACTTAAACCAGCTTACCTGCTACGAACAAACACCAGCGAGCCACCACCGACACAGCCACAATACCTAAATAAATAATAAAATCGCGAATAATAAAATGTCAGATACGCGCTCTCCGCGCAGACGCATGACCTTTCGTTACCCAGGCAACGCCAAGATGGCCGCTCTCGCCGCGCCCCGCCGCGCGCGCCCGCGTCGCCGCAACTGGCCGTAAGCCGCCGCGCCGGCGCTCGGCAGTGCTACCTACGTCTCTGTAGCGAACGCACGCACGCGCGTCAGCTGTTTGGGACTTGCTCTTTTCAGTGTATGAACGGATAAACTAGTGACCTGATCGTGAGTGTAACCAACTGTGTCTAGTGCGTGTGTGTAGGCTACCGTGTACTAACATTTTATACCTAAGTTCTTAACATAACTGTACCTAAACAAAACCGTGTGAAGTTGTGAACATTATACCTATATTACAATCCGTTTGTTTCAATTGTGAGCCACGTAGGTATAGCACCCACACACTTATAAATATTCATTTATCTCTCTCCTCAAGCTAAAGCCTTCCAAACTCGTAAAAAAATAAACATTTGAGACCGCGGTTGGTAGATAGGTAGAACAGAGGCCAAATAGGTAGATCTACTAAAAAGTTGGTAGATGTGACAACATTTAACCAAAGCAAAGTTGCTCCTATTATCGCCAAATAAGATACTCTTTCTCCTTTCAGCGAGTACGAGCGATGGAGCAGAATGTGAACACGCACTGCCGCTAGCGCTGCCGGTCCTTTGACTGGACCGCACAAAAACCGCTCTTTTGGGGAGCTCCGGGCAGCGCGAGTAGCAATGGCAGCATGGCATGAGAAGTATCGTGTTCACACACAAACTACTAAGAGATACTACGTGTTCACATACTCGTCCTGCCCATTTCCCTGCTCACTTCGGCTGTATTGTAAATGGGGCTTAAAACTGCGTCCTGCTTGCCGAAGCTTACCAAGCGTGTAAATGCACCATCGGACATTCGAATGACCTGTCAGCTTGCGACAAATAAAAAAAGCTAGTTTAGCGCCATCTTTCTTATCTTAGCGCCTTTATTACTATGACGAAAAAATAAAGCCTTTTGTTTATTTTGTGTTTAGTTTTGGTTGGTTGTTATTTTGTATTTAATAAAATTAATTATTTTGTGAAGTGATAAAATATTTATTGATACTATACTGATAATGAAGGGATTCGATAGACATTCTGTACGGGACGTACCCACAATTGTAAGGGACGTACCCATAGAAGTTTATTTCGTTTTTATTATTTTTTGTACTGCAAGGCGCAGCCTTTATTTATTTTCTGTTTACATTTAATTCTAAGTAGACATAAGTTCTTGTTATTGTTATAAATATTTTCGAGTTAGAATAAGTTCTTATTTGATTTTTAATTTTGTAAATTTTAATGTCTGATTTGTAATTTTTTGGATTTATTATCAATAAATGAGAATTGGCGCACGCTTGCTCCGCGGTAACCCCAAATATCCCCACCACAGCGCTCCTATATAATGAGCGCTCTGGTCGGCGTAAGAGCGCTTAAGGAAGGAATGGCAACAGACCAGAGATCCAAACGCGAAGACCAACCTAAACCGCCTCGCACAGACCATTAAAGGCCAACTGGAGGAACAAAGGTCTGAATCTTGGGAAAACACCCTAGCAGAAGCGGCAGGAGACTGGAACTCCATACACCAACTCTGCCGCCGACTCTCCGGCGCCCCAACACCAGTCCGACCTCTCATGCATCCAGACGGCAACCCAAGATTCCAGGCCAGGGACCGCGCTGAACTCTTCGCTGACCATCTGGAACGCCAGTTCCAGCCCAATCCCACGGAAGACACAGCACATGTGGCAACGATTGAGGCACACCTGAACACCTACTTCGAGGAACCTCTAAACTCCGAAGAGGACCCCATATTTTTCTCCCCGGGCAACATCAAGAAGGCGATCATAAAGTCCAAGCCCAGGAAGGCCCCCGGCGAGGACGGGATCACAAACACCGCACTACGCCACCTGCCGCCACGCACCATAGCAGCCATGACCCGCCTCTTCAACGGTATCGTCCGAACCGGGACCTTCCCAGAGAACTGGAAGAAAGGGCTGGTTATAATGCTCCCCAAGCCCGGGAAGAACACTATGAAGCCGGAATCATACAGGCCTATCACCTTACTTCCCTGTATCTCCAAGGTGTTTGAAAGGTTGCTCCTGCGCCACGCAACTCCGCACATCCAACCCCGCCCAGAGCAACACGGATTCAGATCGGAGCACAGCACGACACTCCAGCTGGCCAGGGTCCTCCACCTCATGGCCATGAACCTAAACAAGAAGGAGCACACAGTAGCCGTCTTCCTGGACATGGAGAAGGCGTTTGACCGGGTTTGGCATGCCGGCCTGATCTACAAACTCTCCATGTCCACGCTCCCCAGAAGGTTGGTACACACGATTGCATCCTTCCTCTCGGATCGCAGGTTCGCCGTAAAGGTGGAGGACGCCGTCTCGGGAGACCGACACATAGCTGCAGGGGTCCCACAAGGCAGCTGCCTATCGCCGGTATGCTACAGCTGGTACACCGACGATATCCCCGTCCCAGATGGCTCCCATCTGGCCCTCTACGCGGACGATGCTGCATACCTGACTGCATCGTTCAAACCAAGCCACGCCGCAGTCAAAATGCAGCGCACCCTCGACGCTCTCCCAGCTTGGCTCGCCAGATGGAGGCTAGCAGTGAACGTCACGAAAACGCAGGCTCTATTCGTGAGTAACCGCCTCATACCACCAGACCCACCACTGAAGCTCCTAGGCGAAGAGATAGCGTGGTCCCCGGTAGTAAAATACCTGGGGGTCACAATAGACCGTCGCCTCACCATGGCTGCCCACGCAAAGGCTACGGTAAACTCCGCGCGAGCGGCCCGCGCCCTGCTCCGACCAGTGTTGCACTCAAGCCTCCCTCTGGACGTAAAACTCGGCGTATACAAAACGTACATCCGCCCACGCCTAACATACGCCGCCCCTGCCTGGTACGCACTACTAGCGCAGACCCACAGGAAGACCATCCAAGCACAACAGAACCTGAGTCTGCGCTGGGTCACCAACGCGCCCAGGTACGTGAGGAACAGCACAATCCAGAGGGACCTTAAGATGGAACGCATCGACGACTTCGTCGCGCGACTCACCACCACGATGTTCGCGCGAGCGGACCGCTCGCGATTCCCGCACCTGTGGGCCATAGCCCCACAACATGCTCGCCCGCCTGAGGGCAGGCCATACCCGCGCGACCTGGTCCTGTCAGATGAGGACCTCCCCACAATCCCATAAGCCGTCAGCGCGTGACGGTCGCTAAGCTGGGCCTCCCCACATGGGGTCTCACCCGGCTGGCTAGACCTCCGCGCTGACGTGAAGAAACTAGAAGACCACAACCCTCTCTGACACCACAGGTCGCACGCCGACCACCCCAAGGACCCGGCCGTCTTCACGGCCGGCGACGACCACCCCGGTCAGGGGCCATCCGGCCCGACACCGGCTCCTCGTTCCCCTGGCGGGGAACCGAGACGACCCGCGATGCGATGATGCGTAAGAGCACTCTACACACAGCCGTCGAAGCGGCAACAAGCAAGCGCGCTCCTGCTCGTCAAGCAAAAGTATTTTCACCTCACTGGCTCGAAAGTGGTCGTTTTGCAGCTTGATATCCGAGCGCAAAAGTTGTTTTTATCCGCTAGCGTGGAAAGTGTTTTTGAAATTCGAACGACGCATGACGCCACTGTCACAATAAAAAACAACGATACGTTCTGAAACGCAATTCGTCGTGAGACTTTTATTAAAATAAAGGTTCAATTTACTTAATATCATCATTACTAAAATTAGATTAATAATACACCGTTTCAGATGTATTTCATTATTTCACAATGTTTTATCACAAAAATACTTAAATATGTGTATATTTTAACTGTATTCAATGAAAAATTGAATCTTGAAGTACGAGTAGGAGTGATTTGGAACGCAACCTCCGGAAAAAGAAAACAAAAAAAAAATAAAAAAAAGTTTTAGATTGCTGGTTCTGTAATTTAGAATACCTAAACGAAGTAATAAAGAAAATATGAGCGATTCTAGCGATGCAGATACGAATTTAACTCCTCCAGAGTTATCACAAACTACGTGACGCCGAACTAAGTCTTTTTCCCGAAAAATCGCGCGTGAGGTGAAAAATTTTGTGTTGCGCTCAGCAGCAAAGTCGTTTGCTGTCTCGTGCCTTGAAACCCTCGTTACACTCAGGATTCTATATTTGAACCACTCGCTTCGCTCGTGGTTCAACCCTAGAATCCTTCGTTCACTCGGGTCTCAATCACGCACTTACTGCAGACAACAACTTTGCAGCCTTGCATAACAAATAACTATTTCACCTCACTGGCTCGAAAGTGGTCGTTTTGCAGCTTGATATCCGAGCGCAAAAGTTGTTTTTATCCATTAGCGTGGAAAGTGTCTTTGAAATTCGAACGACGCATGACGCCACTGTCACAATAAAAAAACAACGATACGTTCTGAAACGCAATTCGTCGTGAGAGTTTTATTAAAATAAAGGTTCAATTTACTTAATATCATCATTACAATACAATACAATACAATATCTTTATTAATAAAATGGTATTTTACACGTCAGAAATGTTACAATTTGAATTATACATATACATTATACATTATTTTAATTATCATAGGTACTGACTATCGTACATTATAAGTCACTAAAACAATTAAACTATTTCTTGTTATCTAAGAAATCTCTTACAGAGTACCACGCGTCTGCAACAAGTCTCTCTTTTAGCTTTTTTATAAAAGAACTTAACCTAGTGATCATTACGATTTCCTCAGGCAGTTTATTATATATTGTAGGCCCTATTATATTTATACATTTTGAAGTTTTTACGAGCCTCGTTGGAGGGACCCGCAACTCATTTTTACGCCTTATTCTGGAGCCATAGGCCTCAGCCAGCGTCGGGAAACGCTCAAGATTGCATCTCACATACTTCGCAACATCGAAAATGAACAGGCTAGGCAAGGTGAGGACTTTCATATTCTTGAACAGTTCCTTCGCCGGGTGATCCCACGGTACTCCACATATTATTCTTATTGCTCTTTTTTGCGCTCTAAAGGCCACGTCGCGATCCGCTGCCAGCCCCCATAAGTCGACCCCGTAAGACAGCACTGAGTGGAAGTAGCCATAATAGGCTTTTTGGACATTGTTTTGATGTAGGACATTGTTTTGTGTAGGAAAAAAAAAACATAAAAAAAAGTTTTAGATTGCTGGTTTTGTAATTTAGAATACCTATACGAAGTAATAAAGAAAATATGAGCGATTCTAGCGATGAAGATACGAATTTAACTTCTCCAGAGTTAGCACAAACTGTACGTGACGCCGAACTAAGTCTTCCTCCCGAAAAATCGCGCGTGAGGTGAAAAATTTTGTGTTGCGCTCAGCAGCAAAGTCGTTTGCTGTCTCGTGCCTTGAAACCCTCGTTACACTCAGGATTCTATATTTGAACCACTCGCTCCGCTCGTGGTTCAACCCTAGAATCCTTCGTTCACTCGGGTCTCAATCACGCACTCACAGCAAACAACAACTTTGCAGCCTTGCATAACAAATAACTATTGTTTTATTCGGCAAACTGCTAGGGAAAAAGCTGCCTTGGGATTTTATTCGAAACACAGTCCACTTTGTTCCCACTGCAGCTATCCCACATAGTTTTGTGGTCCTTCGAGCAGCCGGACCGATGACCCAGGCGCTCAAGCAAACAGCAAGAAAGAATAAAGTACGCGCGTAGTCCTTTTAAGGACACGGAACAAAGAAATAAGAAACAAGTACGCGCGTAGTCCTTTTAAGGGCACGGAAGAAAGAAATAAGAAACAAGTACGCGCGTAGTCCTTTTAAGGGCACGGAAGAGAGAAATAAGAAACAAGTACGCGCGTAGTCCTTTTAAGGGCACGGAAGAGAGAAACAAGAAACAAGTACGCGCGAGCTGTTAATGCTTGGACAGACTTGATAGAATTAGGGCTGACGAGTAGGGATTGTTAGGGATTGGTAGGATAAGTAGGGACCCCCGTGCGCGAAGTGTGTAAGTGTCAAACAGCGAAGAAGATGGCATCAAGAGAGCTGCGATCAGCGAAGAATCGTACCGAAACCCCTGAGTCTGGCCAGACTTCGTCTGCCGAAACGAATACGTGGAGCCACGGCCAGGGGGACAGTGGCAATGTCGTGGCGAGTGATAGTGTTGATAGGGAAGCCGAAGTGAATAGAAGTGCAACGGGTACTGTCGTAGGTCAAATCGAAGCGGTTAACACGGAAGGTGATAGATTATCGATGTTACAGGCCGAGTTAGACGCGCAGAACGCAGAACTCGCCCGGGCTCAGGCGGCGGCCGCAGTGGCTCGAAGTCGTTTAGAACTTGCAAGAGTAGCAGGCTCTAGCGACGCGGTCCCGCCACAGTTGGTAGAAGAGTCTCGGGTCGAGGGATGGGTCACGGATCAGGCGCGTGTAACAGTTAGGACTACGACGGAAAGTGTTCGAAACCCGGAGCAACGGGCTCCTCGCGCTATAGAATCGGGAGCTAATGACATGTCGTCATTAGCCAACGCGATAGTTCATGCGGTAAATTCCAGCAATAGAGGCCAAAACGTACCGAGGTTCATCCACGAGCTTCCGAAATTCGACGGTACAATTTCTGAGTGGATAGCGTTTAAATCTGTGTACGTGGACACAGAAGGTTCGTTCAGCGATATCCAAAACGTAGCTAGGCTTCGACAAGCTCTCAATGGGCCGGCCCGCGAGACAGTTAGGGCTCTGCTGTTCACGGTCACGGACCCTTACGAAATAATTAGCACTCTTGAAAGGCGATTCGGGAGGCCGGAAGTGTTAATCTTAACTGAGCTCGAGCATGTGAAACGCATGCCGCGCTTAACTGAAGACGGTAGAAACATAGGCGCTTTCGCGAGTAGGGTAGCTAATACTGTTGCCGCGATTAAGTCCCTCCGACAACAACAGTATCTATATTCACCGGAGCTTGCTAATCGCATAGTAGATAAACTCAATATGATTTTGAAGTACAGGTGGTTCGAATATAAATCTACTCGCGCGGGCATTCCGGAGCTCGTTTTGTTATCGCAATTCTTGAATACAATAGGCGATCAGTGCGGAGCTATGTTCGCATACGAAAATGCGAAGGAGGAGCGTAAAAGTAGGCCACGCCCCCGGGTGAATCACGTGTCTGAACCGCGCGCTCGTACACCCGACTATTCCGAGTCGGAATGCACAGATTCTGAATACGAATTCGAACAGGCACGTGCCACGGTGGCAACAGTTAGGTCTAATAAGAAACACGAAAAGCGAACTACGCCAAAGGCGGCACCGCACTCCGTAAAGCCTAAAGTCGAGTCAAGAGAGGTAAAATGCGTAATATGCGCCGGAGCGCATGTCGCTCACGAGTGCGCAGATTTTCGAAAATTGACAATCGACAAAAGGTGGGAGGCGGCGAAACAGTTTCGATTGTGCTTTCGTTGTTTAAAGTTTAGTCATCGTAAACCATACAAGTGTAGGTACGTCGCGTGTGGAGTAGACGGGTGCGAAGCGTCGCATCATAAGATGTTGCATAACGCAGAGCGACATAGAGCAGTAAATGAGCGAACGCAAACTACTACACGCGGCAACGTAGGCTCGATAAATCACGTATCTCATGCGAATACCTATTTAAAGATCGTTCCGGTAGAAATTAGCGGCCCTTTGGGTGTAATCACGACGGAGGCTCTATTGGACGAAGGATCCACGACAACATTAATAGAGAGGACCGTTTCCGACGCGGTCGCGCCCAGGGGACGTGCAGGTTTCCTAACGTTGGAAGGAATAGGTGGTCAGCGATTGAACGACGAGCAATCCTGCCAGGTTAAACTCAATATTCGCGGTTTATGCAGTAGGAACTTAGAAACGATGACCGGTCATACGATAGAAAAATTAAATATTGGGTCTCAACAGGTGGATAGGCAACTCGTACGAAAATGCGAACATCTCAAAGAGATCGAGGACGAGTTGTGCTATGATATTGCGAAACCTTGTATTCTCATAGGGCAAGACAACTGGCATCTCATAACAACGCGTGAAATGAGAATAGGCCATAAGCACGAGCCAGTTGCCTCATTGACCAAATTAGGCTGGGTCCTGCACGGGCAGGACACGAATTCAAGTAGGTCAGTGAATTTCGTAAATCACGTGCGAGCGAGCCCTAGAGACGATGCGGCTTTGGAAATGATTCGCGAGTACTTTAGTATCGATTCCTTAGGAATAGAGCCGCGAAAGCCGACATCGGATCCGGACCAGCGCGCACTAGATATTTTAGAGAAAACTTGTAAAAAGATTGAGAATTGCGATCGTTACGAAGCGGGATTACTCTGGCGTTCGGACAACGAGTCAATGCCAGATAATCGCAGTCAGGCTCTGAGCCGACTGTACAATCTCGAAAGGAAGTTGGACCGCGACGCAACTCTCAAAGCGGAATATACTAAACAGATAGAGAATTTAGTTAGCGCCGGGTACGTTGAGAAAATAGATACCGAGTCCGACTCGCCGCGTAAATCAGAAAGGAAAGATCAGACTAGTTTTCGACGCTAAAGCGAAGTACCAAGGCAAGAGCCTTAATGACGCGTTGTTGACCGGTCCAGATCTACTGCAATCGTTATTCGGCGTTTTGATACGATTCAGAGAGGGCAAAATAGCGGTAGTCGCCGATATAAAAGAGATGTTTTTACAAGTGCGAATAATAGAACAAGATGGGGACAGTTTACGTTTTTTGTGGAGGGGAGGGGATAGGCTCGGACCACCCCAAGAATACCGAATGCCATCGCTGATATTCGGTGCGGCGTCCTCACCATGCACAGCGATTTACGTAAAAAACAAAAACGCAACCTGTCACGAACAAGAACACCCGGAAGTAGCTAGAGCGACCGTTCGAAATTTCTATATGGACGACTACTTAGGCGCGTTCGATGATAGCGAGGAAGCCAAACGCCAAATTAACGCAATGTATAAAGTTCATTTGAAAGCGTCTTTCGAATTGCGCGGCTGGGCCTCGAACGTGCCCGAGGTAGTCAGTGACGTCACTAACACGCGATCGTCTGACGTCACTACGCTAGGAAAGTCGGAATCCGAACGAACGTTAGGCTTACTATGGAACCACAAGCGCGACACATTAGGGTTCAATGTAAACTTACGAAACACTCCGGAGTGTGTTATCAATGGGACTACGTTACCCACCAAGCGACAAATTACTAGCGCGGTTATGTCCGTCTTCGACCCCTTAGGCATCGTATCGCCTGTCACAGTGATAGGTAAATCGTTAATACAAGAAGTATGGCGAAGCGGGGTAGGATGGGACGAACTCATTCCGATCGAACACAACGTAACTTGGAGAGAATTTATAGACAATCTGCAGCTCTTAAAGCAACTAGAGGTAGACCGTTTCGTACCAGCGTCAAATAGGAAAGGGAATTTACATGTATTTTGCGACGCGAGCGAAAAAGTATACGCGACGGCTATCTACTTTGTAAGCGCGGACGGAAAGACATCGAGTCTAGTAGCCGGGAAGGCTAAAACTGCGCCGTTAAAACCGATTTCGATACCAAGATTAGAATTACAAGCCGCGGTTTTAGGCAGCAGATTGGCCGACTCAGTGAAGCGCGAAACTGACTACGAAATTCAAAATTGCTACGATTGGTCAGATTCAAAAACCGTCTTAGCGTGGATAAAAGCGAGCCCGCGTACATTCAAGGCGTTTGTAGCTCACAGATTAGCGGAAATTGAAACGTTAACGTCGCCCGTAGATTGGCGCTGGGTGCCTTCGGCCGTTAACGTGGCGGACGACGCCACGAAAGGTATGCCGGCCAATTTTAACGCGAAACATAGGTGGTTCACAGGACCTTCGTTTATTCGAGACGACCCGGAAACCTGGCCTAAAGATAGGCAGGCTACGGCGCCGTTACCCCCCTCAGGGGAAGAGCGAACATCGAAAGTTTTACATACGTCATGTAAAAATAGGGATACGGAAATTCACTTACCGAACATAGACCGATTTTCGAAATATTTCCGTTTATTGCGATCAGTTGCCACTGTCCTCCTAGCTGTAGAGGTTTTCAAAGGAAAACTACGTAAGATAGTAGTTGAGAAAAGCGTTCGGTGCGAACACATTGCCATAGCGGAAGCGCTACTCATTCAAAGAAGTCAACGGGTGTCATTTCCCGAGGAAGTCAAGGACTTGGAAAATGGGCGGCGTATCATGAAGAAATCACCGATTCACAAGCTCGCAGTTATATTGAAGAATGGACTACTATGTTTGGACAGTCGGCTGACAGAAGATAAAGTTCGACGCATTCCCGTGTTGCACGCGAAAGAAGCACTTACGAGATTAATAATACAACACGAACACGAGAAGTGCAACCATGAAAACAACAACACCGTGATTAATGAATTGACGCAGAAATATCACATTATCGGCTTGAGAAGCACGCTGCGTCATATAAATCGGCATTGTCAGTGGTGTCGATGTCATAGAGGGAAACCCCAAAAAGTACCTCTCGGCAATTTACCCAGGGAAAGACTCACTGACAATCAACCGCCATTCACAGCCACAGCTGTTGATTATTTCGGGCCTATGAGCATTACCGTAGGCCGACGCCATGAAAAGCGATGGGGCGCGTTGTACACCTGCTTAACGACGCGCGCCGTACACATAGAATTGGCACCGTCACTATCTGCATCATCAATGATTTTGACGCTACGACGCATGATGTCTCGACGAGGCGCTCCTACCGTCATATACAGCGACAACGGTACGAACTTCAGAGGAGCAGAACGAGAAATAGCCGAAGCCATACAAAACAGCGACGAAAGTATGAAGACATTCGCCACCAATCGATCTATAGTGTGGAAAAAGATCCCGGCCGGCGCACCTAGCATGGGCGGAGCCTGGGAACGGCTTGTGCGTTCTATAAAAACGGCACTGAAAGCCACCTTAAAGGAAAGATATCCGACTGAAGAAGTGCTACATACATTACTACTCGAAGCCGAGCACTTGGTCAACTCCCGACCGCTCACCCCGGTGAACCCCAATATCACCGAGGAAGCGCTAACTCCAAACCATTTCTTAATCGGAAGATCATGTGGTATGTCACCATTTGGCACTTTCTCCGATGTACAACTCAGTCACAAGACATGGAAAACGGCACAGCAACTCGCCGACTATTCTGGACTCGATGGTTGCAAGAATACAAACCATTACTGAAGCCACGTCAAGAAAAGCCACAGATTTACAAAGATATTGAGATCGGCGATATTGTCCTTATAATCGATCATACAATTCCCAGAGGAGCATGGCCCCGAGGGGAAATAACCTCAGTTTTCCCAGGCCCGGACGGCCGGATCAGAGTAACTGAGATAAGGACAAAAGCCGGACTGATACGCCGCCCAGTATCCCGCCTCGTTGTAATCACGTAGTTTGTGGTGCTCGCGCACGGGGGGGAGACTGTACGGGACGTACCCACAATTGAAAGGGACGTACCCATAGAAGTTTATTTCGTTTTTATTATTTTTTGTACTGCAAGGCGCAGCCTTTATTTATTTTCTGTTTACATTTAATTCTAAGTAGAAATAAGTTCTTGTTATTGTTATAAATATTTTCGTGTTAGAATAAGTTCTTATTTGATTTTAATTTTGTAAATTTTAATGTCTGTTTTGTAATTTTTTGGATTTATTATCAATAAATGAGAATTGGCGCACGCTTGCTCCGCGGTAACCCCAACTATCCCCACCACAGCGCTCCTATAAAATGAGCGCTCTGGTCGGCGTAAGCATACTTAAGAATACTTCTCCACGCCCATAGCCGCTGATGAAGTACCGATCGTCATCTCCCCCGGGGCCGTGAAACGGAAAATTGAGAACCTGAAACCCCGAAAAGCTCCAGGGGCAGATGACATCTCAAATGCTGCGCTCCGACACTCTCCTCCACGCATGGTCGCCGCCATCACCAGGCTGTTCAATGGCATTTTCAGGACAAGTCACTTCCCCTCCTGTTGGAAAACCGGCCATGTCATCTTACTGCCGAAACCAGGGAAAAACATCCTCCAAGCCGAAAGCTATAGGCCCATCACCCTGCTCCCAGCTATTTCTAAGGTCTTCGAGAAGCTGGCGATACAACACCTGGCTCCCCACTTCACTCCACGCCCTGAGCAGTTCGGGTTCAGGTCAGAGCATAGCACAACCCTGCAGGTATCCAAATTGCTGCATCACATGGCCGTCGCTGCAAATAAAAAGGAGCATACCGCGGCCGTTTTCCTCGACATGGAAAAGGCCTTCGATCGCGTATGGCACGAAGGCCTTATCTCCAAACTTGCCTCCACGGGTGCCCCACGCAGACTGGTAGGCACAATCGCCTCTTTCCTGGAAAACAGGTCCTTCCAAGTTAGGGTAGAAGGAACCCTCTCCCAACCGCGTCCAATCGCCGCAGGGGTCCCCCAGGGCAGCTGCCTATCGCCGGTGTGCTACGCGGCCTACACGGACGACATACCGGTCCACAACGAGTCCCACCTAGCGCTCTACGCCGATGACGCGGCCTATTTCACCTCGTCATTCAAGGCCCACCATGCCGCCACCAAGCTCCAACGCACCCTGGACGACATCCCGCAGTGGCTCTGCAAATGGAGACTGAGGGTAAATGTGGCCAAAACCCAGGCCCTGATGGTCACAAAGAAGACGCAGCTCCCGCCTCCGCTAAAACTACTCGGCGAGGAGATACCATGGTCCCCGGTGGTGAAATACCTGGGGATCACAATCGACCGCCGGCTTACGATGGCCCCCCATGCTCGATCGGCCGTAAACTCCGCGCGCGCGGCGCGCGCCCTGCTGCGCCCGGTTCTGCATTCCAGCCTCCCTCTGAAAGTGAAGATCGGCGTATACAAGACATACATAAGACCCCGTCTCACATACGCTGCCCCTGCCTGGTATGCCCTCCTAGCGCAGACACACAGGAACTCCATCCAAGCCCAGCAAAACCTAAGTCTGCGCTGGGCCACAGACGCACCCAGGTATGTGAGAAACGCCACGATTCAGAGGGACCTTGGGATGGAGAGCATCGACGAGTTCATCGCGCGCCTCACCACCAGCATGTTCTCGCGAGCGGACGGCTCGCGTTTTCCCCACCTGCGGGCCCTAGCCCCACAGCACGCACGGCCACCTGACGGTAGACCCTACCCACGCGACCTGATCCTCACAGTTGAGGATACCCCCGCAAACGCCTAAGCCGTCAGTGCGTGATGGTCGCTAAGCTGGGCCTCCCCACAAGGGGTCTCACCCGGCTGGCTAGACCTCCGTGCTGACGTGAAGATCGGAAGTCCTATCCTCAAAAATAACCACAGGTCGCGTGGCGACCACCCCAAATGACCCGGTCCGTCTTTACGGCCGGCGCTGACAACCCCGGACAGGGGCCGAAAGGCCCGACACCGGCACCTCGTTCCCCTTGCGGGGAATCTGAGACGACTACTTCGGTGCGTAAGCGCACTCTACACACAGCCGTCGAAGCGGCAACAAGCAAGCGCGCTCCTGCTCGTCAAGCAAAAGTATTTGTTTTATTCGGCAAACTGCTAGGGAAAAAGCTGCCTTGGGATTTTATTCGAAACACAGTCCACTTTGTTCCCACTGCAGCTATCCCACATAACCTGCGTTTTGAGTGATCCTCGTTATGTGCTCATGTTGTTTCGTTGATCGCTATAAGCTAATGTGCTGTAGACTGAAATTATACCTATACCAACCATTATTAACTAATTAACCGAAGTTTGGGTCTTGGACTTATTTCGAGCGCTAACATTGTAATTGTAGGTAATAATTATACATATTCTTTTTCAGAAAATAATATTACATTACAAACACTCGGACTCTTCGACGCAGAGCTAATAAAAGAAGTCATTAAGCCTGTTGGCGATAAGGCGCGATTTATGAAAAATTTGGCTCAATGGAATGAGAACCGATAGTTACAGGTAGGTACGTAGTAAAATAACTACGATAAGATAATTATTTAATTACTATACTTATTTTGAAGCTGTGGTAGCCAAGTGGTTTGGCCTACCGCCTCTCATGCCGAGGGTCGGGGGTTCGGATCCAAACATCATGAGGACACCTTCACATATCTGCGAAGTAATTCAAGGATGTGTGTGAAGCCCAAAATCCACACTGGGCCATGGGGGCCCAGACCCTCTCCTGATGAGAGGAGGCCTGTGCCCAGCAGTGAGCCGTAAATAGGCTATTGTGGTGGTGGGTGGCTGTGGTCGTATACTTAATTATTTTATTTTCATTACCATACCAATTCTTTAAGTCACTAAATGCTTTGAATGTTGTGTGTGTGGTTTAGGTGTCAAGGCATCAAGTAAGGTTTTTTTTACTCTGATGTTAAGAATGATAGAAATATTTATTCATTCCATTATAAATTTGGCTGTATGGCTAAAAGGCATAAGCCTTAAATAATATCAAGTTTTTTAAGAATAGCTGTCGCTGGCTGTCAATATATTGATCTGTCACTTCCTTAGCAATTAATTCGTAGCTCCTTTAAATGTCAATTTTAAATCTTTTTATATATGAATAATCTTTAAAAGGTAAAGCATTTTTCACATTTATTTTGAAGAATAAAGTGTCGTAGAATGTCGTGGCGCGTTTGATTTTTAGCGGTCTGCACACTCGCCCGTTCCCGAACTTCCATTGTCAACCATGCTCTGCTAACAATTTTAACAGGTTACGTGTCCAGTAAGCATATAATATAGAATACAATCGGAACAAAGGGCAGAGGAAGAGAGTGTGCGGATTATCACGCAATAGACAAAATGTCGACATCATCGTCATCTGGTGCTGAGCAGCCGGCCCCTCAACCGGGCAACGGCGCCGGGCCTATTTCAATTGAGAGATTACGTGGTTCGTCAAACTATGTATCTTGGAAATTCTCCATGCGCATGCTATTGACCTTAGAAAACATTTGGAGCTGTGTGGAATCAACAGAATCAACAACTACTACAGACACTCAACGCGACCAGAGAGCATTAGCAAGGATTTGTCTTAGTGTGGAGCCTGCCTTGCACCAGTATGTTCGCGACGCCAAAACTGCCAGTGAGGCTTGGAAGAACTTAGCCAAGGTATTCGAGGGTCGTGGACTATACAGGCGAGTACTCTTACTCCGGCAACTTCACCATATGGAATACAAAAATTATTCTAACATGCAAGAATACATCAATGCTGTTATGACCCTAGTGTCACAGTTAGCGGATATAGGACGGAGCATCGAAGACGCCGAGGTAGCGGAGATTTTACTATCTGGTCTTCCAAGCGAATACGATGTTTTGGTCAGCAATTTGGAAACTGCATGTATCAGTGCTACATCTCTGTCGAGCGAGCTTGTTAGAACACGCCTACTGCAAGAAGAGATGCGGAAGAATGGCAATGAACATACATCTTCAACAGATAATGCTTATTTTGCCAAAAAGAAAGTAATTTGCAGTTTCTGTGGAAAAAGTGGACATGTTCGTAACAGATGCTTTATTTAAGCTCAGGAAGCAGAAGAAACAGAAGACTGAGAAAGCTACAATTGCGACTGATTGTGCCTATTCAGTGACACAGACTGACTTCATAGTGGATAGTGGGTGTAGCAGTCATATGATAAATAATAAGAACATGTTTCAAAATTTTAATAATAAGAAGAGTCATGTTTGTATTGCTAATAATACATACCTGGATAGTGAGGGATCAGGTAAATTTATTATTCCTTGTTCTAATATAGAAATAGAAGCTATGCTCGTTCCTAAATTAGCTACCAATTTACTTTCCGTTAGTAGGCTAATTAAATCTGGTTATGTACTTGTTTTTGACAAGAAAGGGTGTCACTTTTATAAAGATAGGGACTGTAAGGTCACAGGTATGGTATATGGTCATGCAGCTGATATAAATGGTGTTTACAAGCTGGATAGCATTACACCTGCAGGTAATACTTCGCAGCCAATTGGGTGCTCTTCAGGTCTCCTGAAGAATAGAGTTCAGGAGAAACAGAGTGCAATGTTAGTGTCAGCAGAGCTCTGGAACAAGCGGCTGGGACACATGAGTTATGGAGGTATGTGCACGTTGCGACAAAAGAAAGCTCTTATGTTTCAGGATGAAGAACACGAGCTCTCTGGGTGCGTGGCTTGTTTGAAGGGCAAGCAAGTCTCAAAAGCTTATCCCTCTGGTGAAGCCAAGCGTGCCACTAGTCGATTAGAGCTCATTCACTCCGACATCTGTGGACCGATGCCGATTAAAAGTTGGGGCGGTGCGAAGTACATGCTGACCTTGACAGATGACTACAGTAGGAAGAGTTGGGTGTACCTTCTAGAAGAGAAAAATCAGGTAATGTCCCGTTTTATTGATTTTAAAAAAATTGTTGAGAACCAGACCGGAGCCAACATAAAATGTCTACGAACTGATGGAGGCGGTGAATATTGTAATGATCGTTTCAAATCTTTTCTTAAGTCTCAAGGAATTATTCATCAAATAACCGTTCCGTATTGCCCTCAGCAGAACGGAGTATCTGAGAGGCTAAATAGGACTTTTGTTAGAGAAAGCAAGATGCATGCTACAGGAATCTGGTCTTAGCCGGGAATATTGGGGAGAAGCGGTCATGACGGCCCTTTATTTAAAGAATAGAAGCCCTACAGTTGCCCTTGCTGGACTGATGCCTGAACAAGTGTGGACTGGTTCAGATATAGACCTCAGTCACCTCAGAGTTTTTGGCTGCATTGCATACTCATTAATCCCTGAGCAGAAACGTTCTAAATTAGACCCTAAATCTAAAAGATATATTTTTATTGGCTATAGTGACTCAACTAAAGGCTATAGGTTGACAGATCCACAAAATCCAAGGCGAATTTTTTATGCTAGGAATGTGACATTTCTCGAGCACAAGTTTTTGAAGGACACGGATGATAATCCTTGTGTTCATTGTAAAAATAAAAATATTGCTAATCACTTTGTTGATGTATCTAGTCAGAATTCTAACTTAAATAATACAATTTTACAAAATAATGAAATAAATGATAATAATATTTTAAATAATGATACAATTAACTGTGATATTAGCTTAAGTGATAATGATAATAGTGAATCTAGTCAGAATGATATTAATACTACCATACTTTCAGGTGCGGACTCGGAGTACTGTACTGGAGACGAGGGAGCAGTGACCGCTGCTAGTCCAAATCATGCAGATTTGCACTGCAGCTCGTCAGAGCATGCCCCGTCGTCACGTCGAGGGGAAGCGATGTCTAGTGCCGGCCTTCAGGATCCTGGTTCGGTAACTGATGCTGCGCGCCCTGTACGTAGTACTCGTGGAAAGCCTCCACTCAGGTATGGAGATTATGACCTTTCCTTGGATCTCTCTCTGCTGGTTCACAACGAGTTAGAGCCTCTCTCTTATAGAGAGGCAATGTCGTCGCCGGACAAAGAAGAATGGCGACGTGCAATGGAGAAGGAGTATAATGCTCTTCTCAAAAATGCTGTCTGGAAACTTGTAGATCGACCACAGAATAAAAATGTAATAAAATGTAAGTGGGTCTACAAGGTCAGACAAAGCTGCGAAGGTAAGGATAAATTTAGAGCTCGTTTGGTAGCGCGCGGGTTTTCTCAGAAGCAAGGCATCGACTACAATGATACTTTTTCACCTGTCGTTAGACACAGTACACTTAGAACTTTGTTCGCTTTAGCTAATGAATATGATTTAGATATCAGTAATTTTGATGTAGAGACCGCGTTCCTAAATAGTGATCTAAACGAGCATATCTTCATGGAACAACCGGAAGGTTTTAATTCAGATGATAATAAAGTATGTTACTTATTAAAAAGTATATATGGCCTTAAGCAAGCTAGTCGCATGTGGAATCAAAAAGTGCATCAGCTGTTATCTAATAATGGTTTTAAACAGAGCAAATGTGAACCTTGCGTCTATATAAATAAGAGTGATAAAATTTTAACCATAATAGCCTTATATGTAGATGACTTCTATGTTCTAGGAAATTGCTCTATAACTAAGAATAAATTGTTAAAATTAATGCAACAGGAATTTATTGTTAAAGATCTAGGCATTCTGAAAACATGTTTGGGTATTGATGTCTCTCGTAATAAATCTAAAGGTATTTTAACTCTGAATCAAAAAAGTTATATAGAGAAACTTTTGTTGCGTTTTGGAATGGAAAAATGTAATCCAGTCTCAACTCCAATGATGCTTAACAACAAATTAGATAAACCTAATGGTGATTGTCTAGATGAAAATGTATACCCATATAGGGAGTTAATTGGAAGCCTAATGTACCTCGCTGTATGTACTCGGCCTGACATCGCTTTTGTATGTAGCCAGCTAAGTCAGTTCTGCTGTGGCTTTAATATGTCTCATTGGCTTGCGGCTAAACGTGTTTTAAGGTATTTAGCGGGAACCTTAAGTTATGGCTTATGTTTTTATAAGACTGGTAACTTAAATATAACTGCATATACTGACGCCGACTGGGCTAACGATATTGTAGACAGAAAGTCATATACAGGGTTTGTAATAAAGCTTGGGAATAATACAATAAACTGGGAAGCCCGTAAACAAAAATGTGTGGCTCTATCAAGCACAGAGGCCGAATACTTGGCAATTTGTGATGTGTGTAAAGACTTGTGTTTTGTTAAAAAAATTCTGAACGAAATAATTGAAAAATCACCTTCTATTGTAGTGTATAATGATAACCAGAGCGCACAAAAGCTGTTAGAATGTAAAGAGTATTGCCACAAACGAACAAAGCACATTGATTTGAGATACCATTACATAAAAGACTTAATAAATACAGGTTTTGCTGATGTTAAATATTTATCAACACAAGAAATGGTGGCAGATGTATTAACTAAGCCTTTAAGTTCCATGAAGCATAAAATTTTTATAAATGGGATAAATGTTAAAGATGTTGAGACTTTTTACAAACTGTGATATGTTATGTATGTGCATGTAATTTTATTTTCTATTTGAAACTGTGACATCACAGTTTGTGACATCCTTATTATTTTTTCTTTTGTTTGAAGAATGTAATGGAGAAGGGGAAGTGATAGAAATATTTATTCATTCCATTATAAATTTGGCTGTATGGCTAAAAGGCATAAGCCTTAAATAATATCAAGTTTTTTAAGAATAGCTGTCGCTGGCTGTCAATATATTGATCTGTCACTTCCTTAGCAATGAATTCGTAGCTCCTTTAAATGTCATTTTTAAATCTTTTTATATATGAATAATCTTTAAAAGGTAAAGCATTTTTCACATTTATTTTGAAGAATAAAGTGTCGTAGAATGTCGTGGCGCGTTTGATTTTTAGCGGTCTGCACACTCGCCCGTTCCCGAACTTCCATTGTCAACCATGCTCTGCTAACAATTTTAACAAAGAACATGGTTTATGTAGTTTTTTTAACAGTTCTTTTTCTATTATAGGAAGAAAGATGTAGTGTAGATGTTCTAAATGAGCATCACAAGCTATCTCAAATCAGAGATATGACAAATATTATTGACAGAGAAGCATCTAAAACCAATGAAGAACCTGCGGGATCATCAGCAGTACAACTGGATAGTGTACCGACATTTATTTTGAGCCCATCAACTTCAACCTCAACAATTGACTAAAATGTATGAAAATGCCTCAATTAAGGCAAAATGTATGTAAATCAATAAGTGTAAAGCACCAGATGCAGCTGAACCATATTTTCTTTCTCAATGACTTTAATAGTGAACAGCTTAAATTAGGTCATAAAAAATCCGTCTCAGCCATGATAATACAAAATATTAATAATAATCTTAATATATATCACATTATCTGGTGAGTGCTACAATTATAACTGGATAACTGTAAAAGGTACGCACTATACTTAAAACCTGATCGTTATTTTAGATATAGAAGTTGATTGTTTACCAAAGGTCGGTTTAATTGAAAATTTATATGTTGTTAATAGTGATAAGGTTGTATTGGAGTGTACTGTTTTTGAAACTTTATGTTTTAATGAAAAAAAATACTGTTACGAAGTAGCATACACAAAGCATAATTTGCTTAGCTACCAAAATGATCTCTATAATTATCAGTGCTATACGCTCACTAAGAGTGCAGCCGATAATATGTGTTATATAGGGTCCAGAAAAACGTGACGATCGACGACTTATGATTATATAGATCTTTTTGGTAGCTAACCAAATTATCATTTGTATATCCTACTTCGTAACATTAATTTTTGTTCATTAAAACAACTGATACTGTGGTTAAAATATCGTTACAAAGTTTTGCTTAACCCTACATAAGTTGATTGTTAACCGAAGTTCGGTTTAATTTTTATGCTAAGGCGTTAGAAAGGTTTTTGTGTTATATGTTGTTAATAGTGATAAAGTTACCAAAAAGATCTCTTTAATTAATATTTCATGAGTGCCATATAAGAGTGAAGCCTATAATTTATGTAATAAGTAGGTATAAAATTTGTTAAGGGTGCCATTTTGAAAATAAATGAATTAAAAAAATGTTTTCTTCATTGTAATTATCCAGGATTCAGATTTTTCTGTCTGTTTCAGGTCACCACACCTAGGTAAACCACAAACATAATTATTGCGGACTGAAACTATAATATATTGTTGAGGTATCCAGAATAAAGTTAAACATCTTAGGTGAGTTTTCGCCGCACAAAGCATGTTGTAGGGACACCGAGGCGCTCCCCGAAATTAAAAGAGAAAGCAAATCAGAAGGATTAAGAAATTCGCTATGATAATTTATAGGATCATTAGGCCCGATTTTCTAAATTATCATAGCGCATTTCTTAATCCTTCTGATTTGCTTTCTCTTTTAATTTCGGGGAGCGCCTCGACGTCCCCACAACATGCTTTCGGTGCAGCGAAGACCCACCTAAGATGTTTAACCTTATTTTGGTTAACTCGACAGTATATTATAGTTTCAGTCCGCAATAATGATTTATCACAAATATAAAACCTGTTAAACTCTACCATATGTATAGTAAACAGAACATATACTGTTTATTTCTTGCCACATGAATTATTTTTAACACAAACGAAAAAACTGGTATCCTCCAACACTACATATAATAAACAGAAATTATTGATTATGTCAGTCCGCAATATTGACATTTAACACTATAAAAAAATCTGGTATACTCTATACTACATTAAAGTAAACAGAAATTATTAATCGTTTCAGAACGCATTAATGATATTAATCACAAATATAAAACCCGGTAAACTTTACAATATGTATAGCAAACAGAACATACTCTTTATAACACGCCACAACAATTATTTTTAACACAAACTAAAATCTGATATCCTCCAATACTGCATATAGTAAACCGAATTTGTTTATTATTTCAGTCCGCTAAAATGATATTTAAGACTAATAAAAAATCTGGTGTTCTTAACACTATACATAGTACATGTAGAGTTCGCATCCCTAGGATCGTTACACAGCCCTAGTTGACAGATCTGTCAGTTGGCAGCTTACATATAGTGGAAGCGATTATGGTGTTATTGGTTAAATCCGTAGTATGTTGTATTTGGGAATAATAAACAGAGCTCAACTTGAATGGACTTTTATTAGGAGTTCTACATCGTTTTTGGCGACGAGATGATAAGGCGGATCGGCGATTAAGTGAAGTGATTATCGACGATCGCTACGGATGCACGCGAACGCGTAAAGAAAACGGCACAAGACTACAATGTCGGAGCGGCAGGACCGAGATTCGAGCCGTATGAGGACATAAATACGCTCCCGGAGCGATAGCGCCTATGGCGTAGGAACTTTCAATATTATAATGATAGTCAAATCGGCTTAAGTGACAAGCAGAAAGTTTCGAGGTTATTGCACCAAGCTGGGCTGGAGGTGCAGGAAATATACGAAGGTATAAAAAGTGAGGAGGCAGAAGGTACCACAGAATTCGATAAATGCATAGACAGATTGAACAAGTACTTTCAACCGGCGTCGAATGTAAATTTCGAGCGGCAAAAATTTCGAAATATAGAAAAAGAGGAAAATGAATCGTTCGAACAATTTGTTGTGCGATTACGGAAGCAGGCAAGGTATTGCCAATTTTCCAACATTGAGGACTCAATTTTGGATCAATTGATAGAAAAATGCATGGATATAGATTTGAAAAGAAAATTCCTTAAGAAAGGAGATGACTTGAATGTGAATAAAGCATTAGAGATATCAAGAATGTTTGAAATGGAAAGAAAAATGTGCGAAACAAAGAGGGAAACAGTGAAGGAAGAACTGAGTGTGAATAAAATAAACAACACGGAATGTTATCGGTGTGGTCGGAGAGGTCACCTGGCGAGAAGCACAGAATGCAGCGCCACACATGAGAAATGCAATAAATGTGGAATTAGAGGCCACTTTGCTAAATGTTGCAAAACGAAGACTCTGAATAAGAAGAAAGAAGGAAATAAGAAAAAGAGAATTGTCAAGTATGTTGTGGAATCTTGTTCTGAAGACTCCGATGACTCTAACAGTGAAAGTGAGTGTGATGTTAACAAGTCTGTGAATTCAGTGTTTTTAGTGAAGAACTGTAATGATGGCAAGTACTTAATTAAGATCAGTGATTATGGAGGTTACCCATTTATAGTAGATTCAGGATCTTCTATGAATATTATTGACAGACACACTTTCAGGAAACTTTTGAGGGCTGGCTTATCATGCAGCTTAGTACAAAAGGATAAGGATAGGTACTACACATATGGGGGGACTGAGGTCGATTTTTAGAGCGACCTTGTATTCACTTACAGGATACTAATGTTAAAGTAGAAGCGGAGGTTCTAGTATTCAATGGCTGTCGACCGTCACTGTTATCAAAACAGACCTCTGTTGAACTTGGTTTGTTGAGAGTGGGGCCTGAAAAAGTTAACTGTATTTCCTCTGGGTTATGTAAAGAAAGTATTATAAAGGAATATCCTAATATATTCAATAGAATAGGCAATAGGCAAGCTTAAAGATTTTAAGTTAACCATCCCAGTTGACCCTAAGGTCAAACTAGTTGCACAACCAGTCAGGCGACAACCTTTTCATGTAAGAGAGCTAGAGCAAAATCTTGTTAAAGAACTCCTAGACAATGATATCATTGAACCGGTAACAGGGCCTACTCCTTGTGTGTCTCCATCTCATATTGTTAGAAAAAAAGAAAAAGATCAGTTCAGGT
Source organism: Aethes cnicana (assembly GCA_963971205.1). Classification (NCBI taxonomy): domain Eukaryota; kingdom Metazoa; phylum Arthropoda; class Insecta; order Lepidoptera; family Tortricidae; genus Aethes; species Aethes cnicana. Next base: position 6,816,446 of record OZ020293.1, read on the forward strand.
TAGTTGTTGACATGCGAAAAGCCAACGAAGCTGTGTTAAGGGAACGGGTTCCACTGCCTACATTTGAAGAACTTTTGAATGATCTCAATGGCTGTAAGTACTTCTCAACTATTGACCTCAAGTCAGGTTATCACCAACTTGAATTGGATGAAAATTCTAGGTCCATTACAGTCTTCAGTACTAGCCTGGGGCTGTTTAGATACAAAAGACTGTTTTTGGAATAAGATGTGCCTCCGAAATGTTTCAACGTGTTATTGCTCATTTACTATAAGGAATTGAGGGAGTGGCTAATAGCCAGGACGATATTCGTATTGGTGGTAGAACCAAAATAGAGCATGATACACGACTATGTCAGGTCCTGGACCGTCTATATGCCAGCGGTCTGACATTGAATGAGAATAAATGTGTGTTTGGCTCTACAGAAATTACCTTCCTAGGACACACTATATCGGCAGAGGGCATAAAGCCAATAAGAACAAACCAACAGGTGGTCCAGGATTTTCGACCACCCGAGAACAAAGGTGAAACTAGAAGTTTTCTAGGACTAGTGAATTTCTCTGCTAGATTTATACCAAATTTCAGCACCATTACGGAACCGTTAAGACAACTTACTAAAAAAGACACAGATTTTAACTGGACTGAAATTCACCAACAGGCATTTGAAAAGTTGAAGTCACTAATATCTTCGGTACCGGCACTTGGATTTTACAACAAGGACGCTGAAACGACAGTTGTAACGGATGCGAGTCCTGTGGGAATAGCTGCAGTATTGATACAGCACCAGATTATTAAGGAAGAAATGCAACCCATTGTTATAAAATACATCAGTAAAGCATTATCTCCCACAGAACAGAGATATTCACAAACTGAGAAGGAGGCTCTTTCCATTGTTTGGGCTTGTGAAAACTTATACATGTACTTGATGGGTAAGCAATTCAAGATAATATCGGATCATAAACCATTAGAAATTATCTACTCCCCGAATTCCAAGCCAAGTGCTCGTATACAAAGATGGGTTCTTAGACTTCAACCGTTTACTTTTCAGGTTGTTTACAAACCAGGCAAAACCAATATTGCTGATGCTGTGTCGAGACTATTAAATATCAGTAAGGAAGCGCCTAACGACACAGAAGATGAAGAAGACAAACATTTACTTGCTTCAATCGATTTGGACACGAAGGCTGTTAACACAAAAGAAATTAAGAATGCAACTTTAGAGGATGAAGAGTTACTGTCACTCCAAGAAGCCATTGAAAAAGATATTTGGCCTAAAGAGTTACGAAAATACGAATTAATCAAAGCTGAACTGTGTGTAGTTGAAGGAATTATTCTCAGAGGGACAAGAATTGTCATACCAAGAAAATTGCTACCTAAAATCTTGCAAATAGGACATGAAGGGCATCTTGCCGCGAATTCTATGAAGGCCAAGCTTAGATCCAAAGTCTGGTGGAAAGGCATGGATGGGGACATAGAGTACTGGTGTGACACATGTGAAGGATCGACTGGTAGGTAAAGGTACTCCTCCAGAGCCTATCTCACCTACTACCTGATAGAGTCTGGCAGTTAGTGGCTATAGACTACCTTGGACCGCTACCATCAGGTCATTATTTGCTGTTTATTGTTGACTATTACAGCAGATACTTTGAAGTAGAAATAATGAAACAGCAGACAGCAGAAGTAACAATACAAGCTTTAGAGAAGATAATATGCCGGGAGGGAATAATGGACGAAGTGGTATGTGATAATGATACAGCCTTCATTGATCAGAGATTCACCAAATTCATGGAAAAGTTTCAAACTCAGACACACAACACCATTATGGCCACAGGCTAACGGGGAAGTCGAAAGACAAAACAGGAACGTACTGAGAAGGTTGCGGATTGCCCAGGGACTGAAGCAGGACTGGAAAAGGGAATTATTAGTATACCTATCTGCATATAGATCCACTCCACACAGTACCACTGGTTTAGCTCCTGGTAATGTCTTCAGAGGACGCAATTATAAAACTAAACTACCGGAATTGAATCAAAGCAGCATGATTGCAGATGAAGAAATGCGAGATACAGACAGATACAAAAAAGATAAATATAAGCAATACGCAGACAAGAAGAGAGGTGCAAAGGAATCTGACATTCAGCTTGGAGATAAAGTATTGATTAAACAAAGGAGAGATAATAAACTCAGCACTCCATTTTCTCCTGTGGAACACAAAGTAATCTGGAAGAATGGGAACTCTGTAGCAGTGCAGTCACCTGAAGGGAAAGTGATTAGAAGAAATTCATCAAATTTCAAGCCTGTGAAAGAGAGAGACCTAAGAAAGTTTGGCATTGAAGAAACAGCTGCTGGAAATGAAGATAAAGATGAGGAAATAATATCTGACATGACAGATGGAAGGGACACAAGGACTGGTACAAACTATCCAACAGAAACATTACCAAAAAGACAAAGACAAGCTCCTGCAAAATATAAAGATTTTGTTCTGGGTCTTATTTTAGAATCTAGGATCTTAAATAGGTCTTAAGTAGTTTCACTTGCCGTAGGACATATTATTATGTGTTGGAATATAAGATACTCAGATCTTTTGTATTACCAATGATGCCAAGGCAAACTTATGTTTATTTTTATTATCTACTAGGTTTGATAAACCGTAGGATGTACTATGCTTCAATAAATGAATATGAATATGAAATATGAAATACTAGTGTACATGTTGGTGTAAAAGATATCCTATACACTCAATGATGCCAAGGTTTTCCTTTATTTCATATGATAAACCGTAGGATGTACTAATGTATATGTTGGTGTAAAAAAAATGTCTTATACACTCAACGATGCCAAGGTTTTCCTTTATTTCATGAACAGATTTATAAGTGTATATGTTGATTCTCTAAATAAGTAAATCTTGTATTCAATTATTACCAAGGGCTGTAAACTACTTTGTTTCTAGTTGTACTTGTGTACTGCTATTGTAATATGAGTAATGCTTCCATTTTATTTTATTATGAAAGGAAGGGATCTAGAGTTCGCATCCCTAGCATCGTTACACAGCCCTAGTTGACAGATCTGCCAGTTGGCCGCTTACATATAGTGGAAGCGATTATGGTGTTATTGGTTAAATCCGTAGTATGTTGTATTTGGGAATAATAAACAGAGCTCAACTTGAATGGACTTTTATTAGGAGTTCTACAGTACACAGAGATTATTGAGCGGTTTAAGTCCGCAGTAATGACATTGAACACTACTGAAATATCTGATTAACTCTACCCTGTCCTATAATGATGGTTACAGATAGGTTTTGCATACTACACAAAATTTGTTTTCTACGATACTAGGTAAATGGGTTATATGAACTAGAAATGATCTTGTAAATAAATATAATACAATAAAATCAAGTTGAATTTACAATATTCTGCTACAGGAAACCAGACTTTTTTTTCCGTGCAATGAAATATGACAAAGAAGAAGACAAACGTAAGATCGCCATCTTGTTACATTTTATGGGTGAACAGTGCCTGGATGTATTCAACACATTCGAGGAGACAAATAAAGTGACGTAATGAGAAAGCAATAGATGGTAAACACGGCTTAAGCCACGATTCAGAGACCAAAATTGCATGAATATTATTTAAATTAAATGTTAATAAAAAATCATTATAATGGGCAGGAATACTCTGAGCATTCAAATGAACAACATTAAAGTTTTTAGAAAACTTTGAAAACGTATCGTCAAGCAAGTCACATAATGAAGGGGGCAAACTATGAAAACTGTCCGAGTCATTTAAGCCTTCGTTGTAGGACTTGTAGGGTTTTGTAGTGGATTGTATTTTTTTGTTTATTAAACCACTGAATTTTTGTATGAAATAATATATTTAAAGGTAAGTTCACAAAGATCGACGCGCGTACACTTCTGATCGGAGGCGGACCGCAAGGGAAGAAAAATGTTGCCAGTATATAAAACTAAAAAAATTACTTAATGTTGGCAGTGTTGCCAACATAGTCGGGGGCGGCCTAAATTATGAAATAGCCTTAATTAAAATTCAAAGCAGCTAACACATGCTTATGTATAAATAAACTTAAAAAACTAGCTCGCTTAAGCTATACTTAAAGGTAACGAAACATGTTCACTTTTGGCTTATGTTTATCTCTTAACATAATAATTGAAACAGCGTTAGTATTAATTACATAATAATATTTAGTAGGTGTATTTTTGCTATACACTTAAATCAACTTGAATTATTATCTAGTGGCAGAAGACTTATCTTGGAGATGGCACGGGTGTGAATTTTTCCATTAGAATTTTTAACATCTACTGCTCTTACCATACCATCATGTCCAGGATGAACCTTTACCACTCTAGCCATGGGCCACGTCATAGGGGGACAGTTGTCCTCTCTTAATATAACTAAACTGCCCTCGGTAATGTTGTTGTTAACCACACGCCACTTGGGTCGATTTTGAAGCATGTTAATATATTGTTTATACCAAATTTTCCAGAAAGATTGCTTTAACTGTGTACACTGCTGCCAAAATTTAATTCTATTTTGCGGAGTTTCTGTCAAATTAGTTTCAGGGTACATGGTTAATGCATTTCCTATCAGGAAGTGACCTGGGGTTAAGTAGCTGAAGTCATTAACATCACTTATTGATATAGGCATGAGGGGTCTTGAATTTAGTACACATTCTATTTCAGTGAGTACAGTATTGAGCTGCTCATACGTCAGTACGTTTTTTTGCAGTACTCTTTTCAGGTGATACTTAGTGCTACGTACTGAAGCCTCCCACAGGCCTCCGAAATTCGGTGAATAACATGGTATATAATGAAAATTAATTTCTTTATTAGCCGTAAAATCATGTACGGACTTTTGATGGGCTTGTGAGGACTGCAGTTTATACAATTCAACTAACTGACTCCTTGCAGACTTGAAAGTGCTGGCATTGTCAGAGTAAATGTCACTCGGCAGCCCTCGCCTAGATATAAATCTTTTTAGGCACGCGAGATAGGTATCGGTTGAGAGATCAGAGGCTAATTCGAGATGTATCGCCTTGGTGGCTAGACATACAAAAACGCAAATGTAACCTTTGCCGACCACGGATCGCCTCACGCGTGAGAGCTTGACGCTGATTGGGCCACAGAAGTCAACACCGACTCTGACAAACGCGCGGCTCGGTGCAGTCACTCTCTCTGCCGGCAAGGAGCCCATCAGCTGCTTTGAAGCCTCTGCTTTATGTCTGAAACACAATATACATTTCTTAGTGACTTTTTTTACTTCACTCAGTCCATTTATTATCCAGTACCTTTGATTTAAATTAGCAAGCACTAAGCTAGGGCCTCTATGTAAATGTTTTAAATGTTCTGAAGTGATTAGAAGTTTTGTAATTATTGAACCTTTAGGCAGTACAATAGGATGCTTTTGAGCATATGAAATGTCTGAATGATGGAGTCTCCCGCCTACTCGGAGTAGTCCATGCCCGTCAATAAAAGGATGTAGAGGCAGTAAGTCGCCTTTGACAGGTTTGCTTCTCAGCAGAGAATTAATATCGTCTTTAAAGAAATTACCTTGCTCATGTTTAATGATTAGCATTAAAGAATTGTTAAGTTCGCAGCTGGATAAATACTCAGAATTTATTTTACTCGTATCATTTTTAGGATTGGCATTATTCGTGAATCGCAGAATATAAGCTAGGACTCTGACCATAGTGTGGATGCTGGAATACTTGCGCAATCTGTCGAAAATGCAGGCTGAGTGGATGGCGCTGCAGAAGCCTGGTTGCTGGAGAACGCTGGCGCCGCTGCTCGATTCACTCCGGGCAGCTCGTGCTGGATCCCGACGCTAGTGTCAAATCTGTACTCACAATCGTGCAACCACTGCGGGCCCTTCCACCACAAGTCGCATGCTGCAAGTGCGTCAGGATTGACTCCTCTGCTGATATAGTCAGCGGGGTTGTCCTTTGTATTAACATAGAGCCAGTTGCAATCAGCAGTGTGCTCCCTTATCACTCTCACTCTGTTTGCAACATAAGCTTGCAATTTAGTAATTTCAGTCTGCATCCAAGCGAGAACAATTTTAGAAACAGTGAATAGATGTATTTTGTTAATTTTTAGTTTTATTTTAAGCGTGATGTAAACCCGTGCAATTAGCTTGGAGAGAAGGAGTGCCGCGTTCAGTTCCAATCTCGGTACAGTCATGCCCTTGTCTTGAAGTGGGTTTATTCTCGACTTGGAACAGAGTAAAATAACCCTTACGATACCTTTACAATCGGTGACTCGCAGGTACACGCAGCACCCGTATGCAGTGGAGCTCGATGCGTCTGAGAATCCTATAAGCTCGACGGTATCTGAATCATTTACATGTATGTTTCTATTTATATATATTGGTTTCATTGCAGCTAGACTGGTCGCAAACTCAAACCATTCCTGTTTAAGGTTTTCTGGCGGTATAGCGTTCCAGTCTATACCGGCAGCCCAAATCTGCATGATGGCCTTTGCCTTCACAATGATTGGACTGACAAACCCCATTGGGTCATAAAACTTACTGATGTAACTTAAAATGTCCCGTTTAGTTGTTTTATTTGTATCATATGGTTCGGGACATGACATTTTGAAAGTATCATCTCTCATGACTATATTGAGGCCAAGTGCCTTCAAGCTACAATCGTCTTTCTGGAGCTCGACTTCATCAAAATGCTGTTCAGTTGATGGGATGTCTTCTAAGACCTTGGTGTTATTGGCTGACCATTTGTGAGTTTGGAAACTACCTAAACTCAGTAGCTTGCGCAGTTGTGACTTTGCCTCTAGAACCTTGTCTAAGTCATTATCAGAATATAGGATGTCATCAACATATGCGAAGTTTTTTAGAATAAAAGATGCCAATGGCAGATCGCTTTCATGATTGTTAGCAAGTTCCTCAAGACACCGAGTTGCGAGGTAAGTGGAACTTTTTAAACCAAAGGTAACAGTGTCAAGCCTAATGCATTTAATATCCTCATGGGGGCTGTCCCTCCATAGTATATTTTGCAGTGAGGTGTGCTCGGAGCACAAGCGTATGTTTCTGAACATACGTTTTATGTCTGTGGTGAATGTGTAATCGCCAAGACGAAACAACAATAATATGTCAAATAATTCTCTTTGCACAATAAAATAAATAAAATAAAATAAAATAAAAAAGCCTTTTATTTCCTGCAAAATTACATACTTTTTCTTCTATAAGTACCTAATTTAATATATTATATGGTTAGTATTTCTTAGTCTAGGTAACTAAAACTATTTAGTTAGAAAAGTATTACTTGTACATGTATCTATCTATTTATCTATTCTATTGTTATCTTAATACATATAATTAAGTTTAAGCAATATTCATCTTTAAATGATATGTACTATGTATATGTATTGATTAATTAGTTCTTAATTTTTTATTATTTGTGAATGGTGTTTGTTATTTTTTGTGTTTTAAAAATACTTAAGTAGTTTGGTTATTTTTTGCAAGAACCCCGGATTGGGTGAAGGCCTCCTCCAAAGATGTCCATTTGTCTCTGTCTTGAGCTATTTGACTCCATTTTGAGCCGGCAACTTTTTTTATTTCGTCTTCCCATCTTGCTACTGGTCTCCCTCTTCTTCTTTTGCCTTTTGGGCCGGGCCATACAGTAGTTCTCACAGTCCATCGTTTATCCTTGAGTCTTGCAACATGGCCAGCCCATTTCCATTTTAACTTTTGAGCGAAACTTAAAGCGTTTGTTGCTTTGGTTACTTCCCTTATTTTTGTGTGTCTTATTTTATCTATTCTTTTTATTTTGAGCATACTGCGCTCCATTCCTCTCTGACAGGTATTGATTTTGTTTTTAGCTTTGGTGCTGAACTTCCACGTTTGGCAGCCGTATGTCAAGCACGGGAGAAGGTTTGTATTCATAATTTTAGTTTTTATGTTTGTTGGCATGTTACTTTTGAATATTGACTTTAGGTTCCAGTATTTATTCCATGTGTGTTGCACTCTTCTTTCTATTTCAAGTTCATTATTTCTCTTATCAAAACTGATCCTCTTTCCTAGGTAGATATACGTTTCTGTGTATTCCAGCGGTTTCCCATTGGCATAAATCGGTTTCTTGTTTCTGTTTGTCATTGTCATTGTTTTTGTAAGGTTCATTTCTAAGCCAACCTTTATACTAGCCAGATGTAAGGCGCTGATCATATTCTGTAATTGGGAACTTGTCTCTGATAATAACAGCAGGTCGTCGGCGAATCTCAGGTGGCTTAAATATGTGCCTTGTATATTTATTCCCGATTTGCTCCAATCTAGCTTGTTAATTATAGATTCGAGGATGGCGATGAATATTTTTGGAGAAAGTGGATCCCCTTGTCTAACCCCCCTTTCTATGGGAAAGGTCGGGCCTAAGGTTTCTAACTTTACTCTGCCGGTGTTATTTTTGTATATACTTTTTATTATATCTATATATTCTTGTTGTACCCCTTGTTCTTTTAAACTTTCCCATATACTTGAGTGAGATACTGTATCAAACGCTTTTTGATAATCAATAAAAGCGAGGTATAAAGGTCTCTGCTGTTCTTGATATTTTTCTATAATTAGTTCAAGTGCGTGTATATGGTCTATAGTAGAAAACCCCTTTCTGAAGCCTGCTTGTTCAATGGGTTGTTTAGCTTCTAGAGCGACGCTTATTCTGACATTTATTTAGACTTTGCACAATAGGACCATTTAATAGCAAGTCATTTAATGATACTTTTTTATTTGTTTTCATTGACCCATCAAATACAGTGCGCAGTTTTGTAGTTTTACTCTCTGCTTTAATCACTGCATGATGCGGTAAAAAATATATTGCTTCTTTATTTATGTCATACAGCTCTATATCTACATAATGCCCATGGTTCAAGGAAAGATATTCATGAATGAATTTTTGATACTCAGAGAACAAACTTGGACTTTGATGCAATTTTTTCTCTAAATTCAGAAATGTTTTTAATGCGAAATGTAATGAATTGCCTAAGGTATCATTAATCTTTTCAAGAGGTAATTTTAGTGGTAATGCCACTTCGAAGCGATCATCCTTCAACTGAACAGTATTTTTGAAGATTTCTTCCCAGAGCTCTTGCTCTGTAGATTTTTCATTAAAAACTTGAGGGACACTTTCAGCACTCCAGAAGCGTGTTAATGATTCAGACAGATTGGAATCACATGTACATTTTAAAGATACCTTTTTGGCATTTAGTTGTTGTGGTATGCTGCCCCCGATGACGTGGCCGAACTGCGTGTTGATGACACTGGGCTGCGCGGCTGCACTAGCCAGCTGCGGGCGGCGGGGCGTCGCGCGCGACGGCTCCCGCTGCGGCGGCGGCGTCTCGGACGGTAGCAGCGTCTGAAATACCACGTCGGCTCCCATAAGTAGGTGGATTTCACTTGGGATGTTAAATTCGTCATCTGCCAGCCTGATGTTAGGGGGTAGAGCAAAGCTAGATAGATCTAGTTTATTTTGAGGTAATTGACACGTTATTTGATCGACTACATGACATGTTGTTGTAGTTTTAAAGGGATTCACTAATGAATGTATCTCAATCGGTAAACAATATTTGACATTGCTTCTCGCGTTAGTGATTCCTACAATGCTTGTGTTGGCTTGTGTTGGTGTCATACCTAGTAGTTGCACAGCTTTAGCTGTGACAAAAGACAGCTGGGAACCACTGTCTAGAAGCGCCTTTAGGTGCACCTCTGTGCCGTCCCGAGATATAACTTTGACCTTTGCTGTGGGAAGAAGAACATCATTATTGCAGCCGTTGCCAGTTGCTAATGCAGCAGGTGAAGCAGCAGCCTCAGAGGATACAGCTGGGCTTGCTGTGATGGAAGCCTGTGCAACTGGGATCGCTGTGGAATGTTGTACCGGGGGCTTATTATTGCTGTGTAGCAGAGTGTTGTGAGATTGCTTGCACTCCGAGCATCTGAAATGATACCAGAATTGACCGGTATGCCCACCTAGGCACACTTTGCACAAATTGTTGTTTGCAACAAACTTGATTCTCTCAATCGCGTTAAGTAGCTGGAACGCTTTACATGTATAAAGTCTGTGCTTACACTTACATTAAATGCATTGCGATGGCTCCATGGCTAAATGCCCCACCATCTTCCCCGTAGTGGACTGGCGGTGCTGCCCAGAAGTCCCTGGGTAGCTGCTCGGAGACCCTTGATCTGCATTCTCCAGCGCCAGCGCTCTCTTGTCGAGATAGCTGAGAAGGTCGGTGAGCGTCGGCTTCACAGCAGCATCCCGCTCGAGCTGATAAGCTCGTGCAGTGAATGTATCTAGTTTACGACAAATTATGCAATGTAAAACAGCATCCCAATACTTTACGTCAGAGTCCATATTAGATAAAGCGGCCAATTGCTGCCGAATATTGGACACAAATTCACGGAGAGTATTTGAACTAGATTTAAACAATGGTTTAATGTCTAATAAATTGCAAATGTGGTCATTTATTATTCTATATTTATTGTTGTACCTCTCTTCTAGTAGTGACAGGGCTTTACGATAACTTTCTGCTGAGAGGGGTAAATTCTTTACAATATCAAAAGGTTCGCCCGTGAGATATGATCGTAGGTAATATAATTTTTGTACCTCATCAAGAGCGTCATTGTTGCTTATTAGTGATGTAAACAAACCAATAAATGTTGTGTACTCAGTACACTTACCAGTAAAATGTGGTATATCAATGGGCTGTAAGCGGGTTGGCGTGCGTGTGTGTTGGAGTTGGGTCGATGGTGTTGATGGAGATACTGTCACCTGGCTAAGGGCCTCAATGATGTCGAAGTACTTTATTTCATACTCTGCCACGTTTTCCGGATCATTATTTTCAAGCGCCAAAATGGCGATGTTGACGCGCTCATACTCTTCAAAAGACGCTCTTGCGCGTTCTTTCAGCTCCTTTATAAAATGAGGAGGAGACGATGCCAACTTTTCTTTCGTCGTCGTGACCAAGGTGTGAAGACGCGTGAGCGACGCCTTTACATAGCCGCGACTGTTTTATAATGAAACAACAGACTCCATCTTGAATACTGACTTTATTAAAATGTTCCACTTGACACTATTCTATGGTTTACTCTACTTTGTTATCCAACACCTTCCCCTCAAGATGGGTACCTACCTATTAATACAATTAACAGTTTCAAAGGACTATATCTAAAATAACCAAAATAAATTGAATTACAGATTTAGCTTAACAGGAGGATGGACCTGTCTTCCACTCCTAGTTACATATGAGGGTTGCACTACGTTACTCAGATCAGGCGCTGATTGATTTGACAGAGAGCCAGCGTTACTATTATCACCCATAGGAAAAGGTGCATAATGAGAACAATCCTTTGTGTAAGATTTCCTTAACTGAGCTGTTGTTCTCCTTAATATCTTCCCATCTAAATTAATTAAATATGACCTACGACCTGTATTTTTTTTTACAATTGTACCTTTTTCCCAAGTCCTGTCCTTATCAGTCCTAGTCACTACTTCTTCTCCTTCCTGAAAGCACACTTCTTTTCTTCTGGCATGCTTATCATACAGGTTTTTAGTTATAGACTGATTTAACAACAGTTTTTTATATACATTTGGTTGGACTTTAGGTTCTAAGAAATCCCATGAAGTGGGCAATTCTGATCTCAGGTTTCGACTATGCAAAATCTGTGCTGGTGTAATATCTAATTTACTCAATGGAGAGTTATTATAGCAGAACAGATAATCTCTATAATCACTATTTGTAAAAGTTGATTTTTCAAGAATTTTCCTACTTATCCCAACAGCTTTTTCAGCCATTCCATTACTACGATGATGGTATGGAGTACTTGTAATTAAAATGATGTCTTTCTTATTATAGTACTGACGACACTCATATGATGAGAAAGGTACATTGTCTGCAACAACATATGATGGAAACCCTAATCTACAAAATACTTCCTGCATCGCATTTATAACTGATTTTGAGCTCTTATCTCTAATTTTAATAATTTCCAGCCAATGTGAGAAATAATCAATTATAACTAAAAAGTATTTACCACCAAAATCCAGGATATCCATTCCCACTTTATCATATCTTAACTTAGGCATCTCGTGTGATAGCATAGGTTCTCTTTGATTTTGTGGCAAAAATTTTTCACAAGTTCTACATGACTTCACATAGTTTACAATATCTTTACTCATACCGGGCCAAAAGAACAGTTTTCTTGCCTTCATAATACATTTAGATGTGCCAACATGACCTCTATGAACTAACTGCAGCACATAGTCTTTTAACTCTTTTGGAACTACGATTTTGTTATCACAAAACAATAGTCCGGCTTCTACATACAGTTTATCCATCAAAGAATAGAATACTCTAATTTCAGGCGTTAGTTTGTCTATTGTTGGCCAACCTTCATAGCAAAATCCACATATTTTTTTCAAGACATTATCATTAGCTGTACATTTTCTAAATAGCTGTCTTTTTTCAGGGCTCATTATTGGTAAGTATTTAGATACTAGATGTACCATGTCACACATATCTGAGTAATGCTCAGTTACATTTTGGTAATTTCTTGACAACATATCTGCAAATATCAGTTTTTTACCCGGAACATAAACCAGATTTAGCTTGTACTTTAATAATTTAAGTCTCAATCTTTGCAATCTTACAGAACCAATTTTATTTATGTGTTTGGTCATTATAGCTAAGAGTGGTTTATGGTCTGTATGAACTTCAATATCTAACCCATATATATATTTATAATATTTTTGAGTTCCATAGTAAATTGCCAGCAACTCTTTTTCTGACTGACTGTAATTCAGCTCTGCATCGTTCATGGCTCTGGAGGCACATGCTACTAGTTTGTTCTCTTGTAGGAGGCAGCATCCAAGCCCACTCTTTGAAGCGTCACACTGCAAAACAATTTTCTTATTAGGATCAAAAGTTGCTAATGCTGGGGCCTTAGATATTGCTTCCTTCAAATTTACAAAAGCTTTTTCATGGAGATCATTGAAATTCAATATCTTTTTTTAAAAGCTTGAACAAAGGTGACATTAGTTCTGCCATATTGGGAACATACCTTCTGACATAGTTGAATGAGCCTAGGACTCTTTGGAGCTCTTCTCTATTTTCTGGGCTCTTCAGTTTGATGAGGGCTTCTACACGATCCGGGTCCATTTTGACAGTACCGGAACCAAAAATTTGTCCAATACACTTTACTTCTTTCTTCTTATACTGGATCTTTTCTTTATTGAAAACTGCATTTTCCTTTCTGGCTCTATCCATAACCCTTTGTAGGGTCTCATCATGCTCTTTTTCGTTTTCTCCCACCACCAGTAAATCATCAAACCATATAAGTACATTTTTTATGTCTCCGAATAAACTCTCAACAATTTCCTGAAATGCTTCTGGAGCACTTGCAATTCCATAAGGTAGAACCATATATCTGTACACTCCAAATGGAGTTGCGAAGCAGCACTTCCACGATGCCTCCTCTGTCAGGGGGCAGTGATGAAACCCTTCTTTGAGATCGAATACTGTAAACCAATTTTTATTTTTAAGCTTTGCTGAAACTTCCTCAAGGGATGGCATTTGTTTCGGTTTTTTTAATATATACTGGTTGAGATCTTGGGGATCCAGGCAGAGCCTAATTTTCTTGTTAGGTTTTTCTACTAGTACCACTCTATTTATACATGCCTTTTCATTTATTTCGTCAACTTTTACTATGGCACTTCTTTCCTCTAGTCTTTTCAGTTCTTGTTTCAAGGGTTCATGTAGAGTCATTGAGATCTTTGTCGATGGGTGACATATGCTTTGGTTTATCTCCTTAGTAGGTATATCTAACAATTTTTTAAATTTTCCAGAACCAGTAAAGACTTGAATATTTTTCTGTAGAAATTCTTCCTTTTCTTTATTATCTTCTGTATTTCTGTTCACGCTGTATATTCTCTTTACTAAGTTTAATCTTGTGCAACCTTCGCCACCAAGTAGTATAGTCTTACAGTTTACTATCATGAAATCTAAATATGCTTCATTTTCCTTGTACTTACATAGTAGATTGATGCAACCTTTTGGTTTGACTCTTGAACCATCAAACCCTTCTAAGCAAGCTCTGTCTGGAACGGGTCTCACGTTAGAGGATATTTTCAATTTTTTCAAAACTTCACTTGGAATAACGCTTATATCTGCTCCAGTATCTAGCCTACATGTGAGAGGTTTCCCTTCAATGTTTATTGTCTCCGTCCAGTCCATGTTGGTATTTCCATTTTTAACTATATTGCAGTAGAAGGACCCTTCGTCACTGTCACTTAATGTGTGATTTTCTTCAACTACATTTATTTTTCTAACTCTCTCTTTGTAGCACGCTTTGGAAAAATGATTCAACATTTCCCACAATTTCCACATTTTTGGCCAAATGCGGGGCATTCACGTGCACCATGTGTAGTTTGACACCTTCTACAATTATAGGTTTTTTTAGTCTGGGACAAAGTTGGCTTTACCTTTCTACTCTGAAACTCAACTCTATTTATGTCCTCGGTTCCTTGGTTAATCTGTTCCACCTGTTCTTTACTTTGCTCACGAGCCCGACAAAGTGCAGCGGCTTTCGTTAAAGTTAAATTTTCCATCCTAAGCAATGCCTCTTGGGTTCCTTTGTCTTTTATTCCATGGACTAACTTTTCTCTTAGAAGCTCTTCTTCAATATTTTCCGACTTTTTATAGCTACACGTATTTATTAGCTGCCTGCACGCTGTGTAGTAGTTCTCGAACGTTTCACCTTCCTGCTGTACCCTTTTGTTAAACAAAAACCTTTCGAAGACTTCATTTTACCTAGGTTTAATGAACTGTTCTATAGCTATTAATGTTTCTTCGTAAGTCTTTCTCTCGTATTCCGGTATCGACATCAAAACTTTCACAGCATCCTGTCCCATGCAGTTCCTTAACAATGCAATTTTGATGTTATCGTCTTCCTTGGACCGGCCCGATACGACTAGAAAATCTTCGAACATCGTTTTCCACAATGCCCACTCGTTTCCAGCATTTTTGTTTTGGATATCGAAGTGTGGAGGTAACTTTGCACTGTGCTCCATAATGAAATTCTCGTTATATATGCTATTTTTCTTGATTTTTTCGCGACTGCGCCATGTTTTATAATGAAACAACAGACTCCATCTTGAATACTGACTTTATTAAAATGTTCCACTTGACACTATTCTATGGTTTACTCTACTTTGTTATCCAACAGCGACTTGCCCGTAACTTCTTTACCGATTCCTCCTCCATCGCACACACACGTCAAATACACTGAAATTAGCGCTATTATAAAATAAACCACACTGTAAAATCACAATAACAATTATATGCGCCCGCGTTTTCGACTGCTGGGTGCACAAAACTGACGCGCTGCGCAATGAACAATGGCGGCAAGGGCGATTGGCGCTGCGAAGCGGGGGATCGCGGGGGAAAATGCCAGCGCGCACGTCGTGAAGTGTTGCGACTCGCGATGCCACTCCCTCGTAGAATGAACCGTAGGACGACGGGATAAGGTTGATGTTGCTTGATTGTTTTCTTTGCTTCGTGCGGTACAGTTGTCGATGGCCTCGTGCAGCGGCTTGTGAAGTACTTTACCGTCTCGTTCAAAACCGAAATTCTCGTGGTAATTGAAGGTCTTCGCTGATGTATAAAATGACTGCTCCTGGATCTCGTAGCTCGTCCAGACTTGCGTAAAATTGGTAGGTACTGCTAAGTCGACGCTTCTGTAGTGGACTGTATTTTTTTGTTTATTAAACCACTGAATTTTGGTATGAAATAATATATTTAAAGGTAAGTTCACAAAGATCGACGCGCGTACACTTCTGATCGGAGGCGAACCGCAAGGGAAGAAAAATGTTGCCAGTATATTAGGTCCTTACATATGAAATTGGCGTTTGGCGAACTGGCAACTTTGATTCAAAATATGTGGCGTTCGGCTAGGAATTCCAAATTCAAATTTATTTCAAATTTAAGACCATGTATTTCTGTGTTCGAATTACGAAATTTATTTGTTATCGCGTCATTTGTTTTTCTTTCACATCGTTCTGTTCACAATATGGAGAACTTAAAATATCGCTATATTTACGAATATGAGTTTCACCTCGGCACTAGTGCTGCAGAAACGGCTCGTAGGATTAACAATGCGTATGGGGAAGCTACTGCAAAAGAAAATACGGTACGTTATTGGTTCCAACGTTTCCGTTCTGGAAATTTTGACCTACAGAACAAGCCTCGTGGACGGCCGGAGACACAAGTTGATAACGAAGAATTAAAAGCAATTGTGGAAGCAGATCCATCGCAAACCACGTCAGAGTTAGCGGCAGGCTTCGGTGTGAGTGATAAAACCATTTTGATTCACTTGAAACAAATTGGAAAAGTGAAAAAACTTGAAAAATGGGTACCGCATGAATTGAGCGACGCAAACAAAGAAACACGCGTCGAGTGTTGCGTTTCACTTCTCAACCGGCACAATAATGAAGGCATTTTGAATCGTATCGTTACTTGTGATGAAAAATGGATCTTGTACGACAACCGGAAACGTTCTTCACAATGGTTGAACCCAGGTGAACCAGCCAAATTCTGCCCGAAACGAAAGTTGACTCAGAAAAAGGTACTGGTAAGTGTCTGGTGGACTAGTGCCGGTGTCATCCATTACAGTTTCTTAAGATCTGGGCAAACAATCACGGCTGATGTGTATTGTCAACAATTGCAAACGATGATGGAAAAGCTAGCCATTAAACAACCCAGACTGGTCAATCGATCTAGCCCACTGCTGCTTCAGGACAACGCTCGACCACATACGGCACGTTTGACGGCCGCAAAACTACGGGAGCTGCGACTGGAATGTCTTCGACACCCACCATACTCCCCGGACCTTGCTCCAACTGATTACCATTTTTTTCGGAATTTGGACAACTTCATGCAAGGAAAAAAATTCAATTCTCACGAGGCTGTCCAAACGGCCTTCAAAGATTTTATTGATTCTCGCTCACACACTTTTTTTAGTAAAGGAATCAATGAACTACCTTCGAGATGGCAAAAGTGCATAGATAGCCATGGTACATACTTTGACTAAATAAAAAAATAGTTTCATAAAAAAAAATCGTTTTCATTTCTGCCATATGAAACGCCAATTTCATATGTAAGGACCTAATATAAAACTAAAAAATTACTTAATGTTGGCAGTGTTGCCAACAGTTATCAGAAGAAAAAGATTGGAAAAGATCATTGAGACTATTGTCATTATCTTGGCTGGATAAATTCATATATATATAAATAGAAAATTAATAGTGTTATATAAAATAAAATATATCTATAATAGAAAAAGAAAGATAAAATTCTTCATTTACACTACCCACCAGTGTTAGTAGATAAAGTCGAGTACAAAAATTATCGTTAAGTTAAAATTTTGACTTGAAACAGAACGCAAAATTTACAGCTGGCAACATCAAATAAAAATTCTGTCAAGTGAGAGGCTGTCAAGTTGAGTTGTCAAACTGAATTGTGAAGTGAATACAAAAAAGAAAAGAAAGTGGGTACACAGTTTAGTGTATTACCGGGGAACCTTGCCAAATAAAGAAGTCAAGTGGACGAGAATTAACCGGCCATAATCGAAACGACACACAGAAATAACACAAAAACAATCACAATTAGAGTTAATCAGCCGTAGGCTTCTTGGCGTTCTTCCTGCTCCTCTTCGAAACCAGAACCTGCGCAGGCTGCGGACTGGAGCTCGCGGAAGGGGCGGATGTTCCCGCCGTAGGCGCTGGTGCAGTGGGAAGCCCCCGAAGCTCGGCCAGAGACTCGACGCGACGCCGTTGACCATCAGCACACAAGACGTACACAACGCCGTCCCTTGTCCAGCAATTCCTCACCCCAAACTGATCTCTCGCAGCCATGAAGATGTCATGACGCGGCTTTGTTAAGAACTCCGACATTGTGATGCCAGAGCCCTTCAACGCAGTCTTAGCAGCCCACACCTTATTGCGAACTTCAGAGTCCCGAAACTTGACCAAGATAGCCCTCGGCTTGCTGTTATTAGAACGACCTGTGCGATGACAACGAGCTATCATATCAGAATCTACAGCCACATCACTTTTTAAATACTTCTTCAGAACATCCACTGCTGAAGTCATAGTGTCCTCATTGTCAGTGACTGCAACCCCATGAAGCAACAACATCTTGCGCCGAGACCTCATCTCTTGCTGGTCGACCTGGCGGGCCACACACTCCACTTGACGCTGAAGAATATTGAGTGTATTCATCACAAAGGTCTTGAAAGCAGCGAAGTCTGCAGCAACTCGAGCTACCGAAGAGTCTCCGGCCCTGGCACTATCCAGATGCCGTTGAAAGTCTGCCATCTTTGTTGTGAACAACGCAGCCAGATCAGCAACTGAATCCTTCAGTGAGCCAGATTGATCCATAGTGAGTTGCGAGTTCAAGTGAAGTTAGGTTAGCTAAAACAGTGACTCAAATGTGCAACTTAACTTTCAGGAGATGTGAAACTAACAACTGTTAGGTGAAATAGGCTTATTTTAACATGTAATGCGACTAGAATTCAAGACTAAAACTGATTTTATAATTTTAAAGTAAATTAATTGTGGAGAAAGATGCTGTCTTGATTTCTACACCTACCCGAAAAAAGTCATAGTTAATGACACCTAAAAACCTTTGCAAGCTTTTCTTGCAATCTGGTTTAGGCATTTCACACAAAGCTTTAATCCGATCATTATCTGGACACATCCCTTCAGCACTAAAAATATGGCCTAAAATATTAATTTTCTTTTTACCAAAAATACATTTATCTTTATTAAATTTTAATTGTATGGACTCTGCTCTCTCTAGGACCTGTTTTAATGCCTGATTATGGGTCTCTTCATCATTTCCATATATCAACAAGTCATCAACATAAATTATTACATTAGGAATATCTGAGAAATATTCAGTCAATATTTTACTAAAAATTTCAGTTGAACAATTTAGGCCATAAGGAAGTCTTAAATATTTGTACCTACCATAGGGAGTATTGAATGTACAAAGATCAGAACTACTGGAGTCTAGTTGTAGCATCCAGAACACTGAATAGGCATCTAAATGTGAAAAAATGTTTGCTCCATTTAATTTACATCTGACATCCTCAATTGAGGGCAATGGGTAATGTGGTCTCTTAATAGCCTCATTCAGATTTCTGGGATCCAGGCATATCCCTAATTTATTATTTGGGTTTTTCAACAATGACTACTGAACTAACCCAATTGGTCGGTTTTGAAACTGGTTCTACAACCCCAAGCTTTGTCATTCTGTCTAACTCATCTTTTAATCTTTGTTGTAAAGAAAATGGAACCTTCCGTGGGGCATCTATTTTGGGTTGCACATCAGGTCTCACAGTCAGGTGACACTTGTTCGGCAGACATCCAAGACCCTGAAAAACATTACTGTGATTAGCCAATAATGCATTTAATTCCAACGGTTGCACATCATCAGACATAGTATTACTGTACATTCTTTTTACAATACCTATATATGAACAAGTACTGGCCCCCAGTACTGGTTGACAATTGATTCTTGTTACAATAAAGTTTATATCATAAGAACAATTATTTATTTGACATTTCATATTACAACTCCCAGCTATGGGAATGTTATTTCCATCATAGGCAATTAAATTACAAGGACAAGGTTCTAAGGTATGATGTGGTTGCGACGCGGTCGTAGGCGCACTGGCGGGCGGGACGCGGCCGGCGCATTACATGCAACAATGGCGGAGCTGCGCAGAAGCTCGCGCTTGCGCGATGGCTCGCAGAGTCAAGCCACTGTCGTTACTTATATCTATATATTTATTTACAATGAAAATAAGCTTAATCTATAGAATAATATATTATTTACACAATTGTTAATAGAGTACCCTACAACCTCGAAAAGGCGACAGAAAAACGAAAAATAAGCATTTTGCTAAATTTTATTGGCCAGAAAGGCTTCCAAATATACAATTCTTTTAATCACGGCGCGGAAGAACACACTCTTGAAGAAATTAAGAAAAAAATCTGCGAGTACTTCTCCCCTCGGAAATCGTTGATCATTTTGAGAAACGATTTTTTTACTGTGACACAAGGTGAGTCCGAACTGGAGGACTATTTTCAGAGGGTTATTAATTTGGGCATTGCATGCGAACTCGGGAACTTGCGAGAAGGATTGACTGTCAGCAAAATCATAGCAGGGTTGGATAGCAAGTTCTATGGCCTCAAAGCAAAGTTGATGGCCGAAGACGACTCCAAACTAACGTTGGAATACACTATGAAGTTCACCTTGAGCGCAGTTTCGTCGCAAAAATATGGAGGGAGCTCGCGGCACCCCCCCAAGCGTTGCAGGCGGTGGCTCAGCCGGGCTTCGACCTCGATGCATTCGAGGCCAGAATGCTGAACACCGTGGGCACCATGATGGGGGCCCGCCTTGCCGTGCTGGAGGAGCGTCTCCCTGAGGCTCCTATCTGTCGCCCCCCGTTGGCGGCGGACAAACGGAAGGCTGCAGAGGGCCAGGTACTCCCTCTGGCCCCCGCGAAGGCGGGAAAACAGGCGGATCAGTCCCGCCCTGTGGCGGCCCCCAGGAAGAAAGTGGCGGAGGGGCAGCCGTCCTCCCAGACTCCTAGACAGTCGGGGAAGGGGAAATCGGCGGCCAAGCCCACCCCGGGCCCCAAAGCCACGGGGAAAGTAGGCAAGGGGAAGGAGGCTTTCCCGCCTTTGCCAGTGCCCAGAAGGGCTGACGTGCAGGTCGCGGGACCCTCTTCGGCCCCCACCCCGATCCGGTCTTGGCGCCTGCAGCGGAGCCGTGGAATAGAGTGGTGTCGCGGAAGGCGGCGGCAAAGGCCAGGAAAGCCGCCGCCACTCGGAACACGCCGGCGGCTAATCAAAGGCCGAAAAATGGAGCATCCGGGGCCCGCAAGCCGGTGAGGCTGGCCCCCGCCAAGACAGCGGCGGTCACGGTCGCCATTGATCCGGAGGCGGAAAAGAGAGGAGTCACTTATGCCTCTCTCCTCACGACCGCAGAGGCCCTTGAGTGGACTTGGCGTCGCTGGAAATCAGCGGCATCAAGTTCCGCTCGACGGCCACCGGGGCCACACTCCTCCAAATATCGGGGGAGGGCCGCGAGGAGAAGGCCAATAAGCTGGCGGAGGCCCTCCGCACTGAGCTGGATGGCCTGGCGACGGTGGCGAGGCCTGTGAGGACGGTCGACGTCCAACTCACAGGCCTCAACGAGGCGGCCACCCAAGAAAAGGTGTCTGCCGCTGTCTGCAGGCGTCGTGAAGAACTAACGAAAATGGAGTCTCCAGGTGTAATTGAAAGAGTCGAAAAACCAATAAAATGGGTAAATAATTTAGTATTGGTCAGAAAACAAAATGGTAAATTGAGAATGTGCATTGATCCGGGGGCTTTAAATAAGTTCATCATTCAACCAAAATACCAACTTCCAACTATGGATGAGATTAAAAACAAAATGAAAAATGCAAAAGTGTTTGCACTACTAGATACATCAAACGGGTTCTGGATGCTAAATTTAGATGAGGAAAGTTCGGATCTATGCACATTCATTACACCTTTTGGAAGGTACAAATTTCGTAGGTTACCATTTGGCATAAGTTCTTCTCCAGAAGAATTCAGTCGAATAATTTCACAAATGTTTGAGAATGTAGACGGAGTTATCCCTTGACAAATGCAAATTATTTGTTTCGGAACTCCTTTTCGTTGGTCATAAATTTACAGCAAATGGAGTATCTCCGGATTCAGAAAAAAATCAGGCAATATTGAACATGGAACACCCCAAGTCGAAAAAAGAGCTTGAAAGGTTTTTAGGTATGTGCAATTATCTTTGTGACGTATGTTGCAACGATACCAAAAACAATGTAAAAATAACATTCTTGTCAAATACACCTCTTCTAAAAAACTAGCTGAATTCGTTTCACTTCAATTAGCTCGAGGATCCCTAAGGTCTTCCACATCTGGCGACCGTGAAAATGGAAGCTTTTAAGCGTAAACGGACCCAGCAAAGAAGAGAGTTTACCATTCTCACAGACAGCATAGAAAAATCCGTCGCAGAAAAAGAAGGCACCGCCGGCGACGTGTTCGAACTGTTGTCAGAAACTGCTACCAAGTTATTTGAAACGGAGGCAGCAGTGCGGGACCTATGGTGCGCTGCCGAAAACTTCGACGAAGCCGCATTCCAGGCGGACCAAGATAAGTCCATCCAATACAAATTACGATGGCATAAGGTCAGGTCCATGTTTTCAAAGACCCTAGCGCGCACCGGAAGTGTTTCATCACTACACTCAGCGGAATCAAGCCAACATCACAGCGTGAGTAAGCACCGACTACCTACACTGCCGAAACTAGAACTGGCGAAATTCGACGGCAACGTCAAGTCCTGGCTGATGTTCTGGGGTCAATTTAAGAAGGTACACGAAGACGCCGATATTGACCCATCCATGACTCCGAACAGCAGCGCGCGACACCTCGTCGAAAGCTATCCGCCATGCGCAGAAAACTATGTGAAGGCAGTCGAGGCTCTAAAGGCAAGATTCGCCAGAGATGACGTGCTCATAGAGACGTATGTGAGAGGCCTACTTACCCTTATGCAGCGCAAAGAAGAGGTAAGAAACTTGCCGGTCCTGTACGACGATCTTCAGTCACATTTGCAAGCACTGGATACACTTGGCGTAACAAAGGACAAGTACGCATCCATGCTCTTCCCGATGATAGAGTCAGCATTACCCGAGGACGTCCTACGCGCATGGCATCGCAGTCAACCGAATACCAGAGACCTGTCTAAGCTGATGGAGTTCCTGAGACAAGAGGTGGAGTCGGAGGAATGCATACGGTTAGCGAGGAGTGAGCTGGATGTGAATACCCTCGCCGAACCAAAACCGCCCACAGCCTGTTTCATGGCCGAGTCTAAGCGCGACAAGGAGGGTTCCAAAAAACAAACCGGTACACTGTGCGTATGGTGCGACAAGGAGAATCATTCGCCCGTAGAGTGCTACAAGGCGGCGAAAATGACATTGAAGGAACGTACTGAAATAATTAAAAGCAAGAAAGCCTGCTCTATTTGCTTGAAAAGCAATCATATTGCAAAGAAATGCAAAAGCTTTCCCAAGTGTCTGTTCTGCAAAAAAAGGCATTTCACTATCATGTGTGCAGAAATGGCGGGAAATTCTGTCAACACCAAACTAGAGGATGCGTCAAGCAACTTGTCATGTCAACAGAAACAGACCACGACCTTATTGCAAACATTGGTCGTGAAAATAGTTCATGACAAAAAGGAGGTTTGTGTACGGGCGCTTATTGACAGCGGTGCACAAAAACCTTACATTAAAAAGGATCTAGTAGAGAAGTTGGGTATAAAACCTACTACCAAGGAGGTAATGAATCTTTGTTTGTTCGGCGGGTTCGAGACAAAAAAAGAAGAATGTCAAATCTTTGACATTTGCGTCAAGAACATCGAAAACAACTTTTGTGTAAATTTATCTGGATTTTTATTTGTCTTAGATTAAGTATTATTTGTGTAGATTATAAAAGTAATTATATTCAAGATTTTTTTTACTTTTTTCCCGCTGTGGAGTGTGACGTATGTTGCCACGATACCAAAAACAATGTAAAAATAACATTCTTGTCAAATACACCTCTTCTAAAAAACTAGCTGAATTCGTTTCACTTAAATTAGCTCGAGGATCCCTGCTAAGGTCTTCCACAATCTTTCACGGTTCATACCTAATTATTCAAAAATAATGGAGCCACTGAGAATCCTTCTAAAAAAAGATGTTGTATTTGTTTGGGATAGCAACCAAGACGAAGCTGTAAACATATTGAAAAAAGCCTTGTGCAGTAATCCATGTTTGACATACTTTGATACTAATAAGGACATTATCTTATCAGTAGATAGCTCGTCTAGTGCAATGGGGGCAGTAATTTTACAATATGATCAGCTTGGGTCAGCTTATGGGTCAAGGGCACTCACTAATACTAAACAAAATTACTGTCAACTTGAAAAATAAATGCTGGCAATTGTATTTGAGTGTTACAAAATGCATCAGTATACTTACGGTCGGAAAGTACTAGTAGAAACTGATCATAAACCTTTAGAAACATTGTTTAAAAAACCACTGTACAAAGTACCTGCAAGGTTACAACGCATGATGCTAGCGGTTCAAGGGTATAATTTAGAAGTGAAATATAAACCTGGGAGACTCCTTTTTATTGCTGACACTCTGTCACGAAGCTGTACTGATCAAAAAATACAAACAAAAATGAATGAACTGAAAGAAAATGTAGTCTGCCATGTTAAATTTCATAGAGACTTGTTACCAATATCAAAATCACAGTTGTTAAACATAAGAGAGGCCACAAAATTGGATTCAACTTTAAGAAATGTTGCTGGATATGTAAAGAATGGCTGGCCTAAAAATTTCAAGGATTTGGACCAAAAAGAGAAAGACTTCTGGACATTTAAAGATGAGCTAGGTCTTTTAGATGGAATACTTTTGAAAAGTAATTTAATAATAATACCAGATTCATTAAAATTGCTTATGTTGGAAAGATTACACCAGGGGCATGCTGGTGTCAGTACATGTAAAATGAGAGCCAGATCCTGTATTTTTTGGCCAGACATTAATAAAGACTTGGAGGATTATGTGCGTAAGTGTTCAACTTGTGCCAAATATAAACCAAATGTATAGAAGGAACCTTTGATCAATCACTCAGTAGAAAATTTAACCTGACACAAAATTGGCACTGATATGTGCACACTGAATAGCACAGATTTTCTGTTTTTTTAAAATTTACAGGTTCAGTGTTGTGATCCTTCTTTAAAACTTAGACGCCTGTTTCTTTCTGATAAGTATTTATTCCGCGCTGTTCAGTTCACCCGGCATCCCCTTGTAAATATATTGAAAAAATTGTCTGCTCATATTGCCCAGTCACAGTATTGGCGTCATAAGTCCCCACCCCGCTTATTCAACAGTTTTTTAAAGTTTAACTCCTTCGATGCTCCTACTCATAGCTCTCTTACCCTTAAATTTTCTCTTACCTAAACAGCTTTAATTCTAGCTCCTAACATTGTTTACAAATATGTCAGCCGAAGATGCCGCCGCGCCAGCACTGGTTTTCGTGCTCGGAATATGGGACGGTGCTAGGGTATCTACGCAAGTAGCATCCCAGACAAGGGGCCGACCCATACTCCAAGGCACCAATGTCATCCCGTCGGGCCTCCTACCGTCATTCCTGGCTAGTCCGTTGGGTTCCAGGACTGCAGGAACCTTGACACTAACAAGGGCCCTCCGGATGACGTCGTCAATGCTGGCGTGGCGAGTGATCCTGCCTGCGCTCCGGCTGCAAGAGAGGCCG
This sequence comes from Aethes cnicana, assembly GCA_963971205.1. Classification (NCBI taxonomy): domain Eukaryota; kingdom Metazoa; phylum Arthropoda; class Insecta; order Lepidoptera; family Tortricidae; genus Aethes; species Aethes cnicana. The sequence continues at coordinate 6,841,850 of OZ020293.1, forward strand.
TGGTGGCCCAGGCTGTCCACCGCACCTCCGCAGCGACACTGATGTGGCAAATTAGTTGATGCTCCTATTCTGAAGTTGCATTCTCTATCTGGACTTACGGGTGTTGGCATATATCATGATCGATACAATAGTCCAAAGAGTGAAATTCCCATCAGAAACTTCCGTCTATACTGGTGAAGCATCTGGCCTCCTAAAGGCAGTTCAATATATTCTATTAATGAAATTGGATAAGTCCGTCGTATTTTCTGATTCTCTGAGCTCTCTTCAGGCGCTTGACAAGTTCCCATTCATGAGATCTAGCCCATCTTATCCAGTGATCGCTGACGTTAGAGATAAATTACTCGAATGCCACTTTTTCCAAAGAAGTATTTGCATGATTCCTGGCAGAATCTTTGGTCTATGGGTGGTGTGTCAAAGGGTTGATGGTTCAATAGGATTCAACCGCACATCCCAATCAAACCCTGGTTTTTCAAACTGAATTTTAGCAAGAGAGTCACCAGTACAATAATTCGCATGAGACTTGGTTATGCATCCACGCCTGAGCATCTTTCTAAAATTCAGGTCATCCATAGTCCAGTTTGCGAATGTGGTTCAGAGGTGGCGGATCTGAATCATATTATCCTATCCTGTCCCCGTTACAATTGCCCCCTTCTTTATAATGAGATCTTGAAACTTAAAGTTCCTCTTCACACATCGGTATCCTGTTTACTCTTTCAAAATGACCCTTATTAGCATCTTTTATTAATAATAATGATATTAAAATATGAGTATATATATTTATTATAATATGATTGTAAATATAGTATTTTCCTTTCCTGACTTTCCTGATCCTCCCAAATTCCAAATCCCAGTATTTTCATTTTTAACCCGCTCGTTTCCCAAAATTTTTACATTGGCAGAAATGCGCCACCCGCGGAATTGCCACACAGCAAAACAAACAAAAAATGTGTAAGATGTGTTTCTTGTGTTGTCCTCAAATATTATGATTCTAATTAATAAATCTAATGTAATCATGGTGAAATAATAGAAAAGCGATGGATCCTAAGGTTTAAATAAATTAAACGCTTTGTTCATTGGTAAAAGTCGACTTTATTTTCATGCCGTACCTTTTCACGATACTTTCACCGGCGATCTAAACCGTGGACTGCTTCAACAGATTATGTGCCTAGATTATAAGGTACGTTGCTGAAATATTTCAAAATATATATTAATTCAGAATGGCTGAAAACGTCGAAGAAAGATTACCAATGAACAGCGTGCACAATGGTACGTCAATTGGCACAAACAACATAACCTCGTCTATTGAGAAATTATCAGGCATAGAGAACTATATCTAGAACTATAAAATGATATTGACCCTGGATGGTTTGTGGGACTGTGTTTTGGGCACGGATGCTAACGCCGCGCACAACGCTCGCGCTTTAGTGCGCATCTGTTTGTCTGTACAGCCCAACTTATGCCAATATGTGCGCAACGCCAGTACGTCGAAAGAAGCTTGGAAATGCCTGGCTGATGTATTCGAAGATAAAGGCTTATAGGGTGCTTCTCTACCGTCAAATACATCGGATTGAACTGTTTCTTACTATGTCTTCTTACATTGATGGAGTGATGAAACTAGTTACACAGCTCGGTGACATAGGGAGGAAAATAGAGGATGGAGAAATAGCGGAGATCCTCTTGTCCGGTTTGCCCGAACAATTCGATACGTTGGTTTCTGGTCTGGAAACGGCTTGCTTGACCACTGGTTTGACAAGTGAAGTTGTTCGTACGTGCCTGCTTCAGGAAGATCATCGTCGTATCGGAAAATCCGAGACAGCTTATTAGATGCTCCAGAAAAAGACTTCTATCAAATGTGATTACTGCAAGAAGGCAGGCCATAGTGCTAAGAGGTGCTTCAAGAAGATTCGAGAGTGAAAGAAGAAAGAAGAACATACGAATCATACGATGTATGCCTCTGCCTTTGCTTTTCCGCTTCAAGTAGTAATGACTTTATTATTGATAGTGGGGCCACGGCTCACATGTGTTCACAATCAAATTTGTTGAAAGACATTTCTAATCAAAATTCTACTGTAACTGTGGCCAATGGACATCAGATCATAAGCAATTTAAAAGGTAATGTTCAAATTTGTGATAATATTAATCCCAAAAATGTTCTCTTTTTACCTTAATTTATTGTCAGTATCTGAACTGACTGCTAAAGGTTATGTTGTAGTTTTTTCAAAGGATCACTGTGTTATTTATGATCAGACGTAGAATCATAGGCAACCAGATTATCAAAGCTCCCAAGACTAATGGTTTATACAAAATAAAATTACAGCAAAATCCGAGCCCTCCAGCCCCTTACATTTCAGGCAAGGGACAGTGAGCGCTCACACCGCTGCTTCATGTGTGCCTACGGAAGTATGGCATAAGCGTCTTGGCCATTTAAACCCTAAAGGTTTGCGAGCCCTTGGTGGAGGAAATCAGTGCGTTGGTGTCGTTTTTCAGGATGAAGAACGCTTGTCCAGCGGCTGTGTCGCATGTCTAACGGGGAAGATGCACGAGTCATCTTATCCTCAAGGTCATGTCCGACGTGCCGCCAAGCCACTGGAGCTGGTCAACACTGACGTCGCAGGCCCGGGTGGAGCTAGATATTTGCTGTCATTCACTGACGACTGTACCAGGAAGACATTTGGCTACCTGATGAAGTCTAAAGGTTGAAGTGTGAAGGTATGTACCCATTTTATGTCTTTTAAAGCTTTAATTGAAAAACAAACTGGTTTTCCTAAATAAATTCTACGGACGGATAACGGTTCTGAATATGTTAATGCTTTCTGAATATGTGAATTTTCTCAAAACTGAAGGCATCAGACTAGTGTCGCCTATTGCCCTCAACAGAATGGGCTAGCTGAGAGAGTCAATAGGACTATTTTTGAAAAAGCTCGTGCTATGCTGCAGGATTCTGGCTTATCCAAGCGTTACTGGGGCGAAGCCGTTATGACGGCAATTTATCTGAAAAACAGATCGCCTACGAGCGCGTTGTTGGACGGCATTCCTGAGTATGAGTGGACCGGATTTCCAGTTAATCTTAGTCATCTTCGTTCTTTCGGTTGCACAGCTTATTCTCTCATACCAAGTCAAAAACGTCGTAAGCTTGATGCAAAAGCAAAGCAATACATTTTTGTTGGTTATGGCGACACATGCAAAGGTTATCGTCTAGCTGATCCAACCAATCCTCGTACCGTAATTTATTCCAGAAATGTTACTTTCTTGGAAAGCGAATTCTTAGGAAAGAAACACATAAATATTGATGAACGCCAACGGATCGATAATTTAATTTTTTACGACTGTGCAATATTTGGTAATAACATAAATAATAATGATAAAATTAATTTTAGTAATGTCGATAATAAGGAATTGAGTTTTAATAATAATGACATGAATGTGAATAATTTTAGTAATGTACCAAATGACCCAACTAACAAAATAACGTTGTATAAGTTGCAAGAACGTTTTTCATTCCCTGTTTGGTACACAAAGTTGGTCGTATAAACGTAGTTGTCAACGTTTACTAAACGCGAAAAAGGCCCAAATTATACGACTTTTTCGTTGTATAGAAGTTATATAAAAGTCCGGCAAGAACGTTGCATAAACGTTGCTTAAAAGTTTTCATGCATCTTTTTGGTCACATAATGGTTATATCCGGACCGTTATGGGACTTTAGTGGTTCCATAACAGTTGTATAGACGTTACAAGGTAACTGAAATGTCGCATAAGAGTTTAATAGCGACTTTTATGGCACACATTTGCCGTTCCTGACATCAGTCTTCATATCAATGAGCATTGTGAAATTTTAAAGATAAGTTGTAATTCTCATAAGAATTTTACTCAGAAGAAATTCACAAAGACGCGAAAAAAGTGTGAGAGAAATGTGTTCAGTGCACCTATTTCTTATGGGACTTTTAGTTTTATGATAATATATAGGTGTGTTTTTGTCGAAATCTTTGCGCCCCCCTCGAATTCCTTGAAATTCAATCATTGTAAAAAATTATTTACATTTTGTTTTCATACTAAAATTCCAGCCATCTTGTCTAAGTTACAATGCGACTTCTATACGACTGTGTTAGTACTAAAACGTCGCATAACGGTGTTATGTGAAACCAATGGTCGGACATGATAAACGTTTTTAGGGTTCTGTGAGATAGTTCATACCAATATTATAAATGCGAAAGTAACTCTGTCTGTCTGTCTGTCTGTCTGTCTGTCTGTTACCTCTTCACGCTTCAACCGCTGGACCGATTGCGATGAAATTTGGTATGCAAATAGTTAGGGTCACGGGAAATGACATAGGCTACTTTTTATCCTGGAAAAACGCATAGTTCCCGCGGGAGCGCAATAACCGAATTCCACGCGGGCGAAGTCGCGGGAAGAAGCTTGTAATATAATAAATGCGAAAGTAACTATGTCTGTCTGTCTGTCTGTTACCTCTTTACGCTTCAATCACTGGACCGATTGCGATGAAATTTGATATGCAGATAGTTAGGGTCCCGGGAAAGGACATAGGCTACATTTTATCCCGGAAAAACGCATAGTTCCCGCGGGAGCGCGATAACCGAATTCCACGCGGGCGAAGTCGCGGGAAAAAGCTAGGAATATTATAAATGCGAAAATAACTGTCTGTCTGTATGTCTGTCTGTATGTATGTCTGTCTGTCTGTTACCTCTTCACGGTTCAACCGCTGGACCGATTGCGATGAAATTTGGTATGCAGATAGTTAGGGTCCCGGAAAACGCATAGTTCCCGCGGGAGCGCGATAATCGAATTCCACGCGGGCGAAGTCGCGGGAAGAAGCTAGTAATATTATAAATGCGAAAGTAACTATGTCTGCCTGTCTGTCTGTTACCTCTTCACGCTTCAACCGCTAGACCGATTGAGATGAAATTTGGCACGAAGATAGTTGGAGACCCGGGAAAGGACATATGCTAATTCTTATCCCGGAAAAACGCATAGTTCGCGCGGGAACGCGATAACCGAATTCCACGCGGGCGAAGTCGTGGGCAAAAGCTAGTAAACATAATAAGCAGCAATATATGTCACTATGCTTGCACTGTATTTTGCAAAATAAAACCTTTATTAACAATCCTTTTGCTAAAAATAAAATATATACGGAACCATTTTTTGGACAAAGTTGTAGTTGACAATGGTAGTTTATCTACTATATAAAAATAAGTCGGGTTTTCCTCCCTGACGCTATAACTCCAGAACGCACGAACCGATTTCCACGGTTTTGCATTCGTTGGAAAGGTCTCGGGCTCCGTGAGGTTTAAGGCGGTACGAAGTCCGCGGGGTCAGCTAGTTCTAAATAAGTGCCTGTAGGACCTTTATATAACTTTTAGGTCCGATTAAAGTTCCCAAGCCCTTTTATCTAATGCAGCGGGGAGTCAGAGAAGGAGACGTGATCTCTCCGAAGCTGTTCACCGCTGCATTGGAGGATGCTTTTAAGGTGCTGGACTGGAAAGGTCGAGGCATCAATGTTAATGGCGAGTACATCTCTTACCTTCGGTTTGCCGACGATATTGTAGTCATGGCTGAGACCATGGAAGACCTCAGTACTATGCTCGCTGACCTCAGCAGAGTTTCCGATCGAGTTGGTCTTAAAATGAACATGGACAAGACGAAAATCATGTCTAATGTCCATGTTGTACCAACTCCCGTAATAATCGGAGGCTCTGCGCTCGAACTTGTTGACCATTATGTATACCTGGGACTAATAGTCCAGTTAGGTAGGTCCAACTTCGAGAAAGAGGTCAATCGTCGAATCCGACTCGGCTGGGCAGCGTTCGGGAAGCTTCGCAGTGTCTTTTCGTCCAAATTACCGCAGTGTCTCAAGTCGAAAGTCTTCGACCAGTGTGTGTTGCCAGTGATGACTTATGGTTCCGAGACGTGGGCGCTTACGATGGGCCTCATAAGAAGGCTCAAAATCACTCAGAGGGCAATGGAGAGGGCTATGCTCGGGGTTTCTCTGCGTGATAGAATCAGAAATGAGGATATCCGCAGTAGAACTAGGGTCACCGACATAGCCCGAAGAATTGCGAGCCTTAAGTGGCAGTGGGCGGGGCACATTGCTCGCAGGACTGATGGCCGATGGGGCCGGAAAGTTCTCGAGTGGCGCCCGCGAACCGGAAGACGAGCTCTCGGTAGGCCTCCAACAAGATGGAGCGACGACCTCGTAAAAGTCGCGGGAAACCGGTGGAAGCAAGTAGCACAGGACCGGTCTGAGTGGCGAGCCTGATGATGATGATGATGATGAAAGAGGGCAGTAGCTAGCCTTGACCAAAGATTGCCATCATGTGCCATTTACATGGACATGACGAAGGCGTTTGAGTATGTTGACCACCAGTTATTACTATATAAATTAGAAAAAATATGGAATACGTGGTAACATTGAGTCAAATATGTACAGTTACTAGAAAAGAAAAGAAATATGTGTCCAATGAAAGAATAATGAAAGTGTGGAGTGCCTCAGGGAAGTGTGTTGGGTCCTCTCTTGTTTTTAATATACATAAAAGACATCGTTAAAAATTGTCCACATCCCATAATACTTTTTGCTGATGATAGCACTATATTTATAGAACTAGACATAAAAACGGAAAAAAAAGAAGAAAAAAACGGACTAAGAATCAAATGTTAACCTCACAGTTCAAAACGTGATGGTTAAATAGTAACAACTTGAAAATAAATTTAGAAAAAACTAGTATAATGCAATTCACACAAAGGAAAACACCTCCAAAATTGCAAATTCAATATAAAGATCGGGTCATAAGGAAATCATATGTAAATAAGTTCTTAGGTTTAAGTATTGACAGCAATATGTCATGGGAGTCACATTCTGTAGAAGTTTGCAAAAAAAAAATGTACAAATTTTCGTATGCTTTATACAAGTTGGCAAAAGTCTCCGACCAAAGTACTGTACTAACAGCATACCATGGGTTTGTTGGCTCAACCATAAGGTATGGTATAATTTTTTGGAGTAATTCGAGTTATCGTGAGCTTCTGTTCAGAGTCCAAAAACGATTACGAGCGGATTAAAGTCAACCGACAGTTCTAGACCTTACTTCAGGTCCCTAAAATTATTGACATTACCAAGCTTGTACATTTATGTATGTTGCATCTTTGTAAAATGTAATTCTGGTATCTTCAAGACTGTAGAACCAATGCAAGGCATAAATCTTCGTCCACGTAAACCAGCAGTGCGTATAGCTTTATCAAAAACGGCCCTGATGCAGAAGAGTGTATTGGAAATGGCCCCAAAATGCTACAATATACTGCCAAAAACTATTCAGGCTCTAAATGAATCTGGCTTTAAGAAAGCCCTGTTAAGTATGCTCAAAGAAAAATGCTATTATAATGTTAAGGATTATTTGTACGATGTTGACATTTCTTAGATTCTGTTATTAAGTTTTTACTATTATTATTTTATGAATGATGTCGACATACGTTTTTTTTTAATTATTTAAATATAATTTTAGCTATTATTATACAATTTAATGAATTTAATGGATTAGTTGCACAGCCAAGATAATTATTTCTATTTATAATTAATTTCTTAAATAACTTATTCTTTTCTTTTTTTTTCTCTCTCTGTGCTGTATTAAAATAACGTCGTACGCCTAACGGCATATCATAGTAGTACTTTACCTAATATTATGTCACCTTATGTTACCTATGATAACGAAATAAAGAATTTTGAATTTTGAAAAAATAATAATTGTACCATGCTAAAAACTTTATCTGAAGTAGAGCATAAGGGAGTGTTGGAAAATCCATTTTATATTATCTATGCTCCACTCCGGATGAGTGAGAGGGCAATACTCGCCCCTTCCCTTTCTTACAACATGGCCTGAACGATATAGCCGTAATTCTTGTGCTCGTCTAATTTTATTTTATTTTAATGTTTTTTTAATATCTATAAAATAATCACTACATTTGACAAACAAAAGAAGTGATTATTTTATACAGAAATAAAACTAATTCGGACATCATTACATAGTATTTATTGTGAGACAAGTTCTTCCCAGCAGGCGACACGCAAAACCACTACGCACGTGTCTGCTCAACAGTTTGTTTGTTAATTTGTATGTAGTGCGTAATCTTTGCAAAACTACGAACCCTTTCTTATAATTATTTCAATATACCCTAGGTATTTGCTTAAGTACTTAACCAAGTAAACCTAACGACATGACTCGGTGAACACAGGTATAGTTTAATATAGAAATCGCAGTGCCACATGAGTGGATTCGTGGGCCCGGACGAATGCCTGGACTGGCCTGGAGTGCGAGAAGGGTTGAAAGCATGAATGTATACGATCACAACAGATACATTTAGCGAGATGGGAGTGTGGCATAACGTGAACAAGATTTGAATTTTAATTGGAAAAATAAATATAAATAATATATTGTTGGAAAAATTAATTTCGTGAAAAATGTTTATAATTTCGATTTGATAAAAGGGAAGTGTTAGACCATTTAAAATAGTTTGGGAGCGAGATTATCATCGAGTAAGCATATCGAAGGTGGAAATTATGGGATCAAATATTTTATATTATTTGACTAAGCCATTGAGGATGACAGTGAGGAGGGTCGTGCGGAGTGTTGTGGGTGTTTGGAGGAGAGAGGAAGGAGATTGTATTTTGTTGATATAACTATACTCTGATTGTAGTTCGAGATTTCTTATGTTTGCGTGTTTTGATTGATTGGGTGAATCGAATGAAAGCCGAAATACAGTAAGCTGGACTTTTCACTCAAATGTTGGTCGAAATACAATTGTGTATAGGTCATGACTATGATTGGGTATGTATGCCTTAACTTGAAAGGAGAAGAGTAGAAGAAGGATGAGGGGTATGAATGTCAAAAAACTTGAAGGATATGAATAGAAAGGAAATGAGTTGTTGATGTGATAAAAGACGGATTTATAGACCCAAGTGAGGTTGGAATGTCAAAGCCGTGTCTGTATTTGAATGAATACGCGTCTCGGAAAAGCATAAGTAAATGAGTGAAGTTTTGGAAGGAAAGAAATCTGTTGTGATCGTATTAGGGGCGATACTTACTTATGCCAGTATAAGACACAAAAACTAGTAGAGCATGGCTGGGCTAGACGTTTGACTTAATTGGAGTGTATAAAAACTGCCTCAAAATAAGATAATGGAGTGAAAGACGCATTTGTACAATAGATATTATTCTAGTGAGAGTGGGAATCGGACTGAATACAGCTTTCTATTAGTGAGCTATAAAACGTTTAAGGCGATAAAAGGGAAGAGTCAAAGATGAATGAAGTGCGAGAATTACAAAACAGGTATAAACTGTCGAGCATGGCAAAAGGGATGGATGTGAAGTCAATTCGAAGAGGTTTGGAGGAGAAGGGAATGACGTGAGGTCTTGACTATGATGGAGTGTGAAAGTTCCATAAATTGAAACTTTAAGAATTAAGAAATAAAATGAGGATGAGATTTTAATATGGCAAAAAACAGATTTATAGACTGTTATGGTGGAAACGGGTGAGTCAGATAATATTTTACATAACAAGTTGGGAAAGTTGCAATGTTGCAGAAATATGTGATATTGCAGAATTATGTGATATTGCAGAAATATTCGAAACCTAAATGAGATCTGGAATTAAATGCAACGAATGCGTAACACGATTTTATATATATAGAAACAAAGATTTACCTGGATAGGCCTCAGCCAGTTCGCAACGGGCTATTGGATCAAGGACCGTAGCGACTGGTTTGTCGTGGTGTTGGTTGCAGGTATACATTGAAACTAAAGGAATATTATCATGCTGTAATTTAATATGATATCAACGCGACATGTTGGATGCGGACTTAGATCGACTAACGGACTTAATGGTAGAAGACTAGAATTTAGTTTTTTACAAACGGCTGGCCAGCAATAAAAATACAAAGAAACTTACGAGCTCGTAAATGCGCATACTATAATGACGACGCAGTAAATGGGCGCTGCGCTGGGCGAAACTCGAAGCGGCGAGCTGACTCGGGCGGCAGCATGCTCGGGCTGGTAAGTACACGCTCGTTAAGCACGAGCGGCAGCCTCTGGAACGTGATGGTAGAAAGCGGGGCCTACATGGCGTCGCTTTGATGAAGCTGGAATCCGACAAAAGCGGCGCGCCGCGGGACGAACCCGGCGGCGCCTTCAGCGCGTGCGGCTGGTAAGGTTGGACTGTTCTGTGTCACACCCGCTAGGCGCGGGCGGCAGCTCCACGGACGAAGATGGTGAAGAGCGGGGCCGGTGGCGTCGCTCCAACGAAGCGCATTCCGATTGTGACCTACGGCCAGAAGTCCTTGGTGTCGTTCCGCGGGACGACCCCAGCGGAACACACAATCGGAGACGCGGAAAGGACCCTGGGGGGCCAGGGGCGGCGGTGCCGGGCCCGGCGCACGTGTGTCCGCCGTTACGTGGTAGGACACGGAACGCGGCTGGGAGTTCCGACACGACCCCAGGAATTAGGCGACACTGACACCGTACATATCACTGCGCGCGCGCGGCTACACTAAGTACACCGACAGATCTTAAGGCGTCATGGAGACAGCATTTTCGCTAGTTGCGCAGCGAACGCATGGCGTCAGCCCGCCATCTTGATTGACTCCTAACGAGCTTAAGTACAGGTCTTTCTCTGATGATCGTCTGCACGGGAGTGAGTGCAATGTAAATTAAATAGGTCAATGTCATGTTGTTTATGCACACTAGTGATTGATCGATCGGATATGCATAATCGATTATTGAAGGGTATTTCCGAACGTCTCGGACTGATACCTGATCCGAGTTGTAAATTAAGAAGTGTGAATTAAATTGAATTGTGTGTGTAAATAATGTATGTTTTTATCTGATGTGAAATAAATGTTTAATGTGTTGTAAAGTTGTCTAGTTGTTAAAAAATCGTGATTTGAAAATTAAACCGGTAATTAGTGACGGTATTTTGAATGCGTAATCACGTCACTAGCCAGTGACGTCTGTCAGGCGGTGTCGAATCTGTTTACTAATTATTTCATTCCGATTCTTGTATAAATGTGATGATATTACGTTAATGAAGCGAGTTTAATGCTAGTAATACGAAAGAATGTGTTTTGGCGATTATAAGAACATGTGTGAAGTTAGTGTTTATTCGTTAATGAGTGTATGCGGCGACAAAACGACATTGCCGACAACTCCGTATTTAAATTGTAAGTTTTATCTTATTCATAACTATTAAGGCGAAATAAAGGCTTTAACGCGGTGTGGCAGTATATCTAGTTTATGTGTGTAATGCTACTTTGATCAGTAAATTGTTTTTTACTGAATTTTGGGTGATTGCAAACATGTCGGTTGATGTTGCTATCTCCTACATTAAAAACTATAAAAATCAACTTTGCACTGCAACAAGACTCATGAGAGGTTGACTCGTCAAAGGCCAAGTGTCCGTGTTAGAACGGGAACGCGTCTTGGAAAGGCAAGAGAGAATATATCAAGGTCTGATTGGAAGGAAATCTGTTGTGATCGTATCAGGGGCGATACGTGCTTGTGCCTGGATAGTACGCGGGAACAATTACAACATGGCTGGGCCTGACGTTTGACTTGAATGGAGTGTATAGAGAAGTCTCAAATAAGCTGTTTGGTTACAAACACAATAATTATGGGAAACAATAATGAGAGTGGAGGTCGAAATGAATATTTAAGGTTCTCCTTATGGGAGAGCTTAGACCGAGGAGAGGGAGTCGAACGCACTACAGCTTTCACAGATGTGCTAGCTATTAGAAGTGTTGGGAAACCTGCACTTCGATTTTTTTTTTTTTAAAAAGCATTTCAAGTTATGGCGTAAGGTATAGCGGTGTAAGAACGGACGGATTCGAGACCAATTGAACAAGGGTTGCAAGATTTTTATTTTCTCGACATCTATTTAAGATAAATCAATGAAATACAACAACAACAACAACAACAACAACAACAACAACAATACTCTTTATTGAACACCATATATACAAAACACAGAAAACACAAAAGGAATTCGCAGCTAATAGGTAAACAACAGGCGGACTTATCGCTAAGCAGCGATCTCTTCCAGTCAACCTTGAAAGTGGAGAATACGAAAAGAAAACAATGATGGGCGGTGTAAAATAAGAAAACAAAACATACATAATAATGAATACATGATATACACAAATAATTACACAAAATAAAAAGCAATCGTTAGTTTAAAAAACGACACATACATGTAAATTTAGTGTATTCTTGTAAACTCAACAGTTTCTGTTTTTAAAGCTTGTAAAAACAAGACTAACTTTTTTTTGGCCATAGTTAAAAAATGACCTTCGGGGGTAAGAACGGACGTATTTTTAAAACCATTTCTATCGCTTTGAGAAGAAGGTGCATAAAAGAGATTTATCCGATGTTTAACGCTCTAAAACATATAAAAAAACCAACATGAAATAACTTTGAAGACAAATGTTCCAATCGATTTCTTATTTTTGTACTGTTTTGCGTCCGATCTTACCCCAGACTTTGTTTTTTTTTACATTTTAGGGTTCTCAAACTTTGTTTCGCCATAAAATGAATCATTCGCCTACGAGGGAAAGGTCGGATGGATTCGACTTTTGTCAAAATTAATGATATGGAGTATAAAGTTTAGTGTAAGCATATACGTACTAGCTTCTGCCCGCGACTTCGTCTGCGTGGAATTTGGTTATAGCATTCCCGCGGGTACTATGCATTTTTCCAGGATAAAAAGTAGACTTGCCCAGGACTCCCCACACTCTCGGTTTTACAATATAAAAATATCGAAGTATAGATGTGTAAATGCGCATTGGCCGAGTTTATGAGATACAGTAATTCTGATGCATAAGTTTAGTAGAAATGATAAAATAGTCTAGAGTGGGTTGAAATAGTATTAGTATACTAGGTGACCCGGCGAACTTCGTACCGCCTTTATGTAGTCATAAACAAGATGTCAAATAATACGTAATGAAGAATTTCATCACAGATTTTATGTTGGTTTATTATACTTAAATTTCATTAATATTGCGCTATTGTGATGTAGCAAAGGTAAAAAACAGCTTTGACCATTTTTTTAATATCAAATAAGTACAAAGTCAGAATAGTAAGTATAGTGAATGAAAAAGCACTACAAAGTAATGTTGTGCGATTTCTAAACATTTTGCAAATAAAACATTCATGAAGTAAAATGTTTGAGAACCACTTGCTTCTTTTTATTCCGGCAAAGACCGGATGATTTCATTCGATCTTCACCCGTGAGGGGGAACACCGGATATCAGTTAATAGGCGTCTTAAGCGAGTCTTAATTAGATCAATTTAGTCATCACTACGAAAAAATCAGTATCCATATGAGATAATCATATAACAAGCTATATTTTCGCCAAAATAATTAAATAAAAGTACAAGGGAAAGATCGGATGGAAGCAAAAGACAAAAATTACGTTGTTCTCTAAAATCCGCCGTAGCACACGTCCGCATCGTCGTAGCAGCAAACGGGAACTAGTGAACGATAGAGAACAAAATGACGTACTACATCATGTTGCCAACGTTAAAAAATATGGTCGCATTTAGGAGTTTTTTCATGCATACGGTCTTACACCCCCTCCGATCTTACCCCGCTATACCTTACGCACTACAGCTTTCACAGGCGTGCTAGCTATTAGAAGTGTTGGGAAACCTGCACATCGATTTAAAAAAAAAAAGCATTTCAAGTTATGGCGTTGATACACAAAATTCAACACAAACACACCTTAATATCTGACATCCTACAGATACACTATGTGACCAGGAAATTATTACTGATATAAATGTGTCCCACAGAGTGGATCCCTAAAACAGGAACACGTCGGTATGTGTTGGTGGTTGCCTCCGAGTGGTGGGGGGGCTTGGAATGTTCAATTTGATGGATGTCCAAGATCAGGTTGCGCGTTGGTAGGAGCGTATCCTCTTCACCACACAATTTTTTTTTAAATATAAAATTAATTAATCTACCTACTAGCTATAAGAATGAGTGTGGTGTTGCCATAGTAGTTAGTGCTTTAGCTTTATTTAATTGTATTTTAACGACCAAACGAGGGCAATTGCCAACACATTCATTATAAGTTAGACGTACACATACACAGAATATTAACACTAAAGAGGCGGTCTTGGTAGAAGCGCTACTAGGCAACTCAAAGAGTCTGGGTCTACTAACATGACGAGGGGTTTGGATGATCACGAGCGATTCAAGGCCGAGAAGGGTTTGGATGAACACAAGCCGTTCCGGATCAAAGCCGAGAAGGGTTTAGCAGAAAGAGTTCTTGCTAATTCCCTTTTCAATTTTTTTTTTAAACATTTTAATTTTAATTTTCTTTAATACTTGGTAAAGTTCCAAGATGTCATGGAGTTGGGCCATGATGCTAACAGTTACAAGCGCTCTGAGCGCAATTCGAAACGCAACCTAGTCGTCGTTCCACAGATCTATGCTAAAGATTGGTTCAGAAATACGGGTTAGTTATATATTTTTTATTTACCTATAATTTCTCGAGATTTTGATTTATTTATTTCATTGCATGTTTGAGAAAAGCACTCACTATACATACATCGGCGGGGAACGGAAGTTGTCGGCCTCGTAACTATCCGGCCTCACTTCGTTCGGCCGTAAGTACCTCATTGTAAGACAGCATTTGCACACGGATTCTCACTCTTCCTGGGACTGTTTCTATATAACAGAATATCCAAGTATCTCAACCTGTCTCTGATGAATCACAGACGCCTGAAATCATCAGTTACCACTTTTTTAACCGAGCTTACCTATAACGACACGGAATCACTTCTCAGTGCTGTAATGATGATATCTCTGTAACCGGTATGTACCTAAATATCTCATTTTCATCTGCGAAAAATAGCCCTTAGCTTTATCACCAGCCTTTACCAACATCAGCCGGTTTACGTCCCGCTGCCATGAACTAGCCTCCCAAGTAACACAGACATACTGAACAGTGGCGTAGCAAAAGCGGGGCGGCGGGGGCGGTCCGCACCGGGTGTCACCTTTTTTGGGGTGACACCCACCCGGTCTCTCAACTTTAAGAAAAATGTACAAACAAAAAATTAATAAACCGCTAGCACAAAAATTTCTTTTTCGAGGATTCCTCCACTAGCACTAGCTCAGCTCTATGTATAATTCGGGGATTCCCGCAAAAGAGCCTGACGCTGTCGTGGGGGATTCCCCGTCCCATACTCGCGATCTTTGACGTCTCAGTTCAGTTGCAACATTTCTCATTTGTTTCGTGAAGGAAGTGTGTTATGTTTGGTTGGCGTGAATTGTTAAACGTGTATTATTCTATAGTGATGGATAATAAAAAGAAAAAACAATATTTTAGAAACTTAAATGCTGTTTTGTGAAGATTAAAAAGATTGATTGATTCATATTGAATATTTTACAGGTAAGATAATTTTATAATTACATTAATTTCCTAGTACTTCTATGGACGAAACTTATAGGGTTATGCAAAAATGGCTAATGTCATATCAGTCATTTTTGCGTGAGTACGTATGGACTGGCACTATAAAGTCAACCTGGGGGGCTAGCATGCTAATTTTTACGTCGGATTATGCGGTCACACTTAAAAGCCGCTAATGTTACGGTTACTGATTGGGTGTCTCTAGATTTTTTAAAGTTTATTGTAGAATGGGATTTTACAGAATCTCTTCCAAATTTTATGATTGCACTGAAATTGTTCATGACGGTTTGCGTGTCCGTAGCTTCATGTGAGAGGAGCCTTAGTAAATTAAAATTAATAATAAACTATTTGCGGGCAACAATGACCCAATCGCGGCTTAGCAATCTTGGTATATTAGCCATCGAACACGAGGAAATACAAAATATAAATTTCGATGAAGTTATTGCTGAGTTTGCAGCTGTCAAAGCTAGAAAGAAGACATTTTAATTGTATAACAATTCCTATTATGTCTTAGTTATTATTGTGTTTTGTTATTTCTACAATATTATAAATAATAAATGATCCATGTCATTTATCATATAATATTTATTGCTTTTTACTTTCGATGGGGTGACACCACCAACTTCCGCACCGGGTGCCACCCAAGGTAGCTACGCCACTGATACTGAATAAAGTTTGAATAATAGCAAATCGCAAATGTTTACATGAGTTAGCTATAGTCTCCATAAAGTGTGAGTAAAGGCTATCGAAATAGCCAAACGCTGCTTTTGCCTTAAGCTTAGTAAAAGTTGTATGTTCACGCAAATTGAACATCATTTTTGATTTACCGCTAGCAACCCTTCATGTAAGCCTTAATCGTTTTTCGCTGTAGCAACATGCACAACAGCAGCGCCCTCGCGCGGATTTTTCAATGTACTATCTTCTCTTGTAATTCAACGGTCATGTAAAGGATTCAAGGAGCGTGGCGCTCAGAGAAATTAATTAAAATAAACCAGGATTGTAACAGTTCAGTCAGTTCAGTTTATTAATTATTTTATTATCAGTGTATTAAACTGCGTGTATCCAGTTTTATGTGGTTTCATTGTGCGGGGCATGAGGTAACCTAATTTTTCCGGCACAAGAGCCGGTGGTGGCCCATTCTTCGTCTGCAGCAGACCGGGATGGTGGCGGCAGCTGAAGCAACAACCGCTGTGGCATAGGGTTCCAGGACGGGACGCCTGTTCAGCCGCAACCCAGGAATCGTACCACGTTACGATAACCCAGGACGGGCAATTATCGTATCATTGTACAAAGCGACAATTTTTTCTTAAAGCTTAGTAATAACTTCTATACCGCATATAAAACAGATGTTATTCTGCCTAAAGGATCACAGATGACTTTACTTTGAAAAATAGTGATTTGGACAGCCTTTACCTGTATTATCGTACAGATAGCTGAAAAAACGTGGTTAGCTTACAGTAATATACAAACATTACTCTTATTGCGTATGAAACCGTATAAGCTGTTAAATAGTGTCCTCGGCAGCTTTCTTCTGAATAATGGCGTAGTTAATTTGTATTGAAAAGCTTGATTTTGAATAACCGCTTTTATTTCTTCTTCAAGTCACATTAAGTTCCACATTTTATCAATTATTCAGCTACTGTATTAAAGTGATTTCTTGGTTCTTTATAGAGCTTGTTTCGGTATAATGGAAATAAAGACGTATTTAATAGCTAACTAAAACACATTGTAGCAGAATGATGTATTCTAATAAGAGTAAAGAGTCAAGTAATGGCTTAATACATCCATTACTTGTAAAAGTACCATTTTTAAATAAGTCATACAGAGATTTTCTGGGTAATAATTGAATTAGGGACGTTTCAAAACATTTTTTTATACAGTCGACGTGCGCTTTTATTTTGCACCGCGGTTTTGTTGGTAATTAGTTTATAAAATATGGAAAATAAATCATGGAAATCTTGGAGAAGAACTGGAGGTATTGGTCGTAAATGTATGAAAGAATATATGAAGTTAAAAGATACAGTTTTAGAGACAAATACGAATGTACAAACGAATCGAATATGTACTGAGACCAAGACAACTCATAATTGGAGTCAAGTCCGAACAAATCATCCAGGTGAAGAGAGTTCCGTACCTTCAAATAATGTCGACATAGATTTTGTACTGCATTCAGAAGACAATGGTTCCGCATCTAGTGAAGATGAATCAGATGTGAATTTCATCGAATTTAAAATAGTATACCTATAAGCAGTACCGAAGCACTACATATGAAGGTCCTCAAGAAACCGCGTTCCAATCTAAAGAGAAAGAGTAACGTCTCCTTCAGTAACATGATGACCTCTGATACTCATCTACCTCCAGAAAAAAAGAAAAGAAAACCCTGCCTCTTTTGTAAACTAACTAATCATACAAGTGCTGATTGCCGAAGATATAAAACAATTGAGACGAGAAAAGACAAACTCGGAAATAGATGTCACAAATGCCTACGAAGAAATCACACGACGAGTCATGTAGAAGAAAAATACCCATTTGTTAATATTCTGTCGTAAACCAAGTCATGGTGAGTCTAGTCACGATGTGACTCTCTGATCTGATTTTTCTAGAGCTGTTACTACTTTTTGCAGACTCTGACGGATAGCTGCCATGCTGTTGTCTTCGTTTATAAGATGGTGCTCATGTAGGACTCTTTCAGGGAACAGAGACAGGAGAACCATCTTTAGGTGATTTCCATTGACCGGTTCACCAAGCTGCTCTAAGATTTTCAGATGCCGTTCAACCTCATCTAAGACACGTCTGCAGCTCTCACCGTTATAATCTGTCTTGAAGATGGTAACAAAGGGCACAATAATGGGCATCCACTAGGACATCCTTTGAACCGAAGCGTTTATGAAGGATGTCTACTGCCACCTCGTAGTTAGCATCACATCCAGTAATACCCGCTACCACCTATAGAGCTGCTCCTGTGAGACGGTCCTTGAGGTAGGCCAACTTGTCTGCATCTGCTATCTCTTGGCAATGGACACTTGATCTAAAACTGTCCCAGAATTCTGTCCATTTCAGTTTGTCACCATTAAATGGAGGCAGTTCGAGTTGCGCAAGCTTCACAGTGACTGAAGAGCTTTTCTTTTCATAGCCTGTATTATTGAGCTATATTGTTAGCTCCAGCTCATTGAGGACATCTTCGGCTGTCATTTGGTCGGAAGTAGCATTCTCTATATTGATGCTGTCGTTTAAGTTGAGCAGGTGGTGGATTTCCTTTTCTAGTGCTGTCAAACGGTGCTTTAATTTTATTTGACAACCTAGAAATAATTATTTCTGAACTCCACCTTCTTTGCATTTTTAGGGTTCCGTACCCAAAGGGTGAAAAACGGAACCCTATTAATATGCCTCCGATGTCCGTCCTTCCTTCTGTCTGTCACAGGGCTCTATCTCTTCAACGGAAATAGGTAGAGATTTGAAATTTTCACAGAATGCGTGTTTCTGTGGCCGCTATCACAACAAATAAACTAAAAAGTTAAAATATATCTATATAAATTGGGGTCTTCATAATAGTAACTGTTTTTTTCTTCGTCTCATTTCAAGCGCTATATCTAATGAACCATTATTGTTAGACACCTGAAAAATTCACAAAATACGCATTATTAAAGCCCTAATTTAATTAATTTATTCCCAATGCGGATTTTCACACACAGGAAGGAGGAAAGTTACGTATTTTTTCGAACGTCGCTCTTTACGTACATTCATACAATAAAAATTTATAAAAATTAAAAAAAATAAGATTTCCTGACTAAAACAATAAAATAGAAAAACTGAAAAAAAGCTTAATACGTATAAAAAATCAAGAAAAAAAGCGTGGAGGGTTTGGGATTTGAACCCACGGTCACTTGAATGAGTTTCCACGTCTCTCACGAATACACCACCAGAGCACTTACTACGCTGGCTGTTATATCTTGGAATGGAAACTACTATTTTATAGGAATTATTTATTGGACTCACATATTGTTCGCGTTACACCGCAAAGCCAAGAGAGCGATGCGTTTCCGTTAACGCAGATACTACAATCTCCCAGACGTATCTAAAACTAGATTAGTTTTAGTAACTTAATATAATCTATAACTTAGTATTATTTAACTAGGGAGCTCGGTTGTATCTTGGCATCATTTGGATATAAATGCAAGTAAAGACTTGGCCTACGATACTTCCCGAGGTTCCACTTTCTTAATGGCTAACTATTTCTTCGGTACAAGGTACCACCTGATCGACATGCCTTTTCCAGATCATATCTTGTACCTCAATTCAAAATTCAACCATTTATTCAGCAAATTGGCCACATAGGGGCACTTTTACACGTCAGAAAAGAATTTACTAGCGCTTCCTAGACCCATTGCTTGAGAAGAAGCGCCGCAACAAACTCAAGCAGAAGGCCTTTTTCAAAATTTACACATAGTTATAACATTTACATTACATGTATAAAATATACATATAGGTACGTACTACAATTACATTAAAGGGATGTATAGTCCCTAACTTAAACTTAAATCTAAGATCTTAGAGATGTATAGTCTCCAAGGGTCCAGAAAAAAATATATTATGGAGATGGCCTCCATTGTCAAATAAATATAAATTCCATAGATGTCGACAGTCTCAAAATTTCGATAAATAATGAAATACATCATGTATAAAAGAGTTCATTAATACATGTCAATAAGAACATGATGAGGTCTCTCGCTTAAAATGTTTGACTTAGTAATATATTTAAAGCTAATGATTATTTTTAAATGTCCTTGCAAGCATGAACAGACCGGACCCCACAGACAGCACCCGTTCACGAGCGTGACGCGTATCTCAGCCATCGCCTCCCTCAACCATTTCTTAGGGAAGGTGGCGACCCGATCGACGACGCCGCTGTAAGCAAGGACCTTAAAGCGAGCATGACATATATGCTCCAGCTGCTGGACAAATTTGGTAGTGAAAGAAAAAAAAAAAGTCATTATTTGCCCAGCGAGACACATATCATGTTACTAGTCAATAATAATAACCTAAACAGTTGGCTTAAAAGGATTCTTAACATCTAAAAAGTCATTCACCGAATAATATGCCTTCTTAAAAAGGCGGCACTTAATGAACGACTTGAAATTTTTAAATGGCATATTAGCAACATCAGAAGGCAATTTGTTATAAAATCGTATACAGTTCCCAACAAACGAAGAGCTCACTTTACGAAGACGGTAACCAGTAACAAAAAGTTTATCCTTATTCCTAGTGTTAAAATTGTGAACATCACTGTTATGCTTAAAGTCGTGCAAGTTCTTACGAGCATACATGATATTTTCAAATATGTATAGTGACGCAAGGGTAAGAATGTTTATCTCCTTGAATTTTTCTCTAAGGGAGACCCGAGACCCAAGTTGATATATTGCACGTACAGCCCGCTTTTGCAGCACAAAGATGGTTTGAATGTCAGCTGCTCTCCCCCAAAGTATAATTCCGTAAGACATGACACTATGGAAATAACTATAATAGACTAACCTGGCCGTCTCGACGTCAGTGAGCTGCCTAATACGCCTTACTGCATATGCTGCAGAACTAAGTCTACCTGCTAAGGAAGAGATATGTTCGTTCCAACGCAGTTTTGAGTCTAGAGTAAAGCCTAGGAAGATTGTTTTCCCCTCAAATTCTAAGGTTCCATTTTTTAATTTAACCTGGATATCGTCTACATGTGGTGCATTAGAGAGTGAAAACCTCATGCATTTAGTTTTCTTAGAATTCAAAAGTAGATTGTTAGCTGTAAACCAGTTAACAACTGTAGAAAGTACATTGTTAACCTCATCCATGTTATTTTTCTTCCTATCTACTTTAAAAATGAGTGAGGTGTCATCTGCGAATAGAACTATTTTATGCCTCTCTTGCACAATACAGGGCAAATCATTTATATAGACCAGAAATAAAAACGGGCCTAAAATTGAACCTTGCGGCACACCTATAGCAACAGGTGATCCGGACGACTGTGTTCTGTTAATATCCACTCGCTGTGTTCTATTGGAAAGATATGACGAGATAAGGTCAAGAGCATGATCTCTTATCCCGTAAAAGCGTAACTTATTCAACAAATTAATATGACTGACGCAATCAAAAGCCTTAGATAAGTCACAGAAGACACCAATGGCGTCTTGGGACTGCTCCCAGGCATCAAAAATGTATTTTACTAAAGTAGTGCCAGCGTCTGCAGTACAGCGACCTTTGGTGAAGCCAAATTGGCTGCTGTGAAATAGCTTATTCAGATTAAAATGTGACATTAGTTGGTTCAGAATAAGTTTCTCAAAAACTTTGCTAAGAGCCGGCAGTATTGAAATAGGTCTATAATTTGTGGGGTCTGTTTTTTTCATAACTTATAACTGGGCGATCGAGCTCTGCTCAGGACATTTTATTAGTCTATAAAAAATATATTTGTGCCTAGTTGTAGGGCCGTATAGGCTAGGGTACCTACTAAATAATGAAAAACTTAAAACAAAAGTAAACTGACCAGATTGGAACTCGCTCACACGAGCGTAGAAAACCTGTATTATAGAAGTTAGGCTGACCTGAACATATCTATGCTGCGAAGTTACCGATCATAAGCATAATAATAGTAGGTACCTACCTAGATATATACAAACAATTTTTCATTTAAAAAGTGGCATTTCATTAAATCAAATTGTTTTGGTTCCTGATAATGTTTAGATACTAACTACGTATTTTCTCAATTCAGTTATAAATCATACAAGCAAAATAAACAAATGACCTACATTTAGATTTACACTTTTTATTTTACACTTTGATGATCGAAAGGCGTGCAAAACGGAACGTAATTAGAAAAAAAAGATACAACCTTGACATTTGAGCGCGCTTGAAAGTCGACTCGCAAGAGACAAAACAGCGCGATTCGGAACGTAGCTAAACCGGAACGTACCTAATTAGAAAAAAAAAACATTCTTTTGCAACTCGACCGTCTGGTAAACTGCATCGAATATATCTATCTCATCGTTTATTCGACTGTTCAATTGATTTTTCCTCTATTTATCTGAGTATCTCTCCGTGCATGGTATTTTGCGTTGTGTTTTTTGTTTTAGATCAATTTCTTCAATGCCACCGAAGACGAACCGCTCTGCTTACAGAAAACACACGTGGTCGGGAGGAAAACGAAAATGGAAGCTGGTTTGCGGCGACATCATAATGGAGAAGTAAAGAACGTAAGTAAAGATATTTACATCACCCTTGGCCGTAAAGTGGGATTTTCTGCCCGCTACGCGGAGAGAAAATCTCACTTTTTGGCCAAGGCAAGACGTAAAACTTTTGACAAACCACGGGCGGTAATTCGTAAAGCCCCAGATCGCATATTTATGGCCCTCACCTTCGGTTCCGGCCACAGAAACCTGCGATCTGGGACATTTACGAATTCACCTAGGTCTGTAATGTACTATATCACTTCTTTGGGCATTTGAATATATTCATTTAGTAATGAATATATTCAAATGCCCAAAGAAGTGATATAGTACATTCATTTATAGTACGCCTTTTCCCGCGGACTTCGTCCCGCGTAGACTCAGAATCTGCGTACCCGATAATACAGATGGTTGTATACCAAACGAAAATGTCGTATGATTTTGAGTACGAGTATTTTGATTTTGATATAGGTGGACAGTTTGTATGTATATCTTTTTTTTATTTTTCAGAACTCCGTTGAGAACATATGATCGTCTAAAACCCATTAGACCGGGAGATCTTGACACTGAATTCCATTTGTACCAGGCTGGCGAGTATACAGGGGTATAATTACGTAATGACGAAAAGGAAAAATGGTCATAGCGCCAGTACCGGGGGCCCAAACGCGTGAGCGTTAATCGAACGTGTCGCATACATTACGAAAGTCGAACGATTTGTACCACAAAAAATCTTGTATTTTCCGATAGTCGATGAAAAACGAAGTAGGCGATCGCGTAATGCCATACTTCTCCGGCGCGGCCTACACCCCGCCATACCGACGCAAACATGTTAATTAAAAACCAAAAATTTAACCATTTGTACCAGGCTAATTTTTGCACTCTAACTGATAATGAACTTAGTTTCTCTCATCTCTTAATTGCACCTTTCTGATTGGACAGTAAGTACTCCAAGTTAAGACCTACATTGACAATTGAACATTAGTAAATTCATAGTGACAACAGTGCTTACAGTGGTGACCCCGAAATAACACATAGACTATTTTTTCTCGCGTTTAACAGCATTTAGGGAACGGCTCAAAAGGCTACCGGCTTACTGCTTAAGAAAAACTAAGTTTTCAGTGTAAACGGATTTACCTATATATAATGTCAGTTCCGGGACCAAGTTATCCTCATGGATTGGTGCCGCCGGATCCAAGAATACCATCAGGTTGCGAGCAACCTAAAGAAGATCAGTGTGATTTGTCAGCAATTTCTGTCGCTTCGCGATTGCCGGAATTTTTGGCGGACCAGCCACGACATTGGTTAATACAAGTGGAAGCCATACTGAATCCTCAGCACCTGAGAGATCAAGCTAAGTACGATCTAGTTATCGGAAAATTGACAAAAAGTGCCATCGGACAAATAACTGATTTGCTCATACAACCGCCAGAAACCGGAAAATATGAGGCCCTGAAGGCGAAGTTGCTTGCCATTTACGAAGAATCAGCTACCCAGCAGCTACAGAAATTACTGAGAGGACTTGAGTTAGGAGAACAGAAACCATCGCAATTGTTACGCCAAATGAGGGATTTAGCTAGAGGAAAAGTTCCGGATGCCACTTTGTGTATATTGTGGCAAAACCACCTGCCTGGCGCGGCAAGAGCGGCCGTGGCAGTAGCCGACACGAAGAATCTGGACAACTTAGCAACTATAGCAGACAAGGTATTGGAAGCTACACACCCAGCATACATATCCGAGGTGCAGGCAACAACTTCACGAGAATACGGACATCAATTAGAAGTATCCGAGATAAGGGCGGATATGGCAAAGATGGAGTTGCGCTTAGCCAATTTAGAACGGTCGAGAAATACGCAGAATTGTCGTTGTGACCGTAAGGGCAGATCGTCATCACGGAATCCGAGCCGTCATCGTCAACTTTCATCCTCGCGAGGGACAAGCACCACCAGAAGGACCCCGCTAAGCCCTGATTGGCAATGCTTCTATCATTACAAATTCGGAGAGAAAGCGGCGAAGTGTGTTTCCCCGTGCGCGTGGAAAAACAAGACGGGAAACTAAAGGAGGTACAAGCCGTGGCGGAAGCTTGTACGGTCATCCCGTCCCACCGCCTTTCGGTTACAGACTCTAAAACTGGGTTACGTTTTCTCATCGACACCGGTGCTAATGTATCTGTTTTACCGGTAAGAAATAAACATTTACTTAATCAAAGCTCAGACTATAAATTGTATGCAGCAAATGGTACAGAAATCAAAACCTATGCTGTTAAGACCTTAGAATTAAATTTAGGCTTGAGGAGAGCATATCGTTGGACATTTATTATAGCAGATATAAAACAGCCCATTTTAGGTGCAGATTTTCTATCCCGTTATGGCCTTCTGGTTGATATAAAATCTAGGAAATTAATTGATAATGTCACTAGCATGAATGTTATAGACTGCGAAGACTGTTGTAAATAAATTGGAACGTTTTATTATAATATATTATTTTCTAATTTTTTGCTATAAACGATCCACATATACTTGATCCATTTTTGCTATTAAATATGTTCGAGAGAAAAAAAATTTTTTTACCAAAATAAATAACTATGGTATATTAAATTTAAGTTTATGTATTTAGTCAAAACAATCAATGGACTATTTACAATAAAGGTGGCAACATTAATACTCTTTGCTCCCGTAAAATGACAGCACCAACGAAACGCACATGTGAAACGAAACGCCGCCGCGGACCTACCTGTCATCGTAGTGTGAAAAAAAATGCCGACAAAGTAAGACGTGCTGCCCGTGTTGTCTTCTTTTGTTAAATTCTTTTGTTTTCGTACAGTGATTAGTTTTTGTAGATTCGCAATGGAAGGCGATGAAAACGAAGTTCTTGTTTTTATACATATACCGTACGGTAAAAAGACATGATTATAAACAACATGCAATGTAATACTGTTTTAAACGGACTTCCATGAAATAAGTACTTATTTATTTTAACTTGTTACAGTGTAAGCCTTTAAAAAAGTTATTAGATAAACGAAAGAAACTAATCGAACTACGGGATAAGCTAACCTTGCGTGGAAAAACAATTACTGCTGAGGGAAAAACCGCAGGTCTGGTATAACCTTCTTATTAAAGATTACCTAATTTATTATCTTAACAAAGTGATCCAGAACTAACTTTTTGTTTTACAGTTTAATAGGTACACGTTGACTTTAATCCATCTGCTGCTACGTCCAAACAAAGGTCTTAACAAATATGTAAAAAAAAAACCCAATCCGAAATCACGAATTATCTAACAGACTATAACTAAATGATTTTTTTTTTATTGTGGAGAAGCTTCAATCCTCTTTCCGAGTTCGGAAATGAATACTTAAGCTATATCCTCAATAAAATATCTACTATATAAAAATAAGTCGGGTTTTCCTCCCTGACGCTATAACTCCAGAACGCACGAACCGATTTCCACGGTTTTGCATTCGTTGGAAAGGTCTCGGGCTCCGTGAGGTTTATAAAAAAAAACTAAGGCGGTACGAAGTCCGCGGGGTCAGCTAGTTATTTATAAAACAGGCCGTTCCTACAGCGAGAAACAATTGAAAGCGCTTATGCGTAGATTTTAAGTTTTATTACTAGTTATAGATAATTATAACAATACAGTTATTAATTTAATCCATTTATGAAAAATACAGAAAAAAATAGTAGGTATTGAAAAAAGGAAAAAAAAAACTAAAATAAAAATATCTTGTCACTTGTCCAGATTCGATCCTCGGTCCATCATTTCGTTCAACCAAGGCGCTATCAACTAAGGGTGAGTTGATTCAAGCACAGTTGACGAACTCCTGGTCGTTAAATATGGCCGCCGAGCTGTCATTCCATACAGAAACGTCATTTTGTACCATAGTAAAATATTTGACGTTAACGTTAACTTTAACGCACGGTTTGAATCAACCCACCCTAAGCTATCGACTCATGTTACGACCGGCTGAAATATCCTGAATAGGCTGAATATACGTTTTAATTATGTTGCTTTTAAATAACAACGCCATCTTACGTCGCCGCTAGTTGACTTTGTGAAATTCACGTAACTCTGCGCCATCGACGCCGAACCGCTCGTTCAGAGAAAACTCGACTTAGTGCTATCCATGCACTTTTGCAGCCGACTGTACGTCAACGCAACGCGATCATAAGTTGAGTTGTGAAATTTCAATTTAAATTCATCTGAGAATGTCGGGGTTCCTCATAATAACCTATTTGCCAAGAGCGCCACACATGCGTGGTTAGCATGTGACTCATGTGAGCTGCCTTCCTGCACGCTGGGTGTGTGTGTCCAATGGATTAGAATGGATCAGGACAATTTTCATTTCATATGTGAGGAAATTTATTTAAGAAAAAACCTAAGTAAGTAACCCTACTTATTTGTAAACTAGCTTCTGCCCGCGTGGAATTCGGTTATCGCGCTCTCGCGGGAACTATGCGCTTTTCCGGGATAAAAAGTAGCCTATGTCCTTTCCCGTGACTCCAACTATCTCCATACAAAATTTCATCCAAATCGGTCTAGCGGTTGAAGCGTGAAGAGGTAACAGACAGACAGACAGACAGAGCTACTTTCGCATTTATAATATTATAATATGGATGTCGAACGTTCCCTTAGGCTAGGTACTGTGGAGACTGGCCGAGTATGTACAATCGGTTAGTTGTCACATTTTCTTTCAAAAATAGGTAATTTTAAGCGTAGAATTAATTTGTTTAATATAGTTAGTCTTTTTATAGCCATTGTAATGAACGCATCTCCAAAAATATGATATCAATTCAACTTTAAATCTATTATTTCATAGTTAGGGAAATGTTAGGGCAGTAATAGGGCCAGTCTTCAAGATTTAGAGATTTTAATTAGCTAGACATCGTCTTCGTGTCTTCGGATTCCACCGCTGATCTCCGTGCCTGCAGCATCTACCTGAGCTAACACCAACCCCCCTTCACAGTACTTAAAAATGCTATAGATAGCTATAGAGAATAAGCATTTGTTTTAGTACTTAAAGTTTTCTTAAAGTGCTTGTGCGTGAGAAAACAGACTGAAGTTAACAAAATTTATTCCATAACTTAACTTCTCATGGGGTTATGAGAAGTTAAGTTATGGAATAAATTTTGTTAACTTCAGTCTGTTTTCTCAATTTTCTCTTAAAATTGAGTGGTGTCCAGGCTAGGGTTGCCAACCGTACTATATTATATAGTATTGTACTATATTTTGACTCTCTGTACTATATACTATAGGAAAAATATATAGTACGCTAAAATACTATATTTCCGACATCCTCCTAATTTGTAATTTTAGGCACACCAAATTATATTATAAATACGTAATTGCAAACATGTAACGGTTATTATAGTTTTGCGTGTTTCTGAACGTGCGTGAGAAAGTGTCAAAGTTAAACGTCAATCTGTGGTTACTTTTCAAGTTGTCATTGTCAATGTCAAATGTCAATAGATTCTATCAAAACAACGGTTTTTTCATTAATCGCGAGTCGCGACAGCAAGCAAGCAACAAGTCGAATCACGGTTTTTGGTGTGTTAATTGTGTTATTCAACAAAACAATGGAAGACGGAGAAGATGGTTGTGGGAGTGGCAGTGATGACCATAATAAAACACCTCCACGTCCACCATCAAATAAAAGGGCCAAAGTTGAAAAGAGGCTACAACGTTTCAAAGTGGAATGGCAAAATTCCTACGCCTGGGCAGATAAAGACCCCAACAGTGAACACGATGCCAGGTGTACAACGTGCAATATAACTTTTGCTGTCGGAAACAGCGGGATAGGCCAGGTAAGATAAATATAATATGAATTCAGGTTTTAGTATTCGGTTTCTTTTCTCGCCAATTGCAATGTTTTCTGCAAGAGTGTGTGTATGTGTGTGGATTCTTGTATCAATATGGCAAGGCAACACAATTTTAAGTGCAAAATTGTGCAATTAATCAGGTATAAGGCTTTTTCTTGCCATGGTGTGTGTTTGTTTCGTGTCAATTTTTAGGGTTTTTGTAAATGTTATGCCCAATTTGGTCATCCACCTCAATGCCGTGCCGACGCCGACGTACTGATTTTGAGTATAATTGAAAACCTAACTTTTTAATAAACTGATAAATGGGGGTGTTTGGTGTTTGTATGGCATGTGTTTTCCAAATTTCAGGTTAAACAGCATGGTGACACTAAAAATCATATTAAAAAAGCACTGCTTCTAAAGAAATCTTCCACATTAGACCACTTTCTTGGCACAGCGGGCTCTTCCTCTGCTTCTCCTACTAACACTAACAGTGATGGTGACAGAATAACAGCCAGTGAATTGGCACTAACCTACCACACAGTCAAACACAACCAGTCATATAACAGCATGGACTGCAATGTAAAATTAAATAAAGTGATATATGTGGATTCTAAAACAGCATTAAAAATTAAATTAGGACGAACAAAAATGGAGGCAATTGTTACTGATGTTTTAGGTCCATATGCATTACAAACAGTGTTAGAATCTCTACATTCTCCAGATGTATTTTTTTGCTTGCAAACTGATGCCAGCAACAAAAAGAACATAAAACTGTTTCCACTGGTAGTCCAATATTTTGATGCTGAAAATGGAGTTCAAAACAAGCTGCTAGATTTCTATGAGAATCCTGATGAGTCAGCAGATGGTATGTTTGAGGCAATCAACAACTCACTAACTCAGAACAAGCTTTCATTTGAAAGAGTGTCTGGTTTGAGTGCGGACAATGTAAATGCAAATTATGGTATACACCATTCCCTTTTTAAAAACATTGAAAATATGGCACCTCACTTGATAAAAGGCAACTGTCACGCACATATTGTACACAACACTGTTAAGCATGCAATGGGTGTTCTAAACTATGATGTAGAAAATATAATTTTAAAAATATATAGTCATTTTTCGTCATCAGCTTGCAGGAGAGAAGAACTAAAAAAATTTGTTGCTGAAGTTGAAGGTGAATGGCATGAACTAATAAGGCATGTGGGCACAAGGTGGCTGTCTTTGCTACCTTGTGTAGATAGAATTTTATTAAATTGGACTGCACTGTTCAATTATTTTAAAAGTTTGGAGGATGACTGCCCCATGCTTATGCAAAATTTGCTATTATTAAATGAAGCTGATGGGGATACAAAAATAAAAGCATTTTTGAATTTTACAAGTCATTTCCTTCACATTTTTTATAAAGCGGTGAAACAATTAGAAGCTAACAACATCACAGTTTTAGATGTTTTTGACATTATGACCACTTTAAAAAACGCACTTGAGCAACGCCAAAAAGATACTTTTTTTGGGTATGAAACAAAGAAATTGTTATCAAATCTTGAAAAAAAATCAAAATCTGAATGTGACAGACTAAAGAAAAATTTGTTATTTTTCATTGAAAAATCATTAAGTTATTTAAAGAAATGGTTCAACTTTGAACAAAGTAACTGGCTCTGTATTATACAAAAGCTGAATTTAAAAAATAACTTGGCCTTTGCAGATTTTGAAATGGTTCTAGAAACCCTGAATCTTCAGCACAAATTGAATATTGACATGGATGAGTTGTATTCAGAGGTTGCAATTTTAACCGAAATTTTAACAAGAATAAAAGACTCTTCAGAAAGCCAAGATTTTAATGAAAACTCTACAGACAAAAAGTGGCTGTATATTTTTAAGAAATCCCAGAATGGCTTGGCAAATATATTCAAAATTATATCAGTCCTGTTGTCAGTACCCGCTTCTTCTGCTTTCACAGAGAGAATTTTTTCAATAATGAAGACAAAGTGGCGTGAGGAACGCAACAGGGCTGATATAAATTTAATAAAAAATGAGTTATTGATCGTAACAAACATACCATATGAATGTACAGACTCAATGTCTCATTTTATGAAAAATCCGATGTTATTAAAGAGTGCACAAAGCACAAAAAAATATAAATTTAAAACTTTATGTTAATAAATGATGTGTAAAGAAGGTTGTGTGTGTTTAATTTATGTTATACTGACTGCAGTAGGCAAAGCACACAGATCAGATCACTGATGGTAAGTGAATTCTGCGGCCCATAAACATTCATAGATGATTTTGACGTCAGAGAGTGATCTACACAAAAGGAATAGTTGACAAAATACTAGTAAGTATGATTAAATGTATATTACACTTATGTTTAATATTTTATCTAAAAATACTATATTTTTTTGAAATGTACTATATTTTTCATGCCTAATTCTGGAAAATACTATATTCCACCAAAAACTAGTTGGCAACCCTAGTCCAGGCCCTCGTTCCATATTTGCCTCAGAGTATACACCCAATAATACATTTAAATCAACCCAGGACCTCTGTTCATGTGGTGGCAATTCTTAGGTAACCGGATATCATAAGATAGGTAAGGGAATATTTCAATTATAGACAAGGGTTTAATTAACAAATTTATTTATTTATATTACCATATTAATTGCACTTAAGGAAAATTACTCTTACCATCAATAATTAACTTGTCATTCGTAACAGAATGTATTGTTGATTCTCTTACGTTACTCATATTTATTTTCCATTATTTGTAGAAATTTAGTGAAGAAGACCATGATTTTAGATCTAAAGACTCAAATTGTAGGAACTCATTAAAACTTTAAGAACATATAGTCCCCTCGACTTGATCGTTTCTTTTCATTTTCAAGTTACAGACGCGTATTCTTCTACAGACTTATTATTTTAATAGATTGATAATGGTGGTGTTGATGGTTCATTTGAAATTTACCAGTGAGCTATACGGTGAAGGGGAACATCGTGAGGAAACCTGCACTCATGGTGGTGGTGGTTATGGTGGTGATTTGACGTCATGATCTAATTTTCAGAAGTAATAATAATAATTGTTTTTATTTCAGTATTATGTGATTGGTATGTTATGGTGGTGATTTGACGTCTTGATCTAATTTTCAGAAGTAATAATAATAATTAATTTTATTTCAGTATTATGTGATTGGTGATAGTATAGGTATATATTTATGCTTTTAGATCTTAGCGTATACAAAGTTGCCTCTTGAGGGCAGAAAGTTATTGAAACCAAGGCTGTTAAAACTGACTGTAGTTTCCCGCAAAGTCATAATACATAATACTGGCAACCCCAATGCTATGAGAAACGATTTGAGAAATGGACCACTTCATGTGTTTGGGAAACATGAGGATTGCAAAGCATATTACTGTAAATGGAAGCAACCCACTGAAACTGACCAGGAACTTGAGGAAGACATTAATCTTGTGGATGTTATGAAAAATAATTGTCCCGCTGTTTGGGCGCTTATTTGCGCTACCAATGATAATAGTATATCTAAAGCTCATAGATTGACCAACGAAACCACAAACAATGCTGAAAATTTATGAGCGTAATAAAAAAAAATCAACTGTGGAAAACGGCTTAGCTTCTGTAAAGGTGGCTCTTATCAAAGAATAGTTCATGTAGCAGGTACGTACACAAATATTTGCATAGATTTCCAGAGATTTGCCAGACATAAACTGATTTTTCTACTTCAAGGATTATCACAAACTACTTGACACAAATGGCACATAAAGGCTTGGAAAAAGTCAACTCAACAAAGTCCCAGAGCGCATTTCAAAAAACATTTACAGCAACAACAGAAAAAATATATGCGACAGAAATTATGTCCAAGAAGGCGGTTATTTCCAGCAAAGCTGTCAGCTCAACCTGACAAACACTATGGCCCAGAAGCGAGCGACGCCGTGGATATTGAATTGACATAGCAGTACTGAGACAAATGGGGGAAGGAAAACTGAAAGAATTCCAGCTAACATTGAAAGAAATCACAGACATTGAAGAAAATACCAGAGAACAACATAACTCTTAACTGTATAACACACTTAGAAGTGACAGATTGACAGCAAGTCAATTCGGAATATTTTTATTACGTTTGTTCATTGTTCATCAATGAACGCTTAAGCGTTGAGCGGAAATTCCACGTCTTGAAGTACAACGTGGTGCACTAGACTTGAGTTTTTGATCCACAGATTTGCAAACGTCGTGCTACAGTCAGCAGCAGAAGTAGATAAGCTGTCCAGGTGTTCAAAATGACCTACACACGACCTTATTCTTAAGACGTTAAGGGCGTGTGTAGGTCATTTTGAACACCTGGACAGCTTATCTACTTCTGCTGCTGACTGTACAACCCCCTGCCATAATCACGTGAAACAAATCCTGTACAAAAATACTATCACAACCAAAGATATGCAGTATGGTCAGCACAACGAATATGATGCTAGAGAGATTTTCGCGTCACAGACTAAGAAAACTGTCCGGCGCGTAGGGCTTTACATTGACAAACAATACGGATTCCTGGGGGCTAGTCCTGATGGTATGTGATTAGCTATTTTGCTTGGTTGAGTTTGTGTTCAATTGAAAAGATCAGTATAAAACCGCTACCCGACTGCAGTTACTCTTTTTTGAACTCAATATAAATTCCCCTTTCATTTGTCAATTTGGAAACCCCACATTTACTAGCTTTTACTTTGTTTTTAGGATACTAAAATCATAACCCTTCCTTTTGCCTTGCCGTTGTCAGGTAAAAAAGTAGGTACTTTTTTTAGGCGTCATTGAAGATGAAAATGCTATCGTTGAAATAAAATGCTTTCCGTCACTCATGAGAAGTTCACAAAGTGTTGAAACAGCAGTTAAAGAAAAAAAAGATTTTCCCTTGCGTTTTGAGAACGATATATTTATATTAGTAATGAACAAAAAACATAACTATTACTATCAGGTACGGTAATATTCTAAATACCTATTTGAAATGTGCATACATACATTGATTGTAAAGAAACCTATCTACTACAGCCTATTTACGTCCCACTGCTGGGCATAGGCCTCCTATCATCACGAGATTGTTTGAATTACTTTGCATTCCACTAGGCAACCGTGGCTTCCTTGTAAAGAAACATGTATACAACATATTCTTAATTTCCCAATTACTATGTAACTTACTTTTTTAAAGTTATTTTTTGTATGACTTTGATACCAATTTCTCATCCAATGCCTCAAACCGAAATATGAACAGAACTATAGATCTTCATCACGCCGCCTTTGCATGTAAGTCATTTTTTGTCTTTCTAGTTGGAATAGGTACCGGAGAGGGTTATCCATCTTTTTTGTAATTGAAGACGAAGGAGATCTCTATATATATATATATATAACGCTACGTCTATCCTACGCTACGTAACTCTGTCTGTCTGCCAGTTACCACTTCACGCTACAACCGCTGAACCGATATTGAAGAAATTTGGTTTGGAAATAGTTGAGTTTCGGTGAAGAATATAGGTCACTTTTTATCCCGGAAAAGCTCGTATTTCCTGGGGGAATCACGATAAACGAATTCTACGCAGAGGAAGTCGCAAGCAAAGCTTGTTTTCTATAAATAATATAACCGCTATTTTTTTGTTCACCAGGACCACATTGTAACCCGCTGTCATATCATTCTGTAAAAATAAACTGAACTGCCACATTTATTATTATCCGTAGAGTGCGGTCGAGTAATCTTTTGTCTCTATTTCAGATAAAACTGTCAAGCATCTAGCTTCTGGAATGCCTTGGATCTGTCTTCCTGGGAGGGATGCAGTAAGCCTTCTCGAAGAGAAACTGATTACATTTCACATTTCAACAGTATCTCGGGCCCCTCCTGTGAGTAACAACGAAGAGACGTTGGGAAACCAATTACTGCTTATCAGAACCAACCTTATCATGTGTATAATTGTGATATATTTTTTATATTTCAATAAACTGATGTCAGAAATGTATAGCAAGTTTATTTTCCTGTGGCCGTGTGGCAATAAAATATAAACCAACTAAGAGGCTATGTATGTACCTACTGAGATAAGGTAAAATGAAGAATAATATTTGGGATTCGACACAATATTGATGTACTCCCAAACTAGGATTACCTGTGATACGGGTACTAGACAACGATATAAATCTCATATGATAACATTCTCGTGTCACAGTGTTTGTAACCAAACTCCTCCGAAATCGCTAGACCGATTCTTATGAAATTTGGTGTGTATGTTCAGTAGGTCTGAAAATAGGATGTAAGCTATTTTTCTTACCCACCCAAAAACAAATCCAAGGCGGTACGAAGTCCACTGGGTCAGCTACTTATATAGAGAAACTTACCGCCTTGGATTTACCTTTCCTCTGTCCAGAGGGTAGACAATGTTATTGCGATATTGTTGTCTGAAAACCTCTGGGGAGATGACTACATAATTTCTTTGTTTTGCAACCATCGCAAGGTTCGTATCTGCTTGCACACAGAAGAGGGGCGACTAATGTTTGGCTCTGAATACATCATCTTGAGTTGCAGAATAATCATTTCTCTCCTCTCGTGTCAGATCTTGAAGGCGGAGCCGAAAACCGTCAGTGGTTGCTCGACAATGGGTTCTATCAGATCATACCTCCTTTCTACGACGGAATCGGACTCTCACCTGACGGACCAACATGTGTTTTTAACTTCATTTACGAGAATAATCTGTATCATATCTGAAAAAAAATTAAATACCAAAAACCCGATTACCAATCCGGAAACAATTTCAAATCAAAATTGTTAGATGCAAAATGATTAAATTGTACAATGAAGAGATCAAGCTGATTTTGTGACGAAGATTTGACTCAAGTGATTGCTTTGATTTAACTGCATGTATGAAAATGAACAACTAAATTCTGATGGTATCAAAAACATTAATCAATCAGAAACAGTAATGTCAGTTATCTTCTAACATTACTAACTACATTACTACATTATCTAACATTACCGATTCTGCATTTTTCAATCAGTCAACAGTAAATGCAGAGTTGACGACACCACATAAAATTAAAAAAGACTGAATAAAAAATGTATTGACAACACAGTCGACAAGACATGAAATAAACATTAAATAAATGAATACTTGCAAAAAATAAAATACAGGAAGATAGACAGATACTGTGGGACTTTTGAAGGTTTCATTGGAAAATCAAGCTTGTTTTCAATCGACACTACTCAAGAAAATCTTTAATGGTACAAAATTATTTTCTACTAATTGTAATAAGGAAATCTCTGATAGATGTGACTATAAACATTCAAGTTTAGGAATCAAACACCTAACACACTACCCATTTTAAATGTTTTACTGCTGATAGGGAGACTAGACAGGAAGACTCAAGTTCTATTAGCAAAGTCGGCAGACTGATTGAAACCAAACAAGATACATGGTTGAGTTATACTAACAAGTCCTGATATCTCGAGAGGTGAAACATGTGTCATTTTGAGACCAACGTATGCCCAATTATTTTTTTTACTAAATTTGATCACAGAACTAGGCCTTGTGAAATATTCATTCAAGACACACAATCTTTCACTGATCCTGTGTCATAGTAAGAGGGTGCGCCCATGGGTGACTTTTGTCACGCGTGACTTTTTCTTCAGTCCGCTATGGAGACGTGACTTATGATTTTGTCAAGTCACCCGTGGGCGCACCCTCTAGGAATATCCGCTTTCCGAAGGTTTTCTTTTTCAGTTGAATATGGTTAGATGATGTGCGTGTTTCTGACGGGAACACAAATTACTAGGAAGACAAGCACAGATTTATCACAGACATGGAAGTTTATTACCGCCATCACACAAATCACAATTCAGGTTTGTCTTCCTCTAATATACGTATGAACTCTTTTTTCGGTTATACCTAAATAAAACAAAAGAAAAGACACAGACTACTCTCAGGACTCCTAGAATAGAATATAGACACAAACTACTAAGAGATACTACGAATATAGAATAATGACAAATGACAATAAATGAGCATTAACTTTGAAGGTACGTTTATACGCACGCGCCCAGGGTTCGTCAACGTGCCCGTTGAATGGCGCGTTTACATGAACGGCGATCAAAACGACATTCACGGGCGCGTTCACAGGCACAGGCGTGAAACAGGCTGATTTTGAACGCGCTCGTGAACGTGAACGCCGTCTATCGGTCGGCTGTCGGTTTCCTATCGGTTGTTCGGCAAAGATCATTGCATGTTTACATACACGGCGTTCAAAACGACGTTCAACGGGCACGTTTACGAGTCCGGGCGCGTGTATGTAAACGCACTAGAACGTCGTTTTGAACGGCGATCGTGTAAACGTACTAAAAGCAGGCTGCTTTCACGATTGCGGGCATGGTAGTCAGTGCAAGCATGGCAGATGACGAGGACGTTAATCTCGTGGGGGCTAACTGCTTTGGGTTTCATTTACTCTTATTGGAAAAAGAAACAAAATGATGATGATGTTTTTTTTCAGGTTGCGTCTAAATCCACTTCAAATTCATTAAAAAGTGACGTGTAAAAGTGCCCAGACAGATGTGGCCTATTTGCTGAATAAATTCAGAATATAGAGAAGACATTTATCTAAAACTGACAAATAAACCAAATAAATATTCCTACGTGTAAGTCTGCAATCATTAACTTTCTACTACTTATACACATTTCTATTTTTGATATATGTAGTTGTCCACACCATCTCCACTTTCGTTAAATTTTTCGTATCCTGGCTAGCTCGTTAGATATATAAAACTAGCAATTACTTAAGTATAATTATTTCGTCGTGGGTCATGATCAAATTGATTTGGACATTGGGGATGAAAGCAGGAATTAGGTGCCAACGATCGTTGGCGATCACGTCAAATCTATGTTGACGTACCAAAGAAGGCTAACGCACATGCGGAGCCAACGTTCGTTGGCCTTCCTTGGCCCAGTGTGTACGCGGCATTATAAAGATTTTCATCAGATTGTGATATTTTTTACATTTGTGCAACGATGGCATTGATAATTATGCTCTCTGTAACGTTTGAGTAAAAGTCTTAGATTAATATTGCGTTTATACGCACGCGCCCGGGCTCGTAAACGTGCCCGTTGAACGTCGTTTTGAACACCGTTCATGTACAAACGCAATAAAAGCAGGGTGATTACACGACCGCGGGCACGCTAGTCAGTGCAAGCATGGCAGACGACGAGGACGTTAATCTCGTGGGGGCTAACTGCTTTGGGTTTCATTTACTTTTATAGGAAACAGACCCCCGTTAAGACACCCGTTCATGGTGCGTTTAAATGAACGGCGTTCAAAACGACGGCGACGGCTGGCGGTTTTTCGGCGTCGCGTTAGTATCGCTTGCACCTTTGTGGCGTACGGACGATGACGACTTGCCGAATAAAATTAATTTAACAATGCCAATTTGTCGGAATGGTCAAACGATCAAAATTTTACATTTCCTGGGGTGTTACCAAGTAGAATCAATAATATGGACCCCCTAGATAAGCAACATAAATTAAAAAAAATGTTGCAGTACTTAGGAGAGGTTGACAAACTCATGAAGGAGTTCAAACGGAGAAAATAAGTACTAACGGGCACACTATTTACCTCCTGCCCATGATTTCACCCGCGTGGAATTTGGTTATCTCTTTTCCGTGGAAACTGCATCTTTCACGTATAAATGCACTATCACGTTCAAAATCAGCCTGTTTACACGCCTGTGCCTGTGAACGCGCCCGTGAATGTCGTTTTGAACGCCGTTCATGTAAACACACCTTGAAAAAATACGTACAAATGTCAACGTCAAACGTCAAATTTGACAGCAGGCTGGCAGGATCAGAAAGCAAATAGCAGTGCATAGGCACACACGCTGTGCATTGCATTGCATTGTAAACCGTGATCTCGACGGTGTAGGATAACATAACTATACCAGTGAATAAAGTGTGCATTAAATAAACTGCTTATTTCTGCACTTAAAATATAATTTTGGTCATCAAGTTTTTGTATCGCTAGTAGCAGTGGTGTTGTTGTTGTTGTCTTAGCATTCCTATGGATTTTTTAATTGAATTTAATTGTGTGTGGCTAAACATTAGCCAAATCTATTTATAGCTCAGCTCAGGTCATTCACGATGTGCAACTGGAGATTCATTTAGATATTTTATGTGTGCTGTATACTAGGTTTAAAAGGCGATAGCGTCGGTACTGGGTCTTGTTGTTATATATTTTCGCTGAATTTGCAGCTCTTTTGTCATTTTAATATGAGAGAAAATTTCCGTTACCGATCACAATTATACATATTGGACAATTGTCTAATCGAACTCCAATTTTTCAACCCAAAGGTTTAGCAAATGTTTTCTGTTATAAATGGTTTCTGTTATAGAAATAAAAATGATCTCTTAATTGTTGATCTCGTAATTAGGAGATGTTGGCTCAATTAAGTCAAATGAGTCACATCTGCTTGGGCTAAACTTTTTGTTTTGTTGTGAATCTGATATATTTTATGTAGGGGGCATTTAATGGAGAGTCAAGGCGATTTTTTTGTCATAATGCAGGTTTCCTATAGTTTTTGTAAATATTGCCGAACAAAATGTCAAGGGCCAAATAATACTTACGGGATTTCTAAATAAATTTCTTCTTGTTTCCAGATTTGTTCTCCATCAAAATTATTGTTTATAGTATTTTAATTCAGTTGTATTTGTCAGAACTGAAAAAGTTTTGATGAGTTTTTTTTTGTTGTCTAATTTTTGTGAATGTATTTGACTAAGATAAGGGTGTTCTTTAGTTGTTGTTTTTCTGATTATGAGTATTTTTAATGCGTGTTATTGGGTTTTTCTGACTTTGGAAATCGCTTCTTTTGTTGTTTCGTTTTGTCATTTCAATTTGATCCCATCCCAAAATAGATTTTTGTATTGAATCTCATTTAATTAAAGAGCTATTTATGGTATTCCTCCATATTCAATAGCAGATGTTTTAAGGTTGGAATTAGGTTATAGAGGCCAGAACATGAACATATCTCACTACCCCCATTAAGTGAAGTTTCATGTTATTGTGGATATTTTCGCAATTAACTTACCTACTACTACAGCCTATTTGCGTCCCACTGCTGGGCACAGGCCTCCTCTCATCACGAGAGGGTTTGGGCTATAGTCCCCACGCGGGCCCAGTGCGGATTGGGGACTATTAACTATTAACTTACCTACCTACATTAAAATATTATTAAAGATCTTTTTAACAATTATGAGATCATTTTCATTATAAGTTATAAGGTCAAAAAATCTTATTTTTAAATATTGAATATTCAGCAGTGATTTTAATAAATAGTTATAGGTAAGGTAATTTTATAAATTTGTTTAGTTTTGGATCAGATCAGATATTTGCGGACAAGTTGTTATGTATGGTAAGCGTTTTTTTTATGTCCTATCACCGTAATAGTTGTTAACTCTAGGTACATCAAAAATGTGTTGCGAGTCTTATGTCGTGTTGATTTTTCGTGTACTTATTTCTATTGAACAAGAAAGATCACAAAAGAAAAGCAAAGGGTGCTGCTACTGTTCTGTCATCATTAACTCTTTTATAGTGGTATACCTAATAGGTTTATTTTCATTGTTTTTGTATATAGAAATGTTCAATGCTGATTTCCGTCGCATAAGCATAATAAATAATGACTAAAAATATATGTGCAAATACTGCTGCTTTAAAATCATTCATTAAGACGGGGGTAAAAAATGTACAAATGAAATCAGGAAAATTGTATGTCCGTTATTTATAGATTAGCAAAAAGTAATTATTAACATAGACAATAAAATAACAAAGTGGTTTTCCTGTTTTTGAACAATTTAAAGGGAAATATTATATAGCCAAGTTCCGTTCGATTTCGGAGTATTGAAAACAAAAACGGGAAACCCGAATTTAAAACTTAAAATATGCGACTGCGAGGGGCCTTGTTTTCTAGGGACGTTGTTATCGGTGGGCCGATAAATACACTTGTGTTGTTTTAAACTTGTCGATAGTTAAATTGGATCCTGCTCCCGCGGCGACGCGATAACATTATCAACATCCTGTTAGTCGTCGAATATATTTTTGAAATACTTGGAAGGAAATATACCTAATACATTTAGACTACGAAATATGGTACGCAGCTGCAGAAAAAAAAGTTATGTAGGATAGGGGCACATTAATAAGGAACTGCAATTTAAAATAAGTCAATGAAGGATAGGGGGGCACAGCATGTGCTTGACAACTGCTTGCCCGCATATAAAATGTATATGTTCCTTTTTTTATCATTCCCAGCATGGGTGTCTTTTATTGTCGTTACAAACACGTGCTTGGTTTTAGTTGATTTCTAGAGTTTGGGTTTCGTTGAGTTTTATACACTGTTCAATGTTCATTGTACTGTGATTGACGGACAGCTTTTTATGAAGGTATCAAAAACATAGCTCAGAATAAACTTAAGAATGTTGAAGAACTGAGATAATGAAATTGTAGATTCCTAGCCTACAATGCTCTGAAATTCGGAAAATAAAAACCGCATGGTACCTATCGCATTTTGAAAAATAAAGGAAAGTAAAAACAAACAAAACTTACACTCGTACAATCGTCTTGAAAACATATCCAGTTCTGGACTCGGTGTCCATCACGCAAGAGGAAATATTCCCGACGGTTGTTATCCCTTGTTGACCCTTCAAAGGATAATGTTTGCATCTTGCACTAATTTCACAATTTCGCTACGTAGGGTACAGTTTGCACAGGCATTCGCTGGGCACTTGGGACTCTCAATCTCATTAGTTTTTTTTTACACGATTAGATTTGAACTTTGC
Source organism: Aethes cnicana (assembly GCA_963971205.1). Lineage (NCBI taxonomy): Eukaryota > Metazoa > Arthropoda > Insecta > Lepidoptera > Tortricidae > Aethes > Aethes cnicana. The sequence continues at coordinate 6,883,150 of OZ020293.1, forward strand.
CGTTTATAAAACAAATGATGGAGGTTCAATAAAATAAATTTGTTTTTGTGGTCGATTGATGTACCTATGTCATTGTCATCTTTTTAGTTAATAGTCAAGAAATCTGCATAATTTGGCCACTAGGAGCACTGCAATCGCTTGACCCAAACTATCTGTCAATTACATAGAGAAATATTTGTTGTTATTGGTTTTACTTAAATTATTAAAAAATGCCGCGCTGTACAGTTCCAGAATGCAATGAGAACGGACGACACGTATTTCCGAAAGACTTTGTATGTAACTGGCTGGGGCCGGTATAATTGCATTGGGATGTCTTCTTTTTCATCACAAATAACTGAATCAAAATTAAAATTACGGTCAATATTTAACAATTTTAAACAAATCTACTTAAAATTTTCAACAAAAAAACCCGTCAAAATTTGACAGCTGCAGTGCTTGGGTTTTGGTTTGGGTCAAGCGTTTGCAGCGCCATCTAAGTCGAGCTTTGCGTATTCTTGTCCATTAAATAATAATAAAAGACAGTGTATGTAACAGAAACTAATACATTACATTGGTGTTAAAAGTTGAATATCCAATGGAATAAGAGCATTATGTCAGTGTCATAGTTATAGTACATTACAGACCTAGGGCGGTGAATTCGTTAATGTCCCAGGCTAACGGCTACGACAATCGGTCAGGGACACTAACTTATAGTTGTAGTTATCACAGTCTTTTTCGATATGATAAGCTTTCAAATGGTTGCTATAACCATAGACTTTTATTTTTTTGCAAGAAAATAATACAGAGCTTGTATCATTATTTTTCACATTAATGTTATTTACCATTAAAAAATCCGGGTCATCGTCTACGCAGTAAGAGTTATATAAGAACTATTCGTGTCGTAAATAATGCCGTTGATTTCATACGTTTGTACTGAAAGATAATCATCCTCCAATGCTTTTGGAATATTAAGACGACTTGGTGATGACGGACGTGATGATGTGACGTTGATTCCGGAGTTATCCGGGTGATCTGCAACAGCTAGCAGCTGTTGCCCCCAGAGTACGTGGGACAGCCCGAACCCGTAGGCTCGGGGCGGGATTCTCAATGGCGGTTAGCGCTGGTACCCGCCTGGGGTACTCTATTACTACTTCTTAAACGCATCGCATGAATCTTATTCCTTATACTAGTGCTCCGTTGGACTTATTATTATTATTTGTTGGTATATTTTCATGTCACGGGCCCATGGGGATCCGGTCATTCGCATTAATGGGGCCGAAGCCAACATGAAGAGGCTTTTGGTATCTTTTACTAGGACTTATTTTTCACTAGAGAGTAGTAGTATATTGATTGGTCACCTGGCTAGAGGCCTTCGAAAACCCTGAAACACCATGGAACATGTGGAGCATGACCTTTCTGGGCCCATTAAGGAAGACCGATTGTCGAAAAAAAAACAACCACGTGTGTCTCGTTTCTCTGACCAGCTAATTGATAATAAAATTTGTAAATCCTAAAATTTGAAAAACAAAATTCCCACAAATGTATCGAATAAAAAAATAGCCACATCGAAACAAAAATATGTATAGAGTCTGGCTAATGAAAGTTGAGACAAGGAACCTGGTACATTTTGTGGAACCGGTACTGCATGCGGTTCGGAACCATGCATTGTGCGAAACCAAGGTTTACAGAAACATTAGGTACTTCAATTATCCAGCATACCTGTGTGAAATCCAAAAGAATAAATAGACAGAGAATTGATACAAAGATTTTATTAAATACAATGTCAGCAATACATAAAATATTGTTTACATATTAGTGTCTGGGGTTATGGTTCCATGTAGTATGTTATGTAAAACCTGGGCAGGTGGAATTGCCTGTTGTCTGATTGCCCAGATAGGTTGATGCTGTTTCTTATTAACGGCGTTGGCGCTCTCGCTGCTCTCTTTATCGCCGTTCACGTTCCTGTCTCTCCCGCCGTTGGCGCTCTTCTCTTTCGCGCTCTTCCCTTTCTCGTTGTCGGTGCGCCATCTCTTCGGCGGCTGCTCTGCTTGCTCCGTCACCAACTGCGTTGCGTCTCATTTTTTTCGATTAAAAACAAAAAAATGCATATTTCAAATGTATCGAACCGACGTCAACAGCCACGAAAGCTGAATGTTTCAAATCGGCAATTATTGACAGTTTTATACCTGATACTAATCGCAGAATGGGAAAACCTGAATTATTCATTTTACCTTTTTCTAAATATATCACGCCATGGTGTTTCAGGAAAACCGCACTGGATCGATCACCGCACGTACACAGTAAAAATAGCCACATCGAAACAAAAATATGTATAGAGTCTGGCTAATGAAAGTTGAGACGAGGAACCTCGTACATTTTGTGGAACCGGTACTGCATGCGGTTCGGAACCATGCATTGTGCGAAACCAAGGTTTACAGAAACATTAGGTACTTCAATTATCCAGCATACCTGTGTGAAATCCAAAAGAATAAATAGACAGAGAATTGATACAAAGATTTTATTAAATACAATGTCAGCAATACATAAAATATTGTTTACATATTAGTGCCTGGGGTTATGGTTCCATGTAGTATGTTATGTAAAACCTGGGCAGGTGGAATTGCCTGTTGTCTGATTGCCCAGATAGGTTGATGCTTTTTCTTATTAACGGCGTTGGCGCTCTCGCTGCTCTCTTTATCGCCGTTCACGTTCCTGTCTCTCCCGCCGTTGGCGCTCTTCTCTTTCGCGCTCTTCCCTTTCTCGTTGTCGGTGCGCCATCTCTTCGGCGGCTGCTCTGCTTGCTCCGTCACCAACTGCGTTGCGTCTCATTTTTTTCGATTAAAAACAAAAAATTGCAGATTTCAAATGTATCGAACCGACGTCAACAGCCACGAAAGCTGAATGTTTCAAATCGGCAATTATTGACAGTTTTATACCTGATACTGACCGCAGAATGGGAAAACCTGATTTATTCATTTTACCTTTTTCTAAATATATCACGTCATGGTGTTTCAGGAAAACCGCACTGGATCGATCACCGCACGTACACAGTAAAAATAGCCACATCGAAACAAAAATATGTATAGAGTCTGGCTAATGAAAGTTGAGACAAGGAACCTGGTACATTTTGTGGAACCGGTACTGCATGCGGTTCGGAACCATGCATTGTGCGAAACCAAGGTTTACAGAAACATTAGGTACTTCAATTATCCAGCATACCTGTGTGAAATCCAAAAGAATAAATAGACAGAGAATTGATACAAAGATTTTATTAAATACAATGTCAGCAATACATAAAATATTGTTTACATATTAGTGTCTGGGGTTATGGTTCCATGTAGTATGTTATGTAAAACCTGGGCAGGTGGAATTGCCTGTTGTCTGATTGCCCAGATAGGTTGATGCTGTTTCTTATTAACGGCGTTGGCGCTCTCGCTGCTCTCTTTATCGCCGTTCACGTTCCTGTCTCTCCCGCCGTTGGCGCTCTTCTCTTTCGCGCTCTTCCCTTTCTCGTTGTCGGTGCGCCATCTCTTCGGCGGCTGCTCTGCTTGCTCCGTCACCAACTGCGTTGCGTCTCATTTTTTTCGATTAAAAACAAAAAAATGCATATTTCAAATGTATCGAACCGACGTCAACAGCCACGAAAGCTGAATGTTTCAAATCGGCAATTATTGACAGTTTTATACCTGATACTGACCGCAGAATGGGAAATCCTGAATTATTCATTTTACCTTTTTCTAAATATATCACGCCATGGTGTTTCAGGGAAACCGCACTGGATCGATCACCGCACGTACACAGTAAAAATAGCCACATCGAAACAAAAATATGTATAGAGTCTGGCTAATGAAAGTTGAGACAAGCAACAAGCGGCAAATTTAAAAAATCAGCGGGTTGCAACACCGTGTATAGTACGAAAAAACAATAATGATACTGGACATTAAAATAAAAAATATTTTCTACGTGATCGGATATACTGTAAACAAAAGGACGCCATGAAGATACGCTCTTTTGGTGGTGCACTTTTTGCATTGTATTTTCTAGGATAGGACAGTTAAATATTTTATGTCACTTTTGTTTTTCAAGCGTTGTGCAATCATACAATAACCAGTATATTAATGCTACAGGATCAAATGCAAGCACCTTAATTAAAATGAATTATACCAGAAAGACCAAAATATTTTATTTTGTTTAAAAAAAACAACATTGTGACAAAATTAAAACAAAAACACCTGTTCGTTATCATCATGAACTATAATTTAAGTCAGATTCCAAAAAATCATAAAGTGACTCTTCCGAACTACTTGATTCATCTCGCACATTTATTATAAATTCTTCCAACTCAACACCTTCTGTTATACAGTCTCTTTCCTTATACTAATTTTCTACATGAATGATATGGTCAGTCATGGTTTTCCAGTCCTCAGCAGTTATGCTTGCAAATGACTCATGTATTAGCTTTTCTGTATCAGTAGTGTGTTTGTACCAGTCCTGGCTCAAATGAGGTGGAGGGACCAATCAGAGCGCGGTATGAGGTTGACGTCACATGTTGTGATATTTTATCTATCAAACTAAACGGGTGCTACCCGGCTGTGAGCAGCGCCATCTATATCGAAACCTACACTATCAACTAATTAAGTTCAGCATTTAGTTCATAGGTCCTCTACTAGAGGGCGCGCGGTCGGGTCGATGAGTGTTCGAAGACGTTTCTAGAGATAGGGCCGGAGACGGTGGTGACGCGAAATCTGGAGACGGCGGCGGTGCGAGATCCCAGAGGGCGCGCGGTCGGGCCGATAAGTGTTCGAAGACGTTTCTAGAGATAGGAATCCGTAGAAAATGTTATGTTTTGATATTAAGTTTAGCATTTAGTTCATAGGTCCTCTACTAGAGGGCGCGCGGTCGGGTCGATGAGTGTTCGAAGACGTTTCTAGAGATTCTATGAAGAGGAGTTGCGACCTGTTAAGCACCCAGATGTTTACTTAATTGAAAAAATTCTAAAGCGTTCAGGTAAAAAAGTCTATGTTAAATGGTAGGGGCTGAATGAAAAGTCTTGGATAAATAAAAGTGAAATTGTTTAAATACTTATTTTGTTTCTTTTAACAACCCTACCATCACACACACACACACTACCTATAGAGGATATATATTGTGGGTTTATTAAAAAATGATTGTTCATATACATTTATTTATTAAAATAAAAGAATACATTTCTAAAAACTAAGAAAATTCACTATATAAGTAAAATATAATAATATAAGAATACATTTCTTATAACATATTTGAGGTAGTTTGGTTCTATACAAATTGTTACATAAAATCTATATAGCTGCCTATGAAAGGGCGTAAAATCACTTTAAACCAATTACATGTGAGTAGGTATAGGTAATGTTTCATAATTCGCTTTGCGGATAAATGAAAGATACAATTCTTAAAACCAAGAAAGTTCGCTATGCAAGTAAAAAAACAATTCACTATGTGGATAAATTAAAGAATACATTTATTATAACATATTTGAGGTAGTTTGGTTCTATACAAATTGTTACATAAAATCTATATAGCTGCCTATGAAAGGGCGTAAAATCACTTTAAACCAATTACATTTGGGTAGGTATAGGTAATGTTTCATAATTCGCGGTTAATATGCGGTTAAAATATTAAAGAATATATCTCTAAAACCGAATATACGCTAATTATACATCCGCGTCGAATCACTTACGATTTCTGATCGAAAGACGAATCACTTGGATTTTTGATCGAAAGACAGTATCCACGTCCTCCCCGAAGACCCTTTATTGGTCATGTAGACACAACCGCTACCCAATTCTTGAATGGCATCATCGTCAAGATCGTTGAATCTTGACGGTAGAGTTACCAATCCCATGTCTTGCAATTTCAATATGGTTTCAGCCACTCCCGGTGTGAACCGTGATTGTGTCTTGTAACACTCCGTGATTCGCATTGGCTTATTCACCGGCAACTCCTTAATTTTTAACCATGTGGTCACCTTTGACCCAGTATCGTTGAGCTTGGATAAGGTTGACTTACTAGCCATTTTTATTATTTTTTTCACTTATAATCACCTTGGTAATTGGTAACAATTTCTTCAGGTGGTGGCATTTTTTAAAATCTTTTAAATACATTTCTTAACGCTGAAAATCATACTATATATTATATTTATATAATTATTACAAACGTATCATTTGATAAAACATACCTTGAAATAGTCTACATTCGCGGTGCGAACCGAAATCGATCCTACAAACCTCTGTATAAGAGGTGGTAGTTCAAAGCACTATACCACCGAGGTTTATTGCATATTATTATAGATATTCCTTAATGTACTCAGAATACAAACACGTAATATTACAAAAATACCATAAAAATAGTATACATTTCTTAACGCTAAAAATCATACTATATATTATATTTATATAATTATTACAAACACATCATATGATAAACATACCTTTGAAATAGTCTACATTCGCTTAACGCATATGAGGTAAAATACGAATGAGTGCTAGATGACAATACAATTTTTTTTATTTCAAACATAACTTTTAAAAAAATACGTTTAAAAATAGTATACATTCACTCAACGTTTATGATAGTGAAAAGGGGTTAAAGTAATGAAAAAAATCACATAATTTATTATAAAAAATATCATATTACATACTAACCTTAAAAATAGTACACATTCGCTTATTCGCTCGGCTACTCATACACAAAGGATATATTTTTTTTTATTATGAACATGTTTAAAATAGTATACATCCGCTTAACGTTTATAAGGTGGGATAAGGTATATAGGATGAGGACTAGATGATATTCTGCTCTTCAGAGATAGTTTAGAATGCTCATCTTACTCGCACACTAACAATCTCATGAAAAAAAAAAATGGGAGTCCGTCTTTCAGAGTCTCCGAAATGAGAGGAAAATATTGAAAAAAAGAAGGGGTAACAGTTTAACGTCTTGTTCCTCAGACGGAAGAAGAAAAAAGTGAATGGTATAGGGCGCAGACAGATGTGCCTTCAAATTCAGAGAAAATAGCGTCTCTGAAATGAGAAAAATATCGAAAAAAAGAAGGGCTAACAGTTTAATGTCTTGCTCCTCGGACGGAGAAAGAAAAAAGTGTGCTATATTCTTATAATAAAATTGTGGGGGGAAAAGAAAGTCAGGACTAATTTCAATCCAGCTATGTGCCACTTCCAATCTGGGTGCAGAAGAAACACACCTGTGTAAATGTAAAAAATTCGGACATGGTTCCGGAAACTAGTAAATCGAAAGTAATCAAGTTAATAGTCAGTTTACATGACAAGCACCGCTATGTGATTCATTACGTAAATTTGAAACAAGCTTTGCAGGAGCAAAGTCTTCGAGATCGAGCGTACTATCTGCGCATAATAAAACTGAAAGTTGTCTTCAACAAGCCTGAAGAGCCCCGTGAAAGAGCCCTTTACGAAGGGAAGCAAAGGGATGAAGGCTTCGGACTAATAACTACGAGCGGAGTACCGAAAATATGCGAATTTCCTGCAACAGCATCATGGACTGGGATCAGCCAATGCTAATATCCAGATAAACCAAAATGTTTGAAAAAAAGAAGGGATAACAGTTTAACGTCTTGTTCCTCGGACGGGGGAAAGAAACCACTAAAGCCGGAGGAGATAGTGACGATAGTGGTGTAACCCGCAAAATGGTTGATAGTGCCATATAGTCTTGAAGGAGCGCAGCGGATCCTCGCTGCAGGCGTTCAAGAAATACATATCAGCCCTGTACAAGGTGGACGCCGAGAAATTGGCACATGGACAAGTCCAATTTTTTTTAGTAAATTCTTTTTCCGACGTGGGAAAAGCTTCACATGCGATCGCTAAAGTATTACACAATATCATATGATGTATGCGATTCGTAGTAGAGGGCGTGAGATTTACTCACAGACGTTGAATACGAATGGGGTAAGGAAAAAAATATCGATAAAAGAAGGGATAACAGTTTAACGTCTTGTTCCTCGGACGGGGGAAAGAAACCACTAAAGCCAGAGGAGATAGTGACGATAGTGGTGTAACCCGCAAAATGGTTGATAGTGCCATATAGTCTTGAAGGAGCGCAGCGGATCCTCGCTGCAGGCGATCAAGAAATACATATCGGCCCAGTACAAGGTGGACGCCGAGAAATTGGCACATGGACAAGTCCAATTTTTTTTAGTAAATTCTTTATCCGACGCGGGAAAAGCTTCACATGCGATCGCTAAAGTATTACACAATATCATATGATGTATGCGATTCGTAGTAGA
>OZ020293.1:6891618-7150742 GCA_963971205.1 Aethes cnicana
TACATGCGCCCGTCGCTGGCCGACTGCAATACTTTTACGATCAGTGGCAGAGCATCACTGACGACAGTACGATCCTCTCGTGGGTCGCAGGCTACAAAATTCCATTTAAAATGGAACCCATTCAATCGTCCAGCCCCAAAGAAATATGTCGCTCTGAAACTGATTGTGAAATTATAGATTCATGTATAGCAGATATGCTAGAATCTGAATTTATTTCATGTTGTGATCCTTGTGAAGGTCAATATTTATCGCCCATTTTTACAGTTCCAAAGCCGAACGGGAAACATAGATTTATTTTAAATCTAAAAAGTCTTAATAAGTATGTGCAAGTAGACCATTTTAAAATGGAGGATTACCGCACGGCTTTGAAATTGCTGAATCAGAATGATTATATGGCCACGCTCGACTTAAAGGACGCCTACTTCTTAATATCAGTTGATACACATGATCGAAAGAAATTGCGTTTCCAATGGAAATCACAACTCTACGAGTTCAATGTACTTCCATTCGGTCTGTGTACGGCGCCTTATGTATTCACGAAATTGTTAAAACCCATTTTGCTTCATTTACGAATGTCTGGCCACATCTCTGTAAATTACCTCGATGATTTTTTTTGTATCGGTTCGGATTACCAAGAATGCGTTAATAATATTTCAATAACCCGAAAAACACTAGAATATCTGGGATTTATAATTAACTACGAAAAAAGTCAATTAACCCCCAATAAATGTTGCAAATTCTTAGGTTTTGTGTTTAATACAACTAATATGACCATTTCATTGCCACCAGAAAAGAAATGTCGTATAAAAGAAACAGCCAAATTATTTTTGCACATTAAAAAATGCACTATTAGAAAACTTGCAGAGTTCATTGGCCTTCTAACGTCGGCCTGCCCTGCCGTGCAATACGGCTGGGTGTATACTAAGTTATTCGAGAGGGAAAAGTTTTTGGCGTTAAATTACTCTGAAAATTACAACAAAATAATGAATGTAGGCTCGAATTTGCGAAATGATTTTATGTGGTGGGTCGATAATATTGATAATAGTTTCTCCCCCATTAAAAATGATGACTACGAGTTAGAGATCTACAGTGATAGCTCTAGCTTCGGTTGGGGAGCGGCTTGCAATAACGACACGGCTAGTGGCAATTGGAACGCAGCAGAGCTGTCCAAACACATCAATTATCTCGAGCTTAAAGCTGCTTTTTATGGACTAAAAATTTTTGCCACTCACTTAACGAACTGTAATATATTACTGCGAATAGACAACACCACTGCCATAGCCTACATTAACAAAATGGGCGGTGTGCAAATTACTCATTTAAATGAATTGGCACGTGACATATGGCAGTGGTGTGAGGCCAGAAATATATATATATTTGCGTCATACATTCGATCTGCAGATAATGTCGTCGCCGACCGCGCTTCACGTCAGTTGTCAATAGACACGGAGTGGGCTTTAGCGGAATATGCGTATAAAAGTATAATAGATACGTTTGGGGTTCCAGATTTTGATCTCTTCGCGAGCATACAGAATCACAAATGTGAGAGGTATGCGTCGTGGAAGCTCGATCCTCAAGCTGAAGTAATAGATGCTTTCACCTTTAAATGGAATAAAATTAACTTTTATGCTTTTCCTCCATTCTGCCTTATTACAAAAGTAATTCATAAAATAATAACAGATAAAGCAGGAGGCATCATAGTTGTCCCATACTGGCCCTCTCAGCCTTGGTACCCCATATACCGCAAACTCTTAGTTTCACAAGAGATATACTTCAATCCTGACCCGAGTCTATTGCACTCACCTTTCAGAGAAGCTCACCCACTCCACGCGGAGCTTACCCTGGTGGCGGCGAGATTATCCGGCGGTCGCTGAGCCGGCGCGGCGCGCCCGCCGCCTCGCTCCGCCTGATGATGGCCTCATTCTCGGAAAAGACTGTTAGTCAATACAATTCATCTCTTAAATCATGGTGGACATTTTGTATTAATAATAACGTTGATTATTGTAACGCTGATGTCTCTCAGGTTATATCATACTTGACTGAACGTTTTGAGTCTGGAGCGAGCTACGCCACGCTGAATACTTCCAGATCTGCATTAGCTCTCGTCCTCGGATCTAATGTAACGTCACATGAATGTATCAACCGATTACTTAAAGGTACATTTCGTCTTAGACCACCTACACCCAAGTATGATATAACCTGGGACCCTAAACTAGTACTTGATTATGTAGCTAATTGTTTTCCTCATGAACAAATCTCTTTGAAAGAGTTAACTTTTAAAACAATAACTCTCCTTGCTATCGCAACCGCCCAAAGGATGCAAACTTTAAGTCTGATTAAGTGTAATAATATAATTAACAATGATGATGGCATAATAATTAAAATTGATGATTTGATAAAAACCTCCAGACCAGGAGTCTATCAACCACTTCTGCGGCTGCCATATATAATTGAAAATGAAAAAATATGTCCGGCAACCGCCTTAAAATCTTATTTAGACAAAACTAGAAGTCTTCGTAGTAATCAATCGGATTACCTTTTCATTAGCTTTAGAAAACCTCATAAAAAAGTGGGTTCCCAAACGTTAGCTCATTGGGTTAAATCGACGTTAGAGAAAAGCGGAGTTGATATAAGTATATTCGGGGCGCACAGCACGCGCCACGCGTCCACGTCGGCGGCGCGCCGCGCGGGCGCCAGCCTGCAGGTGGTTCGTAGGGCCGCTGGCTGGAGCGAATCCTCCAATGTTTTCCTGAAATACTACAATAGAGAACTAGCCCCGTATAATGCTGGTAATGATTATGTAAATTCATTATTTAGTTCCCAAATTGATTGAAATCACTTTGAAATAAATACTAATTTCTAACAATACCAAATTTTTTGTTTCTACTCTAAACATCTGCTTGTAAATTGTGTAATCGTCTTCTAAGGGATACGAAGTATAATTTAGAATTAAACGAACTTACCATGTGAAGTTCGACTTCTAATTATACGAGTATCACGAAGAAGACGATTACTAAACTCCCTCCCATCCCGTTAACACTTGCCCCATTACAACAAAAAATTTTTACTTTGGGTACACAGGATTTACAGACTTGTAGGTAAATCCCGTGGTACAGAGGATTTACAGACTTTTAAATCCCGTGGTCCCAAAAATTGAACATAACTTTGAACTTAAATGATGGCCGAGCGCCGGCGCAGGCACGACAGTGGGGTGATAGTGAGTGAGTGAGACAGACAGAGTTTTGTTCTGATTTAAGGTCTCTAAAGGTGTGATAAGGACGGCACCATACTACGTACTGCTGCTTGTAAATTGTGTAATCGTCTTCTTCGTGATACTCGTATAATTAGAAGTCGAACTTCACATGGTAAGTTCGTTTAATTCTAAAATATTAAATGTCTAATTATTTACACAATAACATAAACTTACCACGATAGAATATTACTCCTTTATATAATTGAATTATTTTTGTTGTCCGTCAATAAAGTTCACAGCAAAAACACACAATACCAAACTTTGCCGAGAAAGCGCCTCAGTAGGAATCACGGATTCTACTATAGACTAAAATAGGACTATAAGGGAATCAACGAACGCTACTACAGTATAAAAAAGCACTACATTAGCGTTACTGTGGCCCGTATGTCACTAAATTGTAATACGAGTCATCATTACATCACCTTTACAGACCTAAAACGTCACAACTAAAGCTGCTACGGTTCCACTATATCACTAAATGGAGATATAACTGCGCCAGATCGGCGTTACTCAACCTTCTATGGCCTTTTATAGGGCTAAGGTGGTGTTTTGAGAAATGTTCTATGGGCTACTATAGAACCAGAAATTGTTACTTGGGATGTACAGCATATAAATGCAATAAGACACTTAGATGTAAAAAATTGGTAAAGAACGTCATTTTTTAAACTTTAAGTACAGAAATACTAGCACTACTCCCCTAGGAAGCTCCTAAGCTTCCAGCTTTGACTGAGCTTTAATTATTCATTGAATGCCTAGATTAACTTGCATATGCACATCTGTAGACCTTGATGTTCCCGTTCTAGTTATCTAACTAGCACGTGGTAGATGAAATAAAATAATTAGACATGTACTGGTATTCCAGAATTACTATCATTGACGTGTCTATAATTTATGAAATCGAAGTAATATAACAAATAAACGCATAGTAACATGATAAAATATGTCATGCGATTAAATAGAGATCAACTCATTATTATCAATTAACCGCCTTACTTCCATTCTCATGGCAATAATGGTCGAAGTTCAATTAATATTTCACGCGACTTATTTAAACATTGCAGTCCACTAACAAAGTCATGATTATAACGTACAGCCACTTCCAATTCACGATGCATACGTAAAAATAATGCCAACGCATCCTCCAAATTTACACGTGACACTTTCCCGGTCATATATGATACACATGCACATTTGCAATAACTAAAACTGTCATGCTGTGGAATTATATATCAATAAATAAATAAATAAATAATAAATAAATTAATTAAATAAAACAACATTTTATAAAAAAAAGTCTTTTATTTTATCTTAAACATGTTGAGCTTCTCGGTGACTATATGCTTAAAAACATGTAGACCTTCCGCCCTTCGTCGTCAGCTCCATGAACCAAATGGAATTCTCTTGATAGATAATTGACTTTTGGTTCACTGGTACCGCCAAAAACGTTCTTATGCCATTTTTTCATAGAATATCTTCCAGGATTCCCTCCGCACAATAAGACGAGTGGAGAATTACGCAGCCGTTCTCGCGGAGGTGCTGTCTTAACGCCTTCCGCAGGTCTTGTCGCGCCGCATGCCACTTGCCGGCGTCCACATCGGGCGCGAGCGCCTCTATACAATTTATTAAGTGTATAGAGTTTTCAGAGGGAGCCCCAGCTTCAAGGCTGTATTGGATCCCATTATTATTGAACCACTTTCTAATACATAATTCGATGATCGGCTCCATTTTTTGTGTGAAAACACAAGCGCGCGTTCGATGGTTGCACAAATTAATAAATTACAAGACGGAATAGGATGTACGCGTTTTTATCACGTTAACCACAACCGACCCACGCTTACTACGCTCAAATTGAAAAAAAAAAAACATTTTAAACGAATACCAAGTGAAAACTTTATTTAGCAGTTGGTAAACTCATAAACTGTTATCAATACTCGGTGACATACATTAAACTACAATTAACATACTAATATTTATTTTACCAACCGCAAAAACGTGGTCTAGACTCGCCATATTATAGCTACTAATGGGTTGGGCTAATACTGCTGTGCGTTGTTTAGGGTCAACATGTTTAATAATTGAGTCTATTAACTCCTCTTCCAGGTTATTTTCATATATTCAATATAAGTTTTCAAGTGTGATTCGAATGGCTTTGTGAGAGTTGCGCAAACGCGAGGTTTGCGGTTGAGAATTCGGAGAATAAGTTGCTTTGGGAATTTGTTAATTTGTCAATTGGAATTTCTAAGCTGGGGTTCTCATTACTTGTATGGTTTGTCTGTCCGTCCTAAAGATCATTTGTGTCAGGTGTTTCGGAAGTATTTACAATGATTGAGCTAACTTCTTCGTTATGTATTTCGATACGGGACAATGCGTCAGCGTTGGTGTTACATTTTCCTTTTTTATAAAGAACTGTAAAATCGTATTCGGAAAGTTTGAGACTCCACTGAGTCAATCTAGAGTTAGGCTCTTTAAGGTTCATTATCCACCGTAATGGTTTGTGGTCGGTAACAACGTCCACTATTCCACAGAGTCGGCAATTCTCTTTATGTAGTTGTATACATTTAAGAAGAAATTCCCATTCTTTGATTTTTTAATTCGCCATTTTTTTCGTGTTGTCCTCGTGGTGGCTCAACATAGACTAAAATATATTGTGCTATACTGACCCTAGACGGTACAATAAAAAAAAATGGTGCAATAAAAAATAAACTTGCTCAAACTTTTGTTCAATGATTGTGCAATCTTCAACACTAACTCTAAAAAATCAAAAACATTGCACAATTTGAAATTTAGCGCAATTTAATTGATCGTTAAGGGCCGGCCTTAGAATGAATAAACGTGCGCCAGTCGATACCGAGCGACACACCTAATAAATTGTTTTATTTACTACCAATTTTATCGGTAAAGTGGCGATCCCGTTTAACAATGAACGCGTATAGCACGACACAACTTAGAAGGCGCGCAGATTAAGCAATAACAGACTCTGCTTCAACGGCTTAAGTGCTTCGCCGCGCGCTTTCTAAGGTGTGTTCTGCTATAACAGGAATGTTTTCCATGCAGAAATTTGAAAATCATAATTCAAAAAAGTCATCAACTTGAAAATACATTTTTCTACGTGCAAAATTGGCGGTCAATTTGAAACTTTATCTATCAGATTCAAGAACATCTAAAATGCGCCCTTTTTTCTGCACTTGCATCAGATGTTTTCATACCTATAACTATTGAGTTTTTTGGGGCTAGAGCACGAATAAGGTTCATTATAATCATTTTTATTCCTGGTCAACTGTGTGACAACAAATGATTTTGAAAGTTTAGAGATCTGAACACTATTTAAATGATTTTGAACGCGAAAGACTTTGCCAACTTGACCTTGGGCTTGTCCCTGTTTTCAACTCAAAACTATGATTGTTTTGAAATTAGCCTTCTATGCATTCATTGAATAATTTGTCACTTGATACTCAAAATTTCGGCGAATGAGCACTCACACTTGAAAGAAACATCATCATCATCATCGTCACTTACTCAATCAAAAGCGCATGTTACATTCAAAATATGAATATAGTAACTGTTTTGGTTTCACTTTTTGACTCAATGTAACACAAAAACCATGACGTAATCGCTACCCAAACACGTTCACTCTCTGGCAACGTCTATAAATAACTCGCGAATCAATGGTCGTGACCAAACAAGTTCTATGAGTGAAATCAACGCAGCAGTTCATGAACGATAAGAGTTTGACAACCTTACGTCTGTTCGTTTTGGTCATGGTTACACAATATGCCACGTGTTTGTCAATATTATGAGGCGAATAGCCTTCATTGGTTGTGACTCATTTAACGGTAGTTAAAACGTAACTCAACACATTCTACATTAATACATTAGCAATTTGTTGTGAACAAACAGATATTTTACAATAAAGAAATTGTTCTATGACCATGAATCTGATTGCTTGACTCTTATGGCAGCAATGGTTGACTTAAAAAATGATACACTGATAAATGCTGAACAGTTCCTTTATTCTCAGTAGATTACATATTTGTTTAGCAATCTAATAACAAATGCAGGTCCTGTTTGGTAAAGTGACAGCGAAATTCAAAGAACATTAAATTATTTGATTTAATGGTATCCAAAAAGTAAAACAAGACATTATGTATGAAGAAGTAATGATTTGGATTTTCGACGCTAAAATTCCGTTGTTGTCTTACTTTTAAAACTGTTAATGTCACTGAACATGTGTTCCATGTGTCCGTATGTACTAAAGAATACAGACACATGTCAATCACGCAATATGCTGAAGTTCTACCTACACCATTATCACCATGAACCACAATTGGACCGGGTACAGGCTGCTTGGTCTGTAACGCTTCTGTTAAATTTTTCTGGTCCTGCCTGTTGACAGCTAGCAGAAACTCAAGAAACAATTTTGAATCCGGAGTACCATTTTCTGGCCAGTCCAAATATTTGAAGTGGTGCATTGTCCTTGATTCTCCTGTTTTTTTGTTGATAACATTCAAGGTTGTGCTGGTGTACCTACTGGGGTCCCATCTTGATGTTTTCTGTCTTGATTATAAATTCTCTCAATATGATATGATCTTGGTACGTAGGGAAGTACTGAAGGCCTGATGGTTCTGACTTAGTACCATTGAGCATCACAATCACCCGAGAGTTCTCCTGAAAGCACATGCTAAAAAAATCATCAAAAGTATTGGCAATTGGTTGCTGCGTTGCGATAAATTTGCAACTGAAGTCGTGTCCTCTCACATAATTCGCGTTTATGTAGTCTGAATCATGGTAGGATTTCAAAACCACCCGAGAAATGTCCCAGCAAGGGTAAACCAAGTTACGATTCTTCATCTTGTTTTTAGGCTGTTTAAAGTTGTCACTGGTGCCGTCAATTGGCGTGTTGATGATTTCTAAGTGCTCTCGAAGAAGTATTTCACCGCATTTCAGGTCTTCTGATCTTCGCATATAACTGCGAGCTCCATAAACTGCTGAGAGGTTAACAGCCATCGTCGAAGAAATCCAGGAGTAGATGGAAACAGAAGACGTGTGATCGCAACAAATGATTCTGTTATACTGAGTCTGTATTTAAGCAAGTAAAGTATTCGTCATGCGATAATGAGTTAAACTCCAAAACTATTCCGTTATGTGGTTAATTGTTTTGATATATTTCCCTGTTGATAATGTTATTTAGTCGTCAGCTATTAAACTGACATTTACGCCATTTGTGAATTGCTGATAACGTCAATTCGTTCGGTCTTCTAATTACTTAAAATGAACAACGCTAACTATTTTTATCAATGCGTTATTAGATTTTCGAGTGGCAAATATTTAATCAACACCGACACGCTGTCGGTCTGTACAATTGATTTCATTCTGGTCCTCGGCGTGGGATTATCAACAGGATTTTACATTTTACCCATGCCACCACGAAGTAATTGTTTTTCAGCATGCAGCTATATTATGTGACTCAAATTATCCTAACTGTGGTTTTTTTATGACGCCAATTGATAGTTTATTGTGTGTTATATCTAGAGCATGTATTGAATAGTAACAATAATTTCACGACTTAATTATCCATACATGTGTCAGGGAGTTAATAAAGAAAAAGGATATCTATAAATGGCGATTTACAGTCGGAAATACATCAGCTGTAGCTCATTCGTAAACGCTGCTCGATTTCAAAGTAAATATCAACCCAAACTCTTTTGCATCAGCTACAATAATTGAAATGGGGAGTGTAAAGTCTAAGACGCTGAGTCGCAGTGGTCTCGTTAAATTGATCGAACGTACCAACGCCAGTGCATTTCTTTGTGAAGAGCATGACAAGATTATGAAAACTGAGATACAAGGAACCTCTAGGAATTATATAAACGGTTACGTTGATGGTTTCAAGGACTCAAAGAAATACATCGTGTGTCAGGCACCTACTACGAAGACCACCAGCTCCGACTTCTGGAGAAAAATTTGGCAGCATAAAACTCAAATCATCGTTATGTTGTGCAGTACTATTGAAAATGGGAAGAGACAGTGCTATCGCTATTGGAGTCCAGTGGAAAAAGTAACACTGCGAATTGGAAAATTTAAGATAGCCACAGTCAAGGTTGATTCGACTCCGGATTTTAAAATTACGGACCTTGAGGTGACGAATGAAGATGGTGACTGTTTGAGAGTCACTCACTTCTTGTATGAAAAATGGCAAGAACACGATTTATCTCCTGACGAATTCAGCTTAATTGACTTGGTACTAAAGACAAAGCTATACTATTTTTTGTATTCGTACTGTATTTTTTAATAAAATTTTATCTAACAGTTACTTTGAAATTTATTATACCACAATATGCCATAAGTTAAATACTAAACAGATAATTGAATCGTTGAGTACTATCATTAAGAATGATTTATTCAATTGCTCCTCGTGAACTATCAATGTCACTCATAAGTGGCACTCATTTGAACAATGCCGGAGCACTTAATAATGCGATTGTTATCACACAATTGTGTCAAAACTATATTTGAACAACTGATTCGAAATTTCAAAAGTAGTTGAGGATGTAGTAAGTTGACTTTTAAATTACAATTGTTCTGACATAAAAAAAATTATGCAATCATTCAATTAGGATTGTTGATAAGTAAAACTGTAATTAGAACTTACTTAATAAGCTAGTAAACTATTGGGTGTGCATTAAAAAAAGTTAAAATAATTACTATACAAATTCCAAATCTGATCCGTCTAAAAGTTTGCAACCAGGAATATCAGGCAAAAAGATCAAATTTAGATAAACATAGTCATGAAATTTTCTGAGTTAATGAATAAGTGAGAAATATTAACAACTTGTTTAAAGCATCATTCTAATGTAAGCAGTGCGCGCCAATTTGGAACAGAACGCCTACGCACTAATTTAATGAGGTTTGAGGTTTAATTGCTAGTTAACAACGCACTAAATTCAATTCTATTCTTTTAATATAGCAATGTCCCGCTCTCTAACACCTGTTGTATAGCAACAAGGCTTCACATTTTACCAAAACAATAGAAAACAGTTAATCTATTGAACAAAAAGTAAAAAGAATTCCATTCAAAACATTTTATTTTTCAACAAAATCGTTGTATCCTAAATGGATTCGATACCATATAAACGTATGAATTTCGTTCGCCCACGCGTAATCATCTGTACATATACACACTACCAAAGAATAAACACGTTTCGCCACACCCGGCCAGGTTGTCCGCGTTATTAACACATGGGTCTTTGGGTGGATTTTTGTCTAATCGTGATTTCAGTTGTAATAATGATGTACTAAATCATTTTTGTCTATCTTCATTAAGATATCTTCATTGATATATAGCGTTAAAAACAATATTTTTTTTGTAAGGTAGCCATACAGAATCTGTTGGCAATTTTTGAGGGCAAACTTATTAGTCTTATGATGTTATAATTTGTTATTATCTAATATCTCATATGTTATATTTTTACTATTCGGAAATGTTTACATTTAAAAAACCTGATATAAATATTCACACAGCTGACTCTACTAAATCAATTATGCCAATAGCGTCCCGCTCGTAGGTTACGATATCAATAAACAGCTGTTCTTGACTGGTGAAGTAAAAGTTTATTTATATAATTTAGGAGCTTTAACCTCACGTGCAAAACTATGACCTAACTTTTTTTTACAATTATGTAACGTGATTACCTGATTATTGATTAATTATCCATATATTTGGACTCATTATGGTTATGGGTAAGTTAGTAAATATAGTTAAATATGAGAGTCAATTTATCGGTAGATGTCTAGTGTAACCAGTAATCTATAAAATAATCCAACAGATGTCGGTCGCCTCCAAGACCTTCTTGTCTCTTAGCAACAAGCTAAATACTGTATCTATAGTCCTTAATATTCTTATTTGTATAATGCATAGTAAAAGCAATCAAGTTTATTGATTACCTCATCGTACTGAAATGTAAGCAGGTTATGATTTCATGCGCGCATACATAATACTCATCTACATATAAGGCATGCACGCACACTATCGACCGTTTTCATAAACACCGATCTGGCAACGTTGATTGCCTTTCATTAGAATCCTTTGTTCGCCACACCCAAGCCAGTCCCAAGATACCAACAATTTAGTTGCTCCTCGGCATGTTCCTAAGTAATTTGGGATTTTGAAAATTCTAAATTGCCATCATTTCTAAACTAATTGACTAATTATGCTCATCTTCGAACTCCTTAAATAATTCACTTAAAAAATAAGTGTATTTTCATTAAGATCTTTCAAGGATTGTAGAAAGATAATTGAAGCAGGATTTAGAAGAAACATCCTGATGAATAAACAATCAGTCATGGTAATCATAGCTAATAATCGATGGTATTAGGACTCGTACAAATATCCTTTTTAAAAGTAGTCTAACCTTTGGTTCATGATAATGACCTTCATGTATTCGAATTGAAATATGTTTGGTTTTCAGCCAATGTGACATGTATTCTCAGTATTCATTAGAATACAAACAAGTTTTTCTTTGCGATGATAATGCAATTGAAACAACAAGCAAAAATCGACTTTGAT
This sequence comes from Aethes cnicana, assembly GCA_963971205.1. Lineage (NCBI taxonomy): Eukaryota > Metazoa > Arthropoda > Insecta > Lepidoptera > Tortricidae > Aethes > Aethes cnicana. Next base: position 6,903,435 of record OZ020293.1, read on the forward strand.
GGTCGATAAATAAAGTCGATAATCGATAAGCTTCAGTATATGTTACTTACACACGACTAAAGCGACGATGCGAGGAGTTTGGCAGTTCAGAAAACGCCTTCAATGTGCATACACAGGTGCTCTCATATTCCATTTGTCTGTAAAAAGATTTGAGAACTTTTGGGATATTGCAACCAAAATAACAGTGAAACAATATTCAGCATTTTACTGCACTACCTCGTAACATCTGGTACTGTTGCGTCATCTTTCATTCATAAATTCATAACTCAAACTCTATCCCAAATTATGATAATTTAGTGAATTTGTGATTAATTGCATTTAGAACAATATAAAAACTAAAAACTGATATTAGTATAATCAACTACTTATTGTAGTCATAGTACTTAAAATATAGGAAATTCTTATGAAGTTGAGCACCACTGCTCTTTAGTAACCTTCTTAATAGTCATCTACGTAACTAATTGGCTAAAATTGCTAGTTATTTCTATACCTTTACAATCGGTCCATATAATCCAGATTTTAATTATGTCAAGTGTCTACATGACTATCGAGCCAGACAACAATAAGGTCTTCAAAAAGTAATGATGTCATCTCGGTTCAGAACGGAGGTTAATTGCGACGTCCGGCGTGATCGTAGTATAATTTATTGCGTACCGGTTTTTGGTGTTCAATTGTTGAGTGAAGTTTATGGAAATTCAGTCTAGGCAAATACTGACCATGGATTCAAACTAATGGTTTATGTGCATGATTCCAAAACTCAACACCTATTCATACCGTTTAGCTGATGTCATCATCTCAAAAACTAGATTTTTGGTTCTCAAAAAATAACTGAGCCCTTTTTCTATAGAAACACTGTAAGAAGTTGAAAATTTTAGCTAAAGATGTGTAATTTTTTCTATTCTGTGAAAGGTATGAGCAGTGTATTCAGTTTACTCGAATTTTTTTTTGATGATTGCGTAGGTTAAACTATAGGATCAAAAATAAAAATGTAATTTTGAAATGGTCTATAACAAATTTATTAAACTTAAATAGCAAAAAAGTAAATAATAAGTGTAATACTTCAGATCCATTATAAAAAATCAGATTAAATGCAAAAGTACATAAAAGATTAATAATTTATAAATTATACATTTCAAGACAAACTTAAACGTTAACAAAATAAATTCATACAAATTGTAAAACAAATCGAACAGTCAACGAAATAATTCTTACAGGCTATGATTACAAAAGTACAAAAACTTATAGAATCTTATAAATGCTTTCAGCTGCCTTTTTACCCAATTTTATAATGATACTGTCCCTGATTAAACAAAATGATTCAAAGGGGCTAAAAATGATTTAAAATGATTCAATTTTCAACATCTCAAATCATTTCAAATACTGCTCCTTATGGGAGTTAAATCATTTCTAATCATTTTGTTTTTTCAGGGGTAACATAAATATGACTGTGAACACTGATGCTAGTGATTGAGTCATCCTTTGTAATGGCAGTCGTCATTCATAAAGTGGGAAGCTTTTGGTAAAAATTATGAACAAAATATTAGAGAATTTGATCTTCTCTCACGAACAGGCAGTACATCAATAGTAGAAATGATGTCGCAATGATGCAAAGCCATGTAAAATTGTCCAATTGCTCCCACAAGCGCCATCTAGAACAAAATTATAAGATTAGAGTAAGCTTTTTTTTATGTTATAGAAAGAAACTGTAGCATAATTACCATAGGTTTGAAAATGCGATAATTTTTTTAAAACTTTGACCTCTGACTAATTTTTCAGAACATTTTATAGTGTGTAAAAATAAATTGACTTACTGGGGCGCAGGTATTTGGTCGAAACAAATGATTTTCACTTTATTTTCAGTGATTTTCTCCACTAAAATAGTAGGATCCTCATTATACATAAACTGGTGTAGTACCGTTGAAATTCTGAAAAATTAACAAATTAGTTGACTGGAAATAACACGTGGAACAGACAGTTTATGATTATCAAAAACTTACTCTATGATTTTAATTTCCTGGTACGTTGTCTTGAGAATTGCTTTGTAAATCAAGTCACCGGTGATGCCATTAATTTCCAGGATGTTCCAGATTTTGGGAACAGCAATCTTTATTTCTCTGCGCCCTGTCTCTTGAACCATTTCCATATCAAGAGAATAGAAGTTAAGATTTTTAGTTTCTACTGATCTGAAATTGATTTACAGTAATAACATAATGATTCTTAGGTATAATAATAAGTTAAATACTTTGTAAAACTTACATATCATTTCGTTCTCCACCAGAAATCAGCAAAATTTCTGACGGTAATATCAGATCAATCTCGTAGGCATCATCCGGACTGTAAATAGGAAACAAAATTTCAAGATCTTAAATTTTTAAAAATAAATCCAGGATTTAGAGTTTAAACACTTACATTTCTCCAATTCTTTCGAAAACATGTCCAATTCCTAATTCATTTTGTTTCACCTCTGTAGAAACGTTGTTTATCGTCAAAACAACTCGTTCATTGTCTGAGTGATGCGATATCGCATTTTGTACAGCATCCCAAATTTGATTCGGAATTTCTTCGCAAGGCCAAACGCTTGGTATTTGAATTCCAGGAAACATTTCAAAGTAACCTTCCATAATTGACGATCTAAAAACAGTTTCAATACGATTTAACCAACGTTGAAAAAATGGACATGTAGACAAAAGTAGTCTAATTATTATGCAGAATTTATAAATACCTTGACACTTGGAACGTCGAAACAGGTTCTACGCTGGCGCTCGTTTACTCTGTTTGTTCGAGTTATCACTTTCTCATTGATTTTTGATCTTAATCTCAAGATGTTAGCCCAACGTAAATAAACCCAAAATAGTAGCACTTTGAAAAGACTGATAGTCATGCATGATGTTATTAAATCGTACTCTAATCAACTAATCGATATCTTGATAATGAGATAATCGTTTTTTTCAAAACCTATTCTTATCCTAATTTCAAAATAACTAAGAAATACAACATACCTTTCATTTTCAAGATGAGTATCGGACGTTAGATCTCACTCTTTCCAATTAATGAATTGAAAAAATCAAAAAATGTGAAATATCTACTGCTCAAAATGTTGAGCAGTAGATAATTCAGACCTGACCAGACTTAAGTCTGTCTGAAGTTTTCTGAGTTTTCTTTCTAGAGATCTGATCTTCTCTTCTAATCTGCTGATTGCCGACTGCGAAGATTGAGCGGAAAACATTTTTTTTCACGGAAGTCTACGACATGTCGTTCTCAGTAGCACCCACGTGAGCAACTAGAGAGAATTCACCTAAGCAAGACGTAATGTCCCTTTTCGGATATTGTTTTCTGCGCTAATGGCGTCGTATCGATATCTCGCTCACACGGTAGCGAGATTGCGGAATGTGAGTCGTTTGTCTTCCGTACCTTCATGTGACCTACATTCCGATGTGTTATAATGTCATCTCTATAAAACAAATCTAATGAAACATTACCAGGCAAATTTTAAACTTGTGATTAGAGTTCAAAACAGTATACTTCAGTATTGGACGTTTTTATGACCATATTTCTTCTACTAAATAATTCTGTGTATTTTGTCTTAGATCCATAATTACTAATTGGTAATTAGTGTACGCCATAACTCATTCTCAAAGTATGAGTTTGCATATCAAAACATCAAAACTAAGATAATTTATGAAAGTAGAGTTGAGAAGAGAAAAACAAACTTAGTTTTCTAAGTGTAATCAGTAAATTTTGCTTAATACGACAAAGATCATTACATTTGCGTGCATGATTGAAGTGCTTGATGTAAGATTGAAGTAGTTGTTTCAAATTCATGATTAAATCGGGACTGGGAATACCATATAGTTACTGTTGGGTTGGAATAAATACAATTTATGTGCATGATTTACGAGTGGGATTCCCGAAAAATATCGAGCTATATTTAGTTTCAGTGGAGCATAATAATGGATCGATGTTTTCCTTTTACACTGAACAAACGATCGGTGTTATGTCGTGGTACTATGTACGGTCTTGTGAATGGGTTCTTACATACATAATGACTGATATGCCCAAACATAATACAATTCATATTTTAATAACAATATAAGTGTATTAAGATGTCTATAAACTTAAGAGTTTTCTACTGTTACTGTCTCATTTTTTATCATTAAAGCCTACGGTTTATAATCATTTTCTACAAAAAAAAAACAGATCGCGGGTTCAACCAGTTGCCTTAGTGGGAAAACCATCTGGAATAAATACTTGTTTTAAATATAAATCCACTCTAGTGTACACTTTGGATTAAGGAAACTTTTACAAATATGGTGAAACTATCCTTATTTCATATGGTTTTAAGGTACAATATTCACTGAAAGCATGCATACACTGTAAGAAAAAAATGGGCATTGTTCCCATTTTTACATAGGGGTGACTCCTATATTAACATTGGAATAATTATTATCTTATCATAGCAGTTATACCTGTAATAAATAGAAAAAAACCCCATGTTTTATAGAGATATTTTCTATTTAAAAAAGTACTTTTCCTTTTTTGGCATAGGTATTTTTCCTATGCTAATATAGTAATTACTCCAATATTCACAAAGGTGACCTTTCCATAAAAACATTGAAATTATACCTACATTGTACATAGTGAAAATCACTATGTATCATAGCAACTATTCCTAAAATACAAAAGAACTACAGCTATTTAAAACATAGGTTTTAATCCTATGTTAACATAGAATTACCATATATAAAAATATAGGGATAATACCTATGTCTAAAACATAGGAACAATCACTATGTTCATATAGGAAACTTTCCTGTAATGACGAAAATAGCACTTATGCATTTTTTAGGGTACAGTTTAAGTTTCTATGCTAAAATAGCAATTATTTCCAAAATAACATGAGATTTGTACCCATATTTAACATAGAAATAATTCCTATTTATCATATCATAGGAAATGATCCTTTGTGTAGGTATACAGGAATGATACCTATGAGAAACAAAGGTATAATTCCTATGTTAACATAGGAATGATTTCTATAAAAACATAGAAGCATTTCCTATGTTACATAGATATTTTCACTAAATTCGAAAAGGTAAAACCTCTATGTTCAACATAGGGATAATTCCTGTGTCACATTGGACTTGTTTCTATGTTCCATAGAAATTATTCCTATGTCCATCATAGTAAATTGTTCTATGTTAACATAGGAATCACCCCTATGTAAAAATGGGTACAATGCCCATTTTTTTCTTACCGTGTAGTATTAAAAAACATTATCAACATTAGTACAACTAACAAACCACATGGTTAAATTGGTAATACATTTCAAAGTGTATCAATTTGAGTAGATTGTCTTTCATCTAAATATCTTTGGCTCCATCCCATTTCCCCTAAGACATACACATGAATGGCTTGATAGCAGAAATCGTAATCGTCTGTATCGTTCAGGCAACTATACTTTTGCCGTCTTAGGTTTTGAAGAGTCTTGGCCACTGACAATTTACCGTCGCACTTAAACTGAGTAACACAAATATCGAGAATGCAGTACACTGCCGAGCAGCTGAGACCATCACTGCAGTGGACAAGAACGGCTTCAGGCTTCCAGCCAACCGGTTGTTTACTTCTAGAAATGGTATATGTGTCGTTCAAACTGCACACAAAGGCCAAGAACATGAGCGCAGCATCTTCATCGATATTACGCCAGGCCGTGTACTGATAATGCCGAATCTGACGCTCACGATCCGCGCGGTCAGACAGGCGCAACACTGTCAGAGTAAAACGACTCTTCTCAGAGATCTTCAGAGTCTTTACTCTAAACCCTCCATACTCTATCTCACTGCCTTCCGTGGGACTCCAGTACTGGTAGCTTTCTTCATCAGCTCTACGTGATGTCTTGACGATAGTTGTGACTTCATGACGCCAGGCTAATTCTAAAAATTTCTCGCTGTTATCTTCTTCTGGATTGCTGACGCAAATATATTTCCGTTTTTCGTCATGTGCATCATAGCCATCTATAAAACTGGCGCCTTTACACCTTTCTTCTGTCTTCATGTTGCGGAGAAATTGGTGCACCAGCTGTAGGCATCCACCGCAGGTAGTTTCATTGTCAGGTTCGTCGAAATTTCTCCGGGTCAGCTCAATGGTATTGTATTCTTGATAGATGTGGTCGAGACAGAATGGATCATCCATAAGTTTCAAAAAGTCGATGGCCAAAATATCTGAGAATTCTGTAGTCATGTTGGTTTACAAATTACAGCTGCGGGAATAGGTCCGCTCCATAAGGCAGTACTTTTTAAACTAGTCTCTCGGTGGCTACTGCTTTATTTAACAAGTGTGTGATGACACTCTGGTGGTTAATTAATTAATTCTCAGTGTAATGAGCCTGTAGAGATATGTAAATCTTTCTGCGTAAGACTTTAATTACCATTGAAGTTGAGTGACGTTCAGTGCTCTTGGAAACCCACCCGCTGAGCGCTCATTAATTTTTTACGGCTTTATTTTCTAGTGAGTCAAATTATCCAAATTAAGTTCCTTGCATCCTGCTGTGCAGACGTAAATTGTGCCCAAAAACTATTAAATGCAAGTCCGAGCCAAATTGAGTATAATCAAGTAAAGAGGCGGCTTTTAAACCAAAAATCACTTAGACATCCTAGACGGGGAAACTTATTAGATTTAATGAGATTCATTGGTAGTTAATGGAACGATAAAATATATTGTAATTTATTTATTGCTGTTTTGATAGCAGATAATGAGATAATTATCTTGCGAGCCCTACTGCAATGCAAATCTCAAAAAGCATAAAGTAGAGAAAATAATGAAATAACGCTTTATTGAAGTATGAATAATTAACAAGTGACATCAAAGGTATTTCAAGCGTTTTTAAGTTACACGCAAAACAGATCACTCATGTAATACCTACAATATGGTGAACAAACATTCATGAATTTAAGATATCTATTGCTATATTTTTACGGTGACTAATGTCGGCATTTATTAGATCTAAAACAAATATTTTTAGACCAAGGGTTTTGGTCCATAAATTAGCGACCGTTCTGCATAATGTCGATAAGATCAGTAGCATGACCACTGGTTATCAAGTAGTGGCTATGAAATGATAATCAAAAATTACGTTTTCCTGCTGACGTTAAACTGTCATATTTACTTAATCCAATAGAGAAATAACTAGTTTCATGATCCTTTTTTACAATGACAAAGTTTTTCTCGTGATGATATATCAACATTTTTTTGTTTCCGGTGACTAATATCGGCATTTATTTGATCTAAAACAAATAAATCTGAATGAAATATTTGGGTCCACGAATACACAACTGTTCTGCGTAGCGTTGATAAAATCAGTAGGATGATTATTAATTATCAATAAGTGGCTATAAAATGATGATTAAAATGAGTTAATATTTATCTGACTAGTTTATTGAATCGTTAATGGGCATTTTATTTATGCTTAAACTTATGAATATTTATCTAATTAAATTTTTTTACTGTTGTAATATGATTAATATTTAATTAATAAGAACTCTTTTTGAGGTTCGACTGTCAACTAGTTTCATTGCCAGTGTCAGAACTACTTTTTACATTTCGTAACAAAATGATACAGTGCATTGTAACAAAATAAGTAATTTTCAGGCTGGCTAATAAAATTTCCGTAGATCTGTTTCATTTCAAGTAGAGCTTTTGCCACAGACACAACTTTGTTTTTCTTAAAACTACTGATACACATATCTAACAAACAGAACACACTGGACTTAGCACCATCGTTACATTGGACCACTATCGGTCTGATAGGAACATCTTGATCAGTCTTAATCTCATCACTTACTTCGTTAACAATACTGATAAATCTTGTAAATTGACTCAGACAATGGGACATATTATTCAAAGGCCACTTGGTTTAGAGAAGATGGATTTTCCATGAAACTGATGAAGTTCTTGGTGTCTAGTTGGATCAGATTTTGGTTTTCTAGCTGTAGCTTTTTCATGGTCTTGAAAAATAAGTTTGATTAAATAAAACTTATTTGAATCTTCTTAAATTAAGCACCCTTTCGTAAGGGCAAGCTATCAAAGACTGAACGTTGCTTAGTAACTTGTAAAAACCGAAAGTCTGGCAGGATCGATCGTCGATAAATTGGAATTATGTTTTATACTGTCGCCCTTATGCTTGTTCGAGCAAAAATGGACTTTTTGTTATTTGGCCACAAGTTCCAAAGTGAATAAACTTCTTGAAGCAGGAAGGCCGCCTTTATACCCAGACAACGCCTACGTGTAATTGCTGGAGACTGATCAGTATTCATGCGGTTTAATGCTTACTAGACTGTCAAATATTCTAATTCACTAATTGATAGCCTGATATCGAATATGATCACTGTTATCTTTGTTAATTGAATCCAATACTAAATGGTAACACTTTAGTGAACTTGTGATTCATTGCATTTCAGGACAATATGAAAATACCAATATTATCCTTATAATGACGGCAAGTACTATTTATGTACAGTATGAATAATAAATGTAGCTATAAATTATCCCCATTTAGCAAACAATAGCCATTTGATCTTTAATCTCAGTCAGGACGAGTGTCATCCTGTGATCATGGGTGGAACCTCGTCCAGAATTAGTGACTCTGAAGAAGTATACCAATCAGCTTTAAAAAAGGTCGAAGATAATTTGAATTTGAAGCACCAACACAAAAAGCTATTGAAGGAAAGTGCCACGTTACCATGCAGCATATCGGAACTTCCAGAAAACGCTGAAAAAAACAGACATTCGAACATGTGCTTCGGCTTCAACAGAGTGACCCTCCCAGGAAGAGATGACTTTATTAACGCTTCGTGGGTCGATGGCTACAAGACTCCAGGAAGATTTATGCTCTGCCAGGCGCCACTTCGAGAGACCGTTCAGGACTGGTGGACTATAATACTCGCTTACAAGATAAGAGTGATTGTGATGCTGACTAGAATCGTTGAACACAACCAAGAAGCTTGTTTCCCCTACTGGAGCCAAGTGCGGCGGACATCAGTCAGCTTCGGCGAGTTTTCAGTTATAACCAACAAAGTTAAAGCCTTTCGAGATCATGTCGTTACTAGTCTCCGTGTGACAGATGGCAGTGGAGCGTCGCTGGATGTAAAACACTTTGCGTACACCGACTGGCCTTCCCAGGGAGTCCCTCAAGATTCTTCAGGCTTCTTTAACTTTCTTGTGAAAGTGAGAGAAGCTCAGTCAAAAGCCGAGCTCGATCAAAATGGCATTCTTCCAATGCTGGTACAATAGGCCGCAAAAGTGCATGGTCGGTAGGAAAACATAATGGCATGCCGCCGTTAAGTGGCGCCATCTATGAGCACGTTCATTGATCTAAGTTCATCTAAGAATTCGGTTAAAAACTTCTCACTAGATGGCGCTGATATCGGTCATAGCATACAAAAATAAAACATTTTTTTCCCTTTCTGGAACTTGGTATTTTCGGTGACTGAGTAAACCTGCTTACTCTCCCTCAACTATTCCATACAGCAGTGTTCTTCATGTCGAATTTGCATTTTCGATTATTTCAATAAACCACGAGATGGCGAGATCTAATACCACGGGCACGGCTCAGTGTCAATATTGTGAAACTCCAAATGCAATTCACAATCATTCACAAAAATCTTCTCCGAACAATAATTACACTCGGGTGATTTGAACCCGAGCCATTCGGTGATGTAGTCTTTTCATAGCTGTCCTAAGCCACTCGACCATCGAAACATGTTGCTGAGGCATTGAAATTCATTACTACTATCGTCAATTTAATTTTATGTCCAGATATTATACGCATAAAAAAATAAAGGGTAGACTGAACATTTGAAAACCCCCTAATATTTTTTTGTTTTAATAGAAGCAATCTTCACTGGTCGTTATTACGTCAGCTCGTTGTCTGTTCCTATTTCTGTTGTTTTTCTTTTATTATTGTTGGATTACTCCATTAATAATGAGTTCTCGTTGAAATATTGACTTTGTTACAAGATCGCGACCTAACAAAGCAAAAAGCAAGCTTTTGCAATGCAAAAAGATTACAGTAATTGCTAGTCGAACCGGTATAACGTAAGTATTTTTTTTTATTCCTAGCTTTCTATAAGTGCTATCACCTACTTATAATTATTCCTTAATCATAAATTATCATAATATTTCTGAAAATTGTTGCAGAGGAAAACGGATGTTCTCTTCGTAATGAGGATTTGCAGTATCGTGTCGAGGCTGGGGAGGCAGCTGCCCCCTGATCTAATACAAAATGCCCCGACAAAATCGATCCACCCCCCTGGATCTGAAGCTGAATATGCGCTTGCCCCCCTGAGAGAAGCTGGGTACGCCCTATGGTAGATGTGCTGGAGCAGACCATGCACGCTACGGTCACGTGCTTCAATCGCCGCGGCCGCGATCAAAGGCCAGTGCCTTGCCTTGGAATACCACCACCACCACAACAGTCTATTTTACGGCCCACTGCTGGGCACAAGCCTCCCCTCATCACGAGAGGGGTCTTGGAATACCACCTTTAGTTTATTGAAAGTTATTGACAAGTGATCAGACCTGTAAAACTCAAGTTATAAGTGCTAAGTTTAAAGTATAAATACCTGAGTAAGTTAGTAGTGACTATAGCCTGTTAGATAATTCGAGAGAAAAAATAAACAAAGATACGACAAGCACGTGATCACTGCAAATATTGTAAGTATTGTTTTACTTTAAAATAATCATATTCAACAGTTTGATGAATAGATAAAATATCTAATAACAGGGTGTTATAGATTAAATGTGATATTCATCTATGTCTGTCGTTGTTGTAAGTAACTATAGTGAAGAATAAAATATCCAACATGTGTGATATTGTATTATTATTGGATAGTGATATAATGAATAGCCTGAGAACGCTTCCTCACAAGAAAACACAGCAAACAATTTCATTAAAGTAACAGAACAATTTATTCTTGATTAAAAAAAATAAAGGTCTTAACAAAAATGTAAAAAAAAACCTTCCCAATCCGAAATCACGAATTATCTAACAGACTATACTAAATGATTATTTTTTTTATTGTGGAGAAGCTTCAATCCTCTTTCCGAGTTCGGAAATGAATACTTAAGCTATATCCACAATAAAATGTTATTTATAAAACAGGCCGTTCCTACAGCGAGAAACAATTGAAAGCGCTTATGCGTAGATTTTAAGTTTTAATTTGTATAAAAAATACCGTCTTAAAACATATCAATTTATTTCACCATATCAGCCGATAGACGTCCACCGCTGAACATAGGCCTCCCCCAAGACTCGCCACTCCGACCGGTCTTGTGCCGCTCGCATCCACCGACTTCCCGCGACCTTCACCAGGTCATCGCTCCAGCTTGTTGGAGGCCTACCGACAGCTCGTCTTCATCGGCCGTCAGTTCTGCGAGCCATGTGCCCCGCCCCCTGCCACTTATCAATTTATTTATAATGGTTTATGTTCTGCTATTTTCAGTTTAACACGGTTTAATAATCAAGAATAGTTTATTTTAGCATTAAAATAATTGTATCGAGCGATCAGCGAAGTGTCATTATATGTGAAACGAAAACTTAAATGCGAAATAATGATATAACCAAAAATAGTATTTTTAACATTTACAAGTTGCTATTTTTATGAAAAGTATCTTAAATATGGAATGTAGCGAACAGCTGGGTAACGGATCGGCCTAAATATCACAAATTGCGTATAAAGTATAAGTATAAATAAATGAGGAAAGATTTATTTTGTTTAAAACATAATTACTTGGTTGTATTGGTAATTGATTATTGGTTTGGCATTTTTTGGGAAATAATATATACTTTTATTATGTTTATTTAATTCACGTATAATAGAATTTAAAAATATTAATAAAGTTTATTTTGTTTAAACCAAGAATATTGTTTTATTTCTAGTTATAGATAATTATACTACTACTACTGCAGCCTATTTGCGTCCCACTGCTGGGCACAGGCCTCCTCTCATCACGAGAGGGTCTGGGCTATAGTCCCCACGCGGGCCCAGTGCGGATTGGGGACTTCACACACATCTTTGAATTACTTCGCAGATGCGTGCAGGTTTCCTCACGATGTTTTCCTTCACCGAAAACCTCTGTGGTAAATTCAAATTGAATTTCGCACATTAAGTAAACTTAGAGGTGCGAGCCGGAATCGAACCCCCGACCCTCTGCATGAGAGGCGGTAGGTCGAACCACTAGGCCACCACGGCTTAGATAATTATAACAGAACAATTATTAATTTAATCCACTTATGAAAAGTTCAGAAAAAAATAGTAGGTATTGAAAAAAGAAAAAAAAAACTAAAAATATCTTGTCACTTGTCCAGAATCGATCCTCGGTCTATCATTTCGTTATACCAAGGCGTTAATTAACTAAGCTATCGACTCATGTTACGAGTGGCTGAAATATAGGTTCAGATACGTTTTAATTATGTTGCTTTCAAATAACAACGCCATCTTACGGCGCTGCCAGTTGACTTTGTGAAATTCACGTAGCTAGTAGCACGTAGCACGCCATCGACGCCGAACCGCTTCGTTCAGAGGAATCTCGACTTTGTCGTGGCCATGCACTTTTGCAGCCGACTGTACATTCTAGTGCCGGGTTCAATCGAGCCGGTGCTTTCGCGGCTATAGACATTTGCTTGACTCAGTATAATGAGAACAAAACAATAGACCTTATGTCAGTGGTGCGAAGTTTACGCAGACAAAGATGTAACTGTTTATCTTTACCACAACATTACATTTTCTGCCATGATTTATTTGTTGAGTAGTATTAAGAATTTGTGTATTTTTTATTGAATAAAGCTCGTTTTTACTGTAGTACCTTTTTATGCCCTTAGATATTACGTTCCTAAGACCTATATTGACTGATTTGCATTTCAGAATATTAAAACTGAGATAATTGATGGCAATAAGCTTGAGCAGAGATTGAAAAAGGCATTAACCTAAACGTAATCAGCGAATTTTGTGTTATAGGTTTAAGAATTCATTTGAGCTCGTTATTGCTGTCATTTATCGTTAAGCGGACGCGCATTGTCATTTGGTTTAATCATAATGTGATCCGGAGACAAAGTAGTGCCTCGCGCCAAGTACATGTTTAACATATTCAACCTCAAACTTCAACAGAATAAAAAATTGGAAGACATTTCGCGTTCCTAAAGGTAAAAGGGCGCATAGCTACATGTTAGTAGGGATTTATGCTGAAAGGGCGTACAAAAAAATTTTCGTTTTGAAATTGACTGAAACGCAAAGATCTGTAAGAAAAAATTTTCTTCCGAACCTAAAGGTAAAAGGGCGTATCTCAAGATATACGCCCTTTTACTATTTAGAAAGGTAGGTAATACTTAAAGCTGAAAGGGCGTATAAAAAAAAATCAAATTTTAACAAAAAATATCGAAAAATATGCTCACAGAATAAGCTCAGATTAGAATAACAACCGAATTACCGAAGTTGAATTAAAAAAAATGAGCAAAGCAAAAGTAATTGACAAGTTTTGCAGTTATTCAATTTTTGGGTATAAAATCAACATAATTGAAATTGTTTCGACTTCTTACGTATTTTTTTTTTCAAGTTTGCTAAAGTAAAAAGGGCGTATAATTGAAGACATACGCCCTTTCAGCATTTGACAATTTTTCTTTTATTTTTAGGCTTAGAATAGGTCTATCACTCGATTGGCGATGAAAAAAAAAACCATGCACCCTTTTACTTTTGCAAAGACATACGCCCTGTATGTCTTCAACTATACGCCCTTTTTACTTGAGCAAACTTGAAAACAAAAATACGTAAGAAATCGAAACAATTTCAATTATGTTGATTTTATACCCAGAAATTGAATAACTGCAAAACTTGTCAATTACTTTTGCTTTGCTCATTTTTTTAAAATTCAACCGGTAATTCGGTTGTTATTCTAATCTGAGCTTATTCTCTAAGCATATTTTTCGATATTTTTTGTTAAAATTTGATTTTTTTTTATACGCCCTTTCAGCTTTAAGTATTACCTTTCTAAAAAGTAAAAGGGCGTATATCTTGAGATACGCCCTTTCAGCTTTAGGTTCGGAAAAATTTTTTTACAGATCTTTGCGTTTCAGTCGATATCAAAACGAATGGCAAAAAAAAATTTTTTTGTACGCCCATTCAGCATAAATCCCTACTAACATGTAGCTATACGCCCTTTTACCTTTAGGCACGCGATATTGTTCATTACAAAGTAAAAGGAAAACCAGTCAAAGGTACCTACATGAGAGTTATTAGTAGCGACAATAGTTGTTTAATTTTAAAATATATTTATTGTTATCAGTAACAAGGTTGACTAATATTATGTTACCTCATAGGAAAAATAAAATGGATCATACCAGCGGATAAGGCTACGGTTTTCCTGTCCCTGTTACTATCATTAAATTTATATTTTACGATTACAAATTGTTTTTCTTTTTGTGACTTTTACTACTCTATTTATCATTTCACAAACAAGATACGTTTTCCATTGCGACTATTCGACCACAATTCCGGTTTGTTTACGTCAAACTGGAATATATTTATGCCATTAATGAATTATTTATATTATATTAATCAATTTCACGTCATTAAATTATCAGCGATGTGTCATAGGGACAATTGGATCATATAAATACGGTATTGTAAAGCATTGTACTTCAGTCATCTCTGAGTGCTTGAATGCACTAGCTGTGTGCTAATTAACCAAAATGTGGAATTTAAAATCAAAATCATTTGCCCCAAAGGACTTGATCAACAAGATGAATAAACCTGATTTCATCGAACGTCTCTTCAAAGAGCATAAAAAAGTTTTGAAGACTGAAGTACCATCAAAGCTCAACGCGTACGATTTTGCTGGACCCGAGAACAAGATTGTCTTCAAGAGTAACCGTGTGAAACTTCTTGGAGAAGATCCAACCATCATCAATGCCAGTTACATCAAAGGTGACAAGCGATCACACGCGTACATTGCAACCGAAACGCCGCCTAAAAAGGGACGCCTAAAAAAGGAGCCCAGGATTTGTGGAAAACAGTATTGGAGCATCAAACAAACATTATAGTGATGCTCAATAAACCTGAAGAAGACGAAAAAGGTTATATCTACAGGCACCCTCGGGTTGAAAAATCGCTTCGATTTGGAAGTATCACAGTGAGCACCATCAAAAGTTGGATAATCCAACCATCTCTTAAAATTACGAAGCTTGCGGTAATTGACGGAGAAGGAGATTCATTGTCTGTTTACCATTTTTCGTACTCCAATAGGCAAAATCGAGATATCTTGCCTCCTGCAGGTGATTTTATGAACATGCTGTTGGAAGTTACAAAATACAGTAACACTATAGTGCATTCTGATGGATGTCATTGGTATCGTAAGCCAATTTTGGTGCATTGCAGTAATGGGTTAGATCGAACGATGGTCTACTGCGCAATCGATATCGCATTTTCAAAATATTTACGGACAAAGAAAATAAATATATTTTCTACTGTTGCGAAATTAAGACAGCAGAGGTACAGATGCTTGTCCGACACGCTTCATTATTATTTTTGCTACTATGCTTTGTATAAGTATTTCTTTAATGAATAATCAGTATTGTAATTAACTTAAGGTTAAAATGGATCTCAATGTATTTCTTTATAGTTTTTATGAATGTGTACCAAATGTTTAGCTATTGATTAATGGTAAGATTTATGTATGAATTAAGTATTTTTGTACTGTTAATGGTCATTAAGATTAAGAACTGTGTATACAACATATCCAAATTTTTTTTAATTTTTAATAAACTTATGGTTGTAATCAGTAACTATTTATGTTGTTATTTTTCGTACCCTACGAAAAAAATATGTATGTTGAGATATATCCTAAAATAGATCCGAAAATATATCCAAGCATATATTTATCACATATGTATTTTCGCCGAAAACATATATGTTTCGTATATAAACCATTTTCTTATATGTTGCATCTATTCTGAATATATTCATTTCATATATGTTGAATATATTCGTGCATATATCCGGAAAAATAAATTTTTGCTATCAAAAATAGCGTAAAAACGGTAATTTTAAGCTTAAATAAGCCATTTTGGTTGTACCCATTTCCAACAGATTTTGAAGTTTTTTTTACATATATCCAACATATATTAAAATATATATGATTTTGGCGAAAATTCATATATGTATGGATATATTTTAGGATATAACCTAACATATATATTTTTTTCGTGGGGGGTTCCGAATCTAAGAAATCATCAAGTGAAGAAATGAGTGAAACGATGCTCGATCTTTAAATTAGATCAGCATCGATCAGTTTACAGCAAATATTAGATCTAATCTAGGATCTGATGGTTGCTGTAGAATAGCGTAAGTGGATTTTTCAACTCAAAACATCAAAATAAACACAAACTGCAGTTGTTCAGAAATGCCGAATATTTTTGTATGAGAGTTTCAGTGGGTAAAACCCGAAGCTCCATGTCAACTCCCACAATTTACGTACGTTGAAAGTTGCTGATATACATATGATGTAATTAACCACAATATTCTATAAAAAATAATTGACACATTTAAATTATTTTGACTATATTTAATAATGAACTGTCGGTATGGTTTTCCTGTTTTTTTGACTCTTGGGGGAATCCAAGCGAAAAAGGAAAATACGTCAAATTCCCAATTTCTTTGATTATTTATAATTAAGTACTAACTTATAATTAAAAGTCTGCGTTTTCATCAACTTGTGAATAAAATTATTTTAAATCAATAAATAATTGATTTTTCTCGGTTGGAACTTTTAAATCCAACTAAATTATATCAAGAAATAAATACTGTTTCAGTTTTTTGTCCCACCAGTCGAATTTTTTTTTTATTGTACCTACGTAAGGTAGTCAGTTTGATTATTGATGAAAATGAATGAATATAAGATAGATTTTATATTAAGAAGAAAATCTTTCCTGAAAGTTTATTGGTTGAACTAAAATTCGTCGTTGAGTACTTGGCGATAAGAGAGGAGGATATTTTTTGTCCCACCAGTCACAATCATTATGTAATAATTACCAGAAACTCTGAAAGTATTTGGGATTTTTAATGAAGGGATCTTGAAAATTAATTATTTCTCTATGTTATACGATACATTATACTATTATGTAAGATTTGATCGCAGAATTATAGCTCATAATTAGTCAAATTCCGAAGACACATGTCCCACCAGTCACTATGGAATGCCCCTCTTATCAAATGCCTACACCATCACACTTTTACAATATATTTCAGCTATCACTGTATGGTAAAAATTTGTTCAAAATTTTAATTCTAATTTCGAAAAGCTATATACTTTACATTTCATTCGTATGGTATCCGCTTTTTACACACCCACAGTAATCAATTCGTTCACCTAGTAAATTCAGTTTCATTAGAATTTTCTGGTAAATTAAAACATATCATCATGAGAGTCATCAATTTGTCGTATTGACGGGCGGATTGGTCCAGTTGGTAGTGACCCTGCCTTCTGTTCCGACGGTCGCGGGTTCGAGTCCCGCTCGGGGCAAACTTTGTGTGATGAACACGAATGTTTGTGTACTCGAGTCATGGATGTTTAGTATTTATATATGTATGTATTTCTCTATATAAGTATTTATATCGTTGTCTAGCACCCATAGTACAAGCTTTGCTTAGTTTGGGGCTAGGTCAATATGTGTGAAATGTCCCAAGATATTTATTTATTTATTTATTTATTTGTTGTGACGTCATCGATTTGGCTGTTGATTTTCTGTCAAATCCATTAACTTTCTAGATCGAAGTCTTTCCTGTATACGAAGCACAATATGGGGATGCGGGTGCTCCCGCACCAATAGCGACACCAACCACGCCTGCAGTACCAACAACAGCACCTGCACCACCAGCAGTAACCACACCAACAACTACGAAGGTCATCTCCGTCACATCGAGGATTCCTGATTTTTGGCAGCGACATCCACGTCTCTGGTTTCACCAATTCGAAGCCATAACAGCACCACAGAAGCCCAGCGACATCCACAAATCCCAACTTTTAATAGCCAAACTGGGACCCGAAGAGCTGGAATTACTCAGCGACTTATTAGAAGAACCGCCGACAGGATAGTAGTTATAGGACAGGATAAGATTTACGGGACAACAGAAAATTCTGAGCTGGCAGCAGTATCAACGAGTACAACTAAAAAAGACACAACTGATCAACTCACAGACGTCATTTCGGAACTTAGAACCGAAATCACTGGCATCAAGGGTATGTTTCATTAACAAAATGAAACCCGAACCCCACCGAAAGAAAATTGTAACGAACGCCGAAACCCACCACGGTGGCAGGGAAACCCACCGCAAACACCGAGAGAGAATAACGGTTTTTCGAGTAGAAACAATTACTACATGCAGCAAGCACAGCCGGGAGACGGCATATGGCTATGTTACTATCACTATACCTTCGCGAATAAAGCAACAAAATGCGTACAAGGAGTCAAGGATGTACGTTCAAAACGGCGGGACATTTCAACGAGCGGAGCATCATCGGTGTCGAAAGCCCTAAAAGACAAAAAATCCATACCTTATCGACACTGGAGCCGAAGTGTCCGTAATCCCGCGACGACAAGGTCAACAGTTTGCACCACAGCACAACTCTATATTCCTCAATGCGGCAAACGGGACACCAATTAAAACCTACGGTGAGAGAAAAATCACGGTAAACCTAGGCTCAGGACGCACCTTCAATTGGAAACTCATCGTTGCGAACGTCCAAAGACCAATTATCGGAGCCGATTTTTTAAGTCGTTACAGACTATTAGTAGACCTCCACGGTCGAAAGATAACAGATAAAATAACTCTCAACTCGGTATCAGCGAGCAGCATCATCAACTTAGACACAACCATGAAGCTCGTCGACGTCAACAATCGTTATCACCAGTAACTACAGCGATACGCCGAAACAACGAAGCAACAATATAAACAAGTACCTACAACGTTCAACATCACATTTATACAAATGGACCGCCGGTACATGAAAAAGCCCGACCGTTAAACCCTGCTAAATACAAAGCAGCGAAGGAAGATATAGGCTTCAGCCCGGCACAAATGACTTACGGAACTTCACTTAGACTGCCCGGAGATTTTTTTATGCAAGAGAAAATTGGCGTCAACATCAGTGATTATACGAAAAGTCTAACGGAAACATTAGCATCATTACCAGATTACAACGGCAGGCTAAGAAACGACAGTAGAAAAATATTCATCCACAAAGACTTAGAAACGTACTTATGTGTTTCTAAAAAATCAAACGAGCACTAACTTCACCATACGAAGGGCTGTTTAAAATTATACGCCGACATCCGAAATACATCACCATACGGATTCATGGAAAAGACTCTACTGTAACTTAAGACAGAGTTAAACCGGCGTACACAGAGCAAATAAGCTCATCCAACCGTTGATACACCCACGGGAACTTCGAACGCCGACTCGTCTCAAGATAAACATGACACCGATAATCAAACACTTACGTCAAGAACAGGACGACTGATAAGAAGGTCCGCCCGGTACAACTAACAATAACAAGATAAAAACCGGAGACCAACAACTCCGGCAGTTACGCACCACTAGCGGCAGTCATTTACGAGCGCTCGCAGACACAACGCGTACCAGCAAACGCTCAACAACTATCATCAACCAAGTACTAACTCAACTCGAAATTTTTCCATGGCCCAAATCGATAGCACATCGATAACACAACAAAGCGATCGTTTCCGTCGAACTCGGGAAGCTCCATCTGTGGCGTTGCCTTTTGAAAATGAGCACAAGCCCAAATTTTCTTGTTCAAATTCTTCTTAAGTGTATCGTACGTGTTTTCCCATTTTTTGTATTCTTTTTTGTAGGTAGGAACGGATCCTCCAAGTCCAAAGCTGAGCTCCCAATGTAGTTTATCAATGGTGTTCCATCTTGTTTTCATTATATTTAAGCAATCTTCTAGTTCCCATTTTTCTTCGATGTTGTTCAAGTATATTTTCGAAACGGCGTTCTCTAGTGCATTGAAGTTCAAAAGTCGTTGACGTAGAAGGGTTTTCATTTCCTCAGAAAGTTCCCCGCCGCTTCCGGCTGCAGAATCAGTTAGTTTGCTTGTTTGGAATGGTTCCTCTTCTTCCATCTTCTTCGGAGTTGTTGCTTGCACCCCAAGTGATAATGCAAGTTGAGAGGTCATTATTTCTTGTTTTACCGCATCATACATAGCCTTTGTCTGATTGTAGATATCTTCCCGAAAATATTCGTTTTCTTTATCTTCCATTCGCTGTAGGTCATTATTAGTTTCAAAATCCATCCAATTTGTTTCCAAAGTATCTGGGCGCCTCTTCAAATACTCCGGAGTTCTTCTAGAAGGTCCGTCCTTTTTGAAATTGCACTTGATGTTCTTGATAGCTTCGAAGCATCGTTTTTGGCTATGAAGAAGGTTTAGCCAGTTTTGCCGGCTTGGTGACGATGGCGAGCCACCCTCGTCGATCTGCATCTTCCCCGTAGGTAACATCTTGTAAACAGATTAGGCAGTTTGCCTGGCGTTGCGTAGTGTATGCTGGTACCTGCCACGCGAAGACAACGAAGTTTCGGTGATTCTTGACGTGGTCAGTTGAGTTACTTAGTCCGTATGCCTGGTCTCTACTCAGGATCCGTGCGCCTTCTCAATTCACTGGTGAAACCCGCTTGTGGGAGGCCAGCAAACCGATCGCTTCCAAAATAGAGGCCCAGACCTCCAAACTTCCAGAGGTTCGAAGGACCAAAATTATGTAGGGGCCTTTACCGAGTTTCAGTTAGTAAACCCGTCACTCCCAGTTAATAGAATTACAATAATATTGATTAGGTCAAGTATCTCTGATGTTGTGTTTAGGAGTGCTTTGAAATAATAATAAATCGTAAATATATCTACTATGACTAATCAAAAGTGGAACGCAACGTTAGCTAAAACGATTGTGCGGTGTTAAACCGTACAACAGTAAACTGTTGAGAGAGTTCGAAGGAAAATTCAAAACGGCGATCACTATAATTTGCGCCATATTCATTACTTTCATTACTATAGTGCTTATAGTATTCATAGTATGGAAATACCGACAGCATCACCAACATCAACATTTTCATCATGGGACAACCGCCCAGCAAGAGCGTGATAGTCGCCCAGAACGCGGCTGCCGGATCCAACGATCACAAAAGTGAAGATTTTACAACACAGAGTTTGTCTATAGCATCAGTCGCTTTAGTCAGCGGCATCGTGACCGTCAGAATATTATTTATATTATGGAGGCAGCGTAAAAAGAGGCTACACCACTCCATTGAGAAGAGAGCGCAGAGGGCGGTGACGAATCTACCGATCGCGCCTGCCAGGACTGCACCAACCGCAGTCCCAGGTCTTCATGTTCAGCAACCAACTTATGCGGCATAAGGAACAATACTAGTGAAACGAAAATTTATTTTGTGTTATTTTATTAATGTGCGGCATTACTAACTTAGGCTAAGCGTGTTTTTGTAACTAACAATTTTAAAATCTTAACTACTAGTGTTTTCTAAGGGTGGAGGACTGTAGCGATGCTACCTACACATACACACCAACAAACGACATCTGTCCACCCCACGCGGATCATAGTATATAAGCTTAGAATGAATAAACGAAGCATTGCCGATCAATAAAAACACAAACAAATTTATTAACTACGCTAACAGTGAATTCAGAATATTGAAAACAACTAAAAGAACAATGGTCAATAATACACATGAATGATAAAAGTTGTACACAATGACTTCATAATTTTCCTCAATATATGAGAATATGTCATCCCACAATCCCACATACATAATAATTACATTTATATTATTGTGAATAATCATAAAACGAAAAGAATCTGTTGAGGTGATATCTCATTTTTGATAGTAACTGAATACAGACAGTTCATTCACCCACAATTAGGAGAAATCAGCATTGAATAAAAAGGAAATAAGATTATGTTTTGCTTCATACACTGAAATACCCATCGTCGTGGACCAATAAGGATACATTTTGTTCTCTTCACCTTCGAGAATGATTGTCAAGACTGTTATCATTTGGCATTTGTTCTGCCAGATAATGGTGAAAAAATCAGTAATCGTATTGGACATACTCGTAGGTGCTTGAGTAGCAATATAGTTCAAATCCTAAAATTGTTTGTACTCGAGTCATGGACGCTTCATATTTATATAACCTTAGCTCATTATTTTTTTACAGGTGCCTACGAAACTATCAGCTCTAATCCATGCACGAGTAATAATACTGTGTTTATAAATCTAGATGATCTGGAAGTTACAAACCTGCTTGAGTCTCCCAACAATAACATTTCCGCAATTTGATTTAGAAACACTGTTACAAACTTCACCAGGTGGTAATAGCATTGTCCAATATTACAAAACATATGGTTGTACATAAACAAAATCCGTTACGTAGTTTTAAAGATCTAAGCATAGATACAGACAGCAGGAAGCGACTTTGTTTTATACTAGGTATGTAGTGATCAGTACCTAAAGCAGAATTAGTACCGCCAACATACGCTTGGAGCGCTTAGGTGTCAACTTCCCAGGCCTGTTAGGTTACTTCACACGCCACCCCTCCCGCACCTCGTCCCGTACCGCAGGAACGGTCTAATGAGTTACGTGCTCGACCTAATAGGTATATACAGAATTTGAAATTGCCAAAATCTGAAAAGCAGCACAAATTTCCTTTTTTTTTTTTCAATGTTGCGTCACGAAATTTTGTCCGCAAACCTCGGATTCGGATTCAGGAAGAATGAACGACTTTCCGTGTTCTATTTTAGAATGGAAAGCAAAACTTTCCGAGCATGTTTGACAAAAAAGTATTCTCCTTTTAACATTTCCTTTAGCAAAATTTCGAAAGAACCTCGTCTCGGCTTACGATATTCAAAAATTCTCAATTTGAAAGCGTCAAGATATTTATACATTGAAAAGAGCGGGAAACTCGTACGAGGCGGTCGCGATTTTTTTCCCTCCTGATTAATTTGCTAAAATTGGAAAGGTTTGGTGTTGTTTGTATATAATATCTTGTAAATAGTCTTGGTTTAGTTTTTATATTTGTTTATTTATCTTTTAGTTGCCTGTAAATATCGGTAAGTTTATTCAATTTTCACTATGGGCGATCCACCCGACGACCCCGGAGGGACAGATCCACCACCTTTGCGCCCTTTTCGGGCATAGATGCTCTTGGTAGCGCGTTGGAGTCCGCAATGGACACGGACGGTTCTCAGTATTCTGAGAAATCTCAGATATGCAGGTCGAGCCGTAAACGAGCATAATGGCAGTAAAGGGGAAGGGAAGGGCAATGACCGTAATTGTATTTAACCTAACCTAACCTAAAATAACTGAAGAGAATTTACAAAAAATAAATGCTTCGGCCGGCCCTTCCGGCCCCAGTTCAATCCTCGTCAACTCAACAATCTACACAAAAAAAAAAACAAAATCCCGAAGCGGCTCGTGTGCCTGTTAGTCGTGCTACGTGCCAGCAGTCAGATGCGGCGCCCTTCATCAGGTACAAAGGGAAACCTTCACCCGTTACTTTTGGTCGTTTAGAATATTTAGGAAAGGTTTAAAAAATATAATCTATTTAGCGAAATCCATTTCTTAGACGAAAGTCTTGAAGTTTTGACAACTACTGAAAACTGTTACGTAACTATTATTTTATGCTATCCTAATCTGGGTAGTGAGATCGGTTTGACAATGAACAATTCAAGATGAATGCCATCTTCGATATATTTTTGGCTTAAGAAATCACAGTACGATATGAATATTTTTCCTGCTTCGATGGTTAAGTTGATAGTTTGAGAACGAGTGTCATACTCATACGCATCATTTTTGTTAAATATATGATCTGTATTTCTATGTTTTAGTCTGTGGCAATGCTGACATTCAGTGACAGTTCATTTAATATTCATTCTGCCTGGTTGTGCTACACATGTATAAAAAGCATTACAATTAAATTTAGTTTAGGGTGAAGGGTACTCGTGCAAAAAGTACAGCTTCAACCCCCACGAATGGAGCAAGCCATTCTTGACAATTTATATTTTGATCACCAATCAGACCCTCGATTTCGGCACTGATGTCATATGCATCCCAGAATACTATTAAGAGGTACAAATTTTCAACAGGCCGAGTGCTGCATAAATATATTACGCAACAGCCTGGTTCGCCAGGCTGGAATGCTTCAAAACAGATGGAATATCATCTCTGTTCTCCATTCTTTATGTAGATCGTTCCTTTGGAATGCTTGCAACCAACTATTTTTACATCTGTAGTAGTATTCTTCTAACTCCGATGATAGATCCATGCTCGACATTGACGCTTCTGAGCACGCTAGATCCTCTTCAGGTGGTGGTGGTGGTGGTGGTATATTTTCCTTGTTATCATCATCTGTTGAAGAAATGAAAGATTATAAATACATGATTTTATATGTCGAAATAATTATATTAATAACTAAGTGGGTTGTAAGATGGTAAATGAAGAAGGAAAATAAAATCTTGATTACGGGACGTTGGGATGAACATCCATTAAAAAAAAATAGGCATATTTAGACTGGGTTGGACTGGACAGCTCTCTAAGAAAAAAAAGTTATCTATATGGAAATACTTCCTCTGTCTTACACAAAACTAACAACCACGTCTTTCCCTTTGGTCCATAGTTTATTATGGAAAACCCGCTTTTTAAATTCGATACATCCTCTTCAGTTAACTCGTCAAATCTTACAGGTAAAGATAATAGTCTTTCATTAAGGACGATTACCGTTTGAATTTTTTTTGATGAAACTTGTTGGGGAGCTGGTAACAATCTATGATATGATTGGATATTTTTTCTTTAAAATTAAGTCGTTAGGTTTCAGCCAATTAATGACTGCACACCCCTTTACAGACAGCTTTTCAATGATGGAATCCGCAGATGACTTGCTCATTGTGTATACGTACTCAACTACACTACTCACTAGCGAAGCACCTCGTGTAATACTGTGCTTGTATCCATGACAACCATCAGCTTTTATAGTGCATAGCAGTAGCACACCGTACTCAAATGTGTGGGAACATAAACTAACCTTACCTAGCCACTGATATCAAAGAAGGATGTGGTAAGAAGCTGCATTTCAACCGAAGTAATGATCCATTTTATTTTCTATTAATTATTATTAATATTTCAATCAATGCGTGTTCACCAGTTCTCCACTGCTTCAAATGAGCCAAAACCTTGAAAACCTTCACCACTAAACGCTGTCTTTATACGAAATTTTAGATTAAGTTTAAAAACATGAACACTTTTTTTCCCTTTTTCGGATTGGTGACCTCCATAACCCATATTATTATGAAGTCATCCTTGTAGATTAGCGTTCTTTGCTTGACAGGTAGGTATGGAGAGGAA
The DNA here is from genome assembly GCA_963971205.1 of Aethes cnicana. Lineage (NCBI taxonomy): Eukaryota > Metazoa > Arthropoda > Insecta > Lepidoptera > Tortricidae > Aethes > Aethes cnicana. The sequence continues at coordinate 6,928,901 of OZ020293.1, forward strand.
TGTCCTAATTCCGGGCTTCCTTAGAATTCTAAGGCAGCAACAGCCCTTCTGCACAATAGCCTCAGTGAAGGGCGATCCATCTATCTTCTGTGAGGTGCTGCCTCAACACTTCTCGCAGCTCCTGACGCGCTGCTTACCATTTACCTATGTCAACGTCTGGGGCGAGCGCCTCTATACAATTCATAAATGGGATAGAAGTTTCCGAGGGTGCTCCCGACTCCAGATTGTATTGTATTCCCTCGTTACCAAACCATTTTCGTACACAAATCTCGATAATTCTTTCCATTTAGCTATTATATTTTATCAACCATACGCACATGCTTAACTTACGCTCGTCCAATTGCTTAATGATCATTGTTGAGTTGATCGCCGAACGGAAAAGGATGTGGGCGTTGGTGATAACTCTTATCGCTTTTAACACAGCGAACCCAGCGCTCTCGCGTTACATATTTGACAATACGTAACGCAAGAGCGCTGGGTATTTTGAAAACCAAGTTATAAGTCTATTGTGCAGTTGGTAAAATGTTATCAGTAACCAACCTTCATACTAACTAAAATTTACCCCCGTCGGACTCGTGGTCACCCCGTTTTGCTACCCCAGGGTGACCAAGAGTACTTTTACTTACTTGTGGTTACTCTGCGTGGTGTGACTAACAATAAATGATAAAAACATAGGGCTCATGGTCACACTGCTAGTGTTGGGAAATAATGACTTTGTCCTCTATTCCACTAAATTCAACTGGTAGTTCAATATAATATATATTACATATACGCGTGATATAATTAATATTTTTAAACAAGTCTTGGACCACATTAGTTTTACCGTGTCCACTGTTTTAAAATAAATGCAGTTCCAAATATGAAGAAAGTATTCGGTTTTCGGCAGAATCTTGATTGGACAGAATCGGCTTTGGGCAGAATCGTCTTATGGCAGAAAATGAACATTGTAGTTGTACCGGCTTTTTTGTAATCGCGTGAATCTTCGGTCGAATACACTCCTTTGTGCGGTAAACTTCTCCTTAAAGGTTAACCTTTTTCCAAAGACGGCCACTTAGAAATTAAGTATGACGAAATGACAATGACTTAACGTCATCGCTATTCTGAAAGGTACCTATTTAGTAAAATATAACTGATTATATTGAATTACTGCTTTGTGACTGTACAACCACTAAAATGTCTGGTATCATTCCAGTAATTAATAATAATAACATAGCAACAACAATACTCCGGACACCTGAAATTGAAGGCGTTTGTGTTTTTCCAGCATGCCCCAGAAAAGACATGGGGGAAGTGTCTAAAATACTGAAGATAATTTTTTTATGCAAGCTGAATTTTCTGATATGCAGCGGAACGCATGTATGTCGTGAACATTGTACAGCCGGAGAAGAAGAGTGGACGGCTGTCCTCGAGTCCCCCGACAACCGCACAGATTTCGGCAGAAGCCATGCACAGGACATAGCAGACCTCCTCCGGTTTTCGTTGGAGATGATAAATGGTGTTGTGTCTCAAATGCTGTGCAATGTCATATAGAATGGTAGTTTTTGTTTAATTATAGTATTTTGTTTTTCAATGAAAACTTTTATTTATTCTCATATATTTACCTAAACCTACAAACCTAATAGCACCTGGTATTGCCGGTGACTGTATTACCTGTTTAGTAGGACCAATGCCCATACGACTTAATTCATTTATTGTAACAGTCCTACTGATAGGACCACGGGCAAATAAAATTGCCCGAAATAGTCTATAATCATTATTTATTTATTTATTTAACGCAAAATTTCCAAAAAATGGCCAACAGTTATTTGTCCATGAAGCAGCTGCATCTGTGTAGTCAAGATAAAGTCGTCTCTTTCGTTTTCTATTTTTTTCCGTTCATTCATGCTGAAATTTGCTGTTTTATTATTAGTTAGGTCTACTTTCATATCATCACGTAGAACACTGAGTAATTTATTTATGGTCACATAGTTTTTGTTAATTTTTTTGTTTAAAACCGAATTGTAGCTTTCTGCCACATTATTGGTGCGATGGCGTTCGTTGCTGACACACCACTCTCTTATGCATTCATCACTTTTCAGCCACGTCCTCTTCATATACGCCGTAACTGCGTTAACATTTTTGTTAGTTAGACCAGCACATTGCACCTGTATATACTCCCAACCGTCTTTTATTTTGTTCTCGGGCAACAGTGGAAGAGCGGTGCACAAACCTACAATACGTCGATAAAGCTTTGTTTTTATGCGTAAAAATTTAGCTTTTCGCCACAAACTGTTCGTGAAATGGTAGTAGCATTTTTTTATTTCAATTTTCGGGAAAATCATTCTAAGAGCATTCGATGTTGCTTCTTCAAAGTCTAGATGTATTTTTTCCGGTATCCATTCGGGAAATGTAACGTGCAACATATCAAACAAAGCGGAATACGTGCTCTCTTTTTTGTTACTCATTAAGGCAAATACGAGTGGAACAACATTGGTTCTGAGCGATGAACTTCCCAAATCACCGTAAATAATAAATAATTGGTAGAATGGTTTAGGTGCACTTTTAAAAGTGCCGTCACAGAAATGTTCTTTCACTTCTCTTAATAAAGTTTTTGCTTCATCAGAACAGAACACCAATATTCTGGTATCATCGTAGTCATAATCAGCCACTTTAAAATTGTTAAATGGTGCAGGTACTTGAACATCGCTTGGCTTAATAAATACAGTTTTGTCCATTTGCAGTTTACGTTTTCTAGCCGAATATAAGCTGCATTTAATATTGCGAAACGGAGGTACTTTAGTGACTAGGTGAATGCCTTTGTCATAAAGAGGTTTTATATTCTTTTTGTAAATATCAGGCATTGATTCCGCTGAAGTACCAGCCTCCTCCTTCATATGGTCTATCGACATCGCTAAGTCGTTTTTGGCGTGATTTGGCTTACAATCCACGGTGTGGTCGACATGTTTTACAATTTGATCATCCTAGAAAACGGCAAAAGATAGAGATACTTAAATGGCATTGTATTTTATTGAACAAGTGAGCTAATACGTCACATACCTAGTTCATAGATGTCGTCGCTACAGAATTCTACAGGACCACTCGCGATTTCAAGTTTGGAGAGAATTACTACTAGTCCTAAGATAGTAAGATTGTCAACTGGAGTGTATATGATGCAAAGGACAAGGTACCTATTGAACTACTGACTTACCTCGACAGTGACAGTCACCGACCCCGTACATTTAAGTTTTCGGCGTTGACTACAAAACCATAAAATAGTTTGGTTTGAATACATTTTATGTTTATGATATTGGTATCCATTGCTCAACAGGACTTCACCACGCTTTCTTTTAATTCTTGTACCCATTTTCGAGTATTTTTATCCTAATTTCCATAGCAATCGGACAAATCCAAATGACAACTTACGTGCCATTAATACATAAGGAGTTACTTCAATAAGTATTTATCAAGGAGTTTGAAAGTACTACACATTGACGTAAATAATATTTTATCTAGTTAAAGGGCACTTCACTATCTACGATTGAGTCAAGTACGATCCTTTCATAACTAGGGTAACCACGAGTAAGTAAAAGTACTCTTGGTCACCCTGGGGTAGCAAAACGGGGTGACCACGAGTAGGTATAGAATTTACCAACCACGTAATGTTTATGAGTGGGTCCTGATGTTAAAGTAAAACCTAGAGAGTTAATCCCAACATGGCAGCAAGTTGGTATAATGGAACCTATTGTGGTAAATGGGCGATGGGTAGAATTTTTCAAATTGGCTGAAACTTTTTCTGTGGATAGGAATAAGGTTCCTCGATCACAGAAAAAATCCACAGATTTTTCAGGTGAGCCAAAAAATTTAATAAAATGAAAGAGTTTCTTTACCCGCCAAAATGTGGTCGGTCATCAGGATAGATTGAAAGCCTTAGTACAATAATTAACAAACTGTTTTAAAAAAAGCATAATGTCAAAAAAAGGAATGTCAATGTCATAGCTGTTTACATTCAACTAACGCGAACGTGTTCTTTAGAGTTTCTGCGGATTTCTTTAAATATTTCGACTGTTTACTCTCACCAGACTTTGATTTTGCAAGCTGCTACGACGACCTTTGCTTTTGGACCACGGAATTGACTTCGATTGCCTCTACGACGACCTTTACGTACGGGGAACCTTTGCGAAGTACGGGCTAAAGTTGTGCTTGAACATAAAATTGGCAGCAAATATTATAATGTCACTATAAGTATTCAGAATGAGGAAACAATCTTGGATGCTTCTTGTGCGGATTGTGCAGCTGCAGCAGGTCTGAATGATTTATCTTTATAATTAGGGTAAAGACCCAGTGTTGGACTAAGTAAGCCAATGAATGGGCTGGCCATTTGTGATTAGATCTCCACCTTATCCATCAATACTAATATTATAAATGTGAAAGTATGTTTGTTTGTTTGTCCTTCCTTCACATCGAAATGAAATTTGGTATGGATATAGTTTGAGACCCCAGAAATAACATAGGATAGTTTTATCCCAATGTTTAAATGGGTTTTTGATGAAAAGATAGTTTTAAAGCACAACCGTGTTATGTTTCCATACTGAAGCATGATATTTTTTTCTCAGGTGGATGTAAGTACACACTTGTGCTATTGTACTGGCTCCAAAAGAGGAGTGCTGAACCATCACCAACAAGTGTGCAGTGTTATTGGGTTAAACCAAATTTGAAATCTGCTCAGCAAGAAGTTATTCTTGCTGAAAACATATATGAAGGAGAAACAGTACCAATTGGTCCAAAGGATCCTGAAATCTTACGAAAATTTAGAGCTGAGGCTAATAAACACAGCGGTTGTGAAACATCCCTCATACAAATGATAGATGCCAATCGAGGTGAAAGACTATCTGATTTTTGTCTATTTGACATGGCAATCGAATTTGAAAGAAAATGATCGCAGTTACGAAAACTTAAGAAAATTCAATGACGCCAAAATTCCACGCGTCAAAAATAAAATATTCTGTGAAACATTAGGCCAAGTCAATTCTAAATTATGGCATTGTATGCGGCAAGCGCGCATTACGGGATCAATACTCTATGAAGTGGCATCTTGCAAGACACCCAATGGAAGCTTAGTAGAAAAAATGCTGGGGGGTTATAAAAAAATTGAAACTAAAGCTATGAAGAGAGGAAAACTATTGGAAAAAGATATATTTAAAAAAAAATAGGTGAAGAATTTGAAGAAAAATCGGGGTTTTTATTGATTAACAGCGTTTTTGCTGCTTCACCGGACGGTATTATGGAAGATTATGTAGTTGAAATAAAATGTCCGAGTACAGATAAAACAAAAAAGACTTATATTAATAATGGAAAATTATCAAACAAATGTAATATAATAAATAAATTATATAATATAATAAATAAAGGAATTGACATATATTCGAACACTGAACGTAATTGCAGAGCCAAAATTACTTCGTGGCTTAAACCTCAATCATATGATGACTTAGAAAACATAATACTAAACTAATTTATGCCAGTGACTCTGTCCGTGTTGTTTGACTTTGCATATTAGTTTCCCCTTGGGAACCAAGTGACTAATTTCCGGATTATAAAGTAACCTTTTGTCCGTTCCTGTTTGTACAATTTTCTCTCCTATTCAGAACTCCAAGTAAATCAGACCAGTTGTTTAAGTGTGACGAGTGATCACTGAGAGATGATAACAGTGACTTACTTTCGCTCTCAAAGCATTAGTATGCATATTATAAAAGCACATACAAATGCATTTAATCAAACATAAACCTACCATCAGCGCAGGCACACACACACATTCACACACACACACACACACACACACACATCACATCACATACAATTCCACGGGTTCATACATATACAGACATGTACCTGAACCCCTTTTGTGTTATGTTTTACTAACATCTCATCTTGTATAATTGTAGGGTATAGTGAAGATAAATATTGTATACCACATTCAGTCACCTAATATTTACTAAATTACTTACCTTAATTATAATAAAAACTTACCTTTCATGACATGTGCGTACTAATTATAGATGCCATCAAATGGAGGAGCGGTGCCCCTTAGCAGGTATATATTTTAAAAATGGACACCAGAACAAGTAAACTTTACTAAGTTTACATAAGAAAACGAATAAATTATTTTTCATTTTTTTCATTTTTTCAAATGTACGAGTCAAGTACAACTAGAAATGTTGTCTGCGGACAAAAAGAAGTGTTTGTTTTGTTTAGCCGACCCAAAATTTGAAGAAAACAGTAAAATCGAAACATACATCGTTGAATATGATGATGATTATATACAGAAAATTATGACAGCAGCAGAATATTTAAGATTTAACAAGAAAATGAATATTTTCCCCAAGTTAATGAATAGTGCCCAGTAGTTCTATAAACTGTCTCTTTGTGCCTAACACAGTGTAACAATAACACTTTGTTAAGCACAAAGAGTCAAGAAATAAATAAAAAAATCTCATCAAATTATTTGGTTAGTTTATTTAACAATCTGAGATGGGATTGATGATTTTGAATTTGTATATGAAATAAAATATAGTTATTAGTCAAACTCTTCCCTTCGGACCCGTGTCTCCCCTGGTAAGCCCCCTGGGGGAGACATCAGGAATCTTTAGTACCGGTGTCTCCCCTAGCTTGGGGAGACATCGGTACTAGGTTTTGAATTCTATTTGAAGTACTCGTGTATCCCCTGTCAGGAAAGTGGTCGTAAGTGACCGAATCCGAATGTGATTGGGTCGACGGGTCCCCGCTACGCGGGGCCCCTATTTCTAGGTAGTTTGCCCTTCGGGCGTATATAGATGACTAACAAACCTAACCTACATTCACACCTTTGACCTAACGGACTGAGTGGACTAGTTGTGTTGTAAGGAATGGTTAGAGAAAGTTGTGCTTAGAAGTTGGTCCATGAGGAAAGCCTGTGAGTTTATTTAACAATATAACTAAACTAAACTTAACTTAACTGTTATTAAGTGGCCAGTATAATCCCAATATATATAACCATGACAGGGGATACACGGGTACTTCAAATAGAATTCAAAACCTAGTACCGATGTCTCCCCAAGCTAGGGGAGACACCGGTACTAAAGATTCCTGATGTCTCCCCCAGGGGTTTTACCAGGGGAGACACGGGTCCGAAGGTAAACTCTTTTATTAAAGGATTTTGAAGGTTAATTCGTCCGGATGCTATGATGACGATTGCATCTAAATATTTTACATGTTTGCCACCACAGCATGGGGTTTTAACATTCGAAATTCCCTCACCCTTCTTATTACACGTTCAACATGAACCCTTAAGAGGATATGAAACGGTCGAGAGAATTGAAAAATAGGTATTTTTGAAATCTATTCCTGTCGCGCTGTGCCCCAAGAAACCGCGCTATCGATGTGTGAGTGGGACTGTCAATGGGTGCGTGATGCGCCGCTCCCGCCGGCGCCCCGCCTGCGAAAGCCGCACCGACCACTGTCGGCATGTTGATATTGGCGTTTGAGGAGTGTTCGTTGTTCGTTACGCGTGTTATTATTGATTATCTTTATATTATACCCTGGCTATTGCTTCCTGGACTTGTTTCTTTACTTCACTGATTTGACTCGGCTCGTGTACCACTGGACTATTGATATTTTACTGTGAAAAGAAGATTACCTAATCGTGAGTATTTTTTCGTTAATAAGTAGGTATGTTTTGTGTTTGTCGTAAGTTTAGTTAATGCTTTTTACCCTACTGCGCAACGCAAAGGAGGGTAATGTGTTTACCAGTCTATGTTTATGTTATAGTATAGAAATATATGTAATATATGTTTGTTTGTTTGTTCCTTTTTGACAATCTAGAGATCTAACGTCCTGGGCGACCGAGCTTTGCGCGGGTGAAAATAGCTACAAATGAATTTTCCTTTCCTTGTCAAAACTGGTAGATTACTTTCTTGGCTGAATGTATACCTACCTAAACTTATTGTTTCAGATATAAATCTTCCTTTTTCTACAATGGGTAGAAGAAAAGGGAGTAAAAAGCGTTTAAATATAAGCGCTAAACGAAAAAAACATCACTTATCAATAAAGCGACATATCCATTTGGCAACACGTTCAATCGTCAGGTTCGTAATGTTCGTAGGCAAAATTTAAAATGATAATGGTAACCTGTGGGTACGCTTATTGATATCGAAAATACAATTTATTTTTAGATACCGATGATATTATCTACATATCCATATCCATATTAATATTATAAATGCGAAAGTAACTCTGTCTGTCTGTCTTTCTGTCTGTCTGTCTGTCTGTCTGTTACCTCTTCACGCTTCAACCGCTGGACTGATTGAGATGAAAATTGGCATGGAGATAGTTGGGGTCCCGGGAAAGGACATAGGCTACTTTTCATCCCGGAAAAACACATAGTTCCCGCGGGAACGCGATAACCGAATTCCACGCGGGCGAAGTCGCGGGCAGAAGCTAGTTAATATTATAAATGCGAAAGTAACTCTGTCTGTCTGTCTGTCTGTTACCTCTTCACGCTTCAACCGTTGGACCGATTGAGATGAAATTTGGCATGCAGATAGTTGGGGTCCCGAGAAAGGACATAGGCTACTTTTCATCCCGGAAAAACGCATAGTTCCCGCGGGAACGCGATAACCGAATTCCACGCGGGCGAAGTCGCGGGCAGAAGCTAGTATAGTTATAAAAGTAATAAAAGTATTGAAAAACTGGTTTGACCCGTGGAAAACCCGTTCCCGTGGAAATATCGGGATAAAAAGTATCCTATGTTATTTCCACGAAGGAAGGATAAACAAACAAACAAACACACTTCCACATTTATAATCCATATCCATTATAATATTATAATGCAAAAGTAACTCTGTCTGTCTGTTTGTCTGTCTGTTTGTTACCTCTTCACGCTTCAATCGCTGAACCGATTGAGATGAAATTTGGCATGGATATACTTGGAGTCCCGAGAAAGGACATAGGCTACTTTTTATCCCGGGAAAACGCATAGTTCCCGCGGGAACGCGATAACCGAATTCCACGAAGGCGAAGTCGCGGGCAGAAGCTAGTATTATATAAAATAAGGATGTTGATAGTTGATACCCACAATTTTTCATTTTTTTCGTTTGATCACAATATCGTCTGAAATATCTACCTACTCTACCTCTAAGAGTACTAATTTGTTTAGGCTTCAAACCCATTTTGTCATTGTTTGTTAAATACCTAAACTAATTCATGTCGTTTCTTTTATTTTTACAGTTATAAAAACAAGGAAAACTCTAGTACGTCATCGCGAATGCCTGAATCTATCATGGAGAATCGAGAAGTACTTGGTGAAAATGCAAGCTCATCTTCAAAGTCTACACCTTCTCATTTTGATTTAACAATTTGTCCTAATGATGATAATGATTGCGGTGAAGTCACTATGGATGAAAAATTAGAAGGACGCAGAATCGTAGACATGAAATATTTATTTTCCGCGCTTTCTAATATCAAGCATGAACACACAAACTGTACGTTTTCTGATTTAAAGTTCTCAGGAGAACAACGAAACGGATTTATCAGTAAATATTTTTTTGAATGCAAAATGTGCAAGAAGATTGAAATTGTGTACAATGAAGACCCAAAATTGGAATTATCTATAAATAACGCTGTTGTAGAAGGAATAATCTGTTCGGGAAATGGATATGCACAATTAAATGAAATATGTAGTGTGTTAAATATGCCTAATATGAGTAATCCAACGTTTACAAAGATTGAACAATATTTGGCACCTAAAATTGAAGAATGTGCCCTAGACGACATGATCGCAGCAGGTCAAGAAGAAAAAAGATTAGCAATTATGAATGGTAGTGTCGATAAAGATGGCTGTCCTCTTGTAACAGTGGTTGCAGATGGATCATGGGCAAAACGGTCTTATAAAAGTGGATTTAGTTCGGCTTCTGGCGCTGGATGTATAGTAGGACTGCAGACCAAAAAAGTGTTGTTTCTTGGAGTTAGAAACTCATACTGCTGCATATGTGCTAAAAGTGCCAAATTGAATGCAGATGTCCCTGAACACAGGTGTTTTAAAAATTGGCAAGACAGCGCGAATGCCATGGAGGCGGATATAATAGCGGAAGGGTTTGCAAAAAGTATGGAGATGCATGGAATAAAATATAATAAACTTGTAGGAGATGGCGATTCTAGCATTATGAAAAAAATACTGTTGAAAAAGCCATATGGGTCCGACTTTACTGTGACAAAAATTGAATGCAAAAATCATTTGCTGCGCAATTTTTGCAATAAAATAAAAGCACTGGGCAAAAAAACCAACAGCCACAAAGGTTTTGTACCAGTTGAGCTAAGAAAGAAAGTGGAGTCAAATGTATTGCGCTTGAGGAAAGCAGTTGTTGGAGCTTTGAATTATAGAAAAGAAGAGGAAAACACCAATCACGGGGATAAAATAAAAAATGTAAAAAATGATATAAGAAATTCTGCTAACCACGTGTTTGGAGACCACAAGCATTGCGCGTCTTATTTCTGTGAGCCGGAAAAATATGTAAATGATAAAAATTTGGTACCCGCTCTCCAATCTTGTGGAATATGGACAGATATTCAGCAGTACCTCTTAGCACTGCTATCGCATGCAGAAAGTCTTATTCTAGACGTTACAAACAACACTGTGGAGCAGTTTAATAATGTCATTGCGAAATTTATTGGTGGCAAAAGAGTTAACTATACTGCAAGAGGTTCATACCAGGCACGGTGTTATGGTGCAGTAACTTGCATGGAACAGTAACAAGGCGATCCACTCACGGCTATCAAAAAAAATTCAGAAGTGTAGCCCTGGTAAATATACCAAACAATACATAGAAAGAAAACGGCGTTCCCAAGAAAATACGGAAAGGTATCGAAAAAGAAAAATCACGTTTCGAGAACATGAAACAAACAAAAGAAGGAAAGTTACTGGCCCTGACGAGAACTATGGTCGGTTAGATTTAGAACAAGATATGCCAACTGACATATTTGAGCAAAAAAGAGATGAATTTATTTTGAAATTAAACAACATTGTACGAAATCATTCAGAAATTCAATCGAAAACTGTTTCTGTTATAATCATGACCAATTTTTCACGAATCCGTGATATCCGAAATATCCGGATTTCATGAGACGTTGGATCCGGATCTGAAATTTTACGGATATCCGGATTGCAAACCATATTTGCGTCCGTTTGCAGGGTAACTCAATCCAACCTATGATGGGTAACTTACCTCCTCCGCGGGTCACACTTACTTACCCATTCCTCGCGACGGGCGTAGACTTTGGAGGCCCATTTTCCATCGTAGACCGCAAGAGCAGAGGATGTAAGGTGTCCAAATGTTGGCTTAGTATCTTCGTGTGTCTAAGCACGAAGGCATTAACGTTAGAGGTCGTTAGTAGTCTGAGTACTGATGCATTTCTGATGTGTTTACGCAGATTTATCTCACGTCGTGGCAAGCCTCACGATATTTATTGTGACAACGGCACTAACTTTGTTGGAGCCAATAATGAGCTGGGCAGAATGTTGCGAGCAAGCCAAAAGTCTGTGAATGAGGCTGCCCATGATGAGGGCATCAAATTCCATTTTTTTCCAGCCTATTCCCCTCACTGGAGGGGCCTAAATGAGGCCGGTATTCGGTCAGCAAAGCTACTAATGAAACGCGTAATAGGAAACGCAAACCTGACGTTCGAGGAGTTAACGACACTTTTCACACAGATCGAAGCGATCCTTAATTCCCGCCCGTTAACTCCTCTCGCGTCAGATCCATCTGATATGTCTCCTCTGACTCCAGGGCACTTCCTGATAGGGCGGCCTCTGACTGCCCTACCAGAACCACCTATCACCACTAATTGCCCAAACAGATACCAAAGATTGGAACAGATCAAGCGGCACTTCTGGGATCGATTCCACAATGAGTACCTGAGCGAGCTGCAGCAGCGGACCAAGTGGCGAGAGCAGAGGAAATCGATCAAAAGGGGCGACATGGTCGTCATCAAGGACGACAACATTCCTCCCATGCGATGGCGCCTGGGGCGCGTTCAGAAGCTCTACCCCGAGGCTGACGGCATCACTCGAGTGGCCAATTTTGCGACGGCGCGAGTCAGAGGGACTTGGGCAGGGTCTGCCTTCTACCAATTGTCAACCCAGAAGACAAGTCTCTTGGGAACCAGGGTTCCCAAGGCGGGGAGCCTGTTCACGCGGACGGCGCGTGATTTCTTCCAGCGGCTGCGGCGGCGGGGCGCGGCGCGGGGGACGAGGCTTCGCCAGAGCACCTACAGTCGCCGAGCAAGCGACACGCATCCATACATTTTTTTAATATAATTATTTACTGTTCAGACGCTGTTTTTCTACGTGCTCCCGGCCTCTGAACCAAACCCCTAGTTATTGCACTTGGCAATAATCGGTCAGCAGTGACAAGTGCTTACGTTTACGTCGATCAGCCTTTATACAGGTTCAATAATATTATAGATGTTGTTCAAATGTGCTTTAAAGTATTTTCGCTTTTGATTTGAAATATCCACTTGAGGGGGAACACGTCTGGCTATTTATACAAAGAGGTTTTTTTTAAATTAGTTTGCCAGATGATAAGACCATTCTAGGAGTGAATCAAGTTTTGCATGAACTGAATATTTCCACTATATAAGAATTCAATAATGTTGACTTGCTACTAAGACTGTGAAATTAAATTCACTTTTTTACGTGAGTTAATAACCCATTTGAGGTTACCATGTGAAAATATTTCCATATAACAGTATAGGAATACGTTGTGGCCAATCAGGCTGCTACAGAGTTTTTGACTGTTCCAATTCATTACGTAAGCACATTGAAAGATGTCACGCTCTCGATCCTATCGATCCGCTAGTAAAAATAAATGCAATTGATCAACTGCAGCCACTATGCGAGAGTTATCCAGTTTTTGAAGTACCAACATCTAATACGTCTCAAGATAGTGCTAATGTAAATGAAAAAAATGATAACGAGCATGTTCTGTCCAAAGAAAATATTGACAGTGAGCTAGTTCTGTCAAACCAGTTAGCGTCTTTATTTAGCTCGCTGAACTTCAATCCCGCATTAAATTTGAAAACGGCTCAGTTTTTTTTTATAGGCAATTAGATGTATTTATTAATGACGGTCTCAATTCGGCTTTGCATAAGGAGTTAAAAAAATTAAGTAGTAGGGGTGTAGAATGCAATCACTTAAAAGATTTTGTAGAACATTTTTCTTCCACCATACGCATAACTACAAGCAAATTTAGTTCAGTACATAAAAGACGGAAGTTTTTTACAGACCTTGGTTGAAAACTGCCCTTGAAAAATCCATCTTTCCTGACACATTGAAAAATGGTTTTAAAGCAGCTGGTCTATATCCGTGGAATCCAGACAATATAGACTTTTCAAAATGCCTAGGAAAACAAACAAAAGACGACAACAGGATTACTACTAAAAGTACAAACAATTCAACAATAAGTATGACTCGGCAACAATTTCAACAAATCGTTAAAGAAAATGCGGCTGAAGACAGAGAAAAACTCTTGAAATCAATTTTCAACTATTTCCAAATGGAGTTTCCTAAAGATATATCAAACGATATGAATGAAGTGATTGTGCAATTGGATACAATTCAAACAGAAGCAAACGCATATACCGCAGTCACAGAAATTGAGAATTTAGATGTTGGTAACCTGCCTTTTATACTTACCGATTACGACAGTGAAGCTGAGTCTCAAAGTCAATCTTACGTTCAAATCGTACATGATGTTGAAATTCATGAAATTCAAGAAAGCTATACTCCAATGAAGGAACAGGAAAAACAAGCACTGGACATGACAAATAAAAACCATGATTTTATGGACACCATAGAAAGATTGTCAGAAACTCCACTTAAATCTCCACCAACATGCATCAGTGAAATGAAACAAGATGATAAGTATGACTCTCCTATTAAATCCTCAAAAAAAACCAAATTAAAGGATGTTCTTGTTTACGCCAAAACTCCAATTAGAAAAGGCGTAAAAACGATGGAAAGGAAACCATTTGTACTCACTTCTAGGACGTGGCAAGATAGTGAAAAAGCTAAGTTGGAAGATAAACAAAAGAAATTAGATGACATTCAAAAGCGAAGAGCGGAACGACTTTTAAAGAAAAACGAGAAAGGTCAAAAGAAAGTTCAACCAAAAAAGAAAATAGCAATACCTGAAACGAAGAGAATAAATGTTATATCTGATATTACCCTAACTGAAACTGAAAAAAGATGTGCAAAAAGTATTTTAGCAATAAATCAGAAAACAAAAAACGATCCACAAGTTTTAAGGACACCTGAAAAAATTGAAAAGGCGAAGTTACGACTTTCATTTGACAGAAAAGAGACTAAAGAGAAATAGAAGAGAATATTACAAAAAAGCGGTTTGTAGAAAAAACACCTGAAAAGCTACAATCAAAAGAAATACCTAAAAGACTGAAATGAAAACCAAAAATATACCAAAGACTGATATGTATCTCAAAGAAAATACTGACCAAATTCTTGCTAAGGCTAACATTAAAACGACCAAAGAAAATATTATGAAAAAGCGGACAAAGTTCATTGAAGAAAAGCCTGAAAGTTTGCAAACAAAAAAAACGTAATGAGATTAAAACGGAAACAAAAAATACACCAAAGACTGATATGCATCCTAAAGAAAAGACTAAACAAGTTCTTTCTAAGGCTGGCAGTAATAAAAACTCTCGACGACATTTGCTGGACCAAGCTATTGAAGCAATATTAGGAGAGACTGATTCACAGTAATTATTAAGTTTCTGTGATATCTAGCATTAATGCTAGCATAGATATAAGATTTAAATTGTAAAACTATTTAAATACAAAAAAAAATATTATTATAAGACCAGTTTTTGATTTAATTGAACCCTCCTCAATGATTGAAAATCGGGTGTCCATATTTGGAGATTTTAGTGTCAGAATAGGGGTTATCTGTGTCAATAACTGACAATAACCTTCTATTTAAGTGTTAAATAAAATATTAAAACAATATTCCCAATAGCCTAATTAAGTACATTTGAAAAACCAAATGCGACAAAATTTAATTTTTATTAGTATTATAGGGATAGTTTTTCTAACATACCGCTAAAACTGTCAATAAATGGATAGTTTACCCTAAAACCCGGCCTAACAAGACTTGTGCTATAGTACTAATCTCGACTTGGCCATCACCAGGCTTAAAGTTTTGCTTATGTTACATACTGTATTTTGATCAAACGGGACCTAATCGCGTAAAAGTCACGGAGAAGTATGCTGTAGCTGTATAAATGCACGTATATAGTTTAACGCGATTAAGTCCCGTGTAATAAAAATAATGAGTGAAAATCGTGAAAGGCTAAGTCAAAGCCCATAGTCATCTGTAACAGTTGATGACTGTTTATCATGGGCCACGTCCGCAGGCCTTGCCATTCTGCTAGACGTCTAGCACATACTGCATTTATTAAAAATGTGTAATTGTCTTACTTTTCCTTAATTCATGTTACGAATAAATAAACATATATCAATAAACACTTCATTAAATGATAAATACTTGTTTGTTTTCAGAATGAAGGCATAGTGAGTGACGTGCCTATTTAGTAACAATAACCTACTCATTGGGTATACGGTGTCGGCGCATAGAATTGAAAAGAACGTTCTGAATGCAATAGTTTAATTACCATATTTCACAATATGTAGTAGGTACGACGCGCGTGCGCTTGATTGTATGAAAAAAGAAGGGGCGAGGCGGGCGGCGCGCCCGCTTATATAGGAGCTGCGGCGCGCGGCCCGCAGGACGCTCGATGTGGCGCGAACATACTCCGGCCCGCTGAAAGGACGGTTTCAGGAATCTTCAGTCGCAGATAGTGGGCAGATCCTGTTCAGTGCTCGTCTTATGGGTCCTCGTGCAGTGTCTATGTCGGCGACGCGGGGAACACCGTCAGCGCCGGGATGCAGTTTCGTGACTCGACCCATTCACCAATTCAGCGGTGGTAATGCTTCATCTTTAACGAGGACCAGCTCCCCCAGCTGTAAGTCAGGCTGCCGCGTACGCCATTTGCAGCGTTGTTGTAGCTCGGCCACGTACTCTCTTGTCCATCTCTTCCAAAAATGTTGACGGATCTGCTCTATCCTTTGGTAGCGGTCGAGTCGGCTTGGGTTGTCGTCTTGCAGTGACGGAGCTGGCAGCGACATCAGCGGCCTGCCAACCAGAAAGTGCCCTGGCGTGAGCGGGGAAAAGTCATCGGGCGAGGGGGAGAGGGGACAGAGGGGTCTGCTATTGAGGATAGCTTCTATCTGGCTGAACAGAGCTGACAGCTCCTCGAATGTGAGGTGTGTGTTGCCAAGAATACGTTTTAGATGGAACTTTGCCGACTTAATGCCGGCTTCGGCGTAGCCATTGAAATTAGGACCGTAAACTGGAGAAAATACGAAGCGTATATTTTGATCAGTTGCAAACTCTGTTATATTATTAGCATTAAGTTTAACAAATTCATTTATGTCTGTTACAACTTTTTTTTCTTTTCCTTTCCAAAATGTACGAATCTGTTTCCTCAGGCCTCCGCTGCTTGCTATTTTTTTAGACCAGGCGTTGATACGCGCGCGTGCCGCCATTTTGCCAATGTCAGTGGAACAACGACATCTGACTAGACATTTCGACTAGCGCTTTGAGTGTAGACGCGTTTGTCGCGTATTAAAATTTGATAAAACCGTGTTTTGAGCACAGGACCCTAGTTTTGACAAATTTTTGGAGACCGCCGTGAGGTGTCCACGAGGCCTAACCTAAAGGCGTTTGGATTCCCTCTTCGGGCAGTCGACGTGTGAACGGACCCCGTATAGAATATTCCACGTATCCCCCGAGGAGGGTTTCACGGACGGGCTGCTCTGTTGGACGAGTGCTCGGAGGAAGACGGACCGTTTGTTGGGCGATCCCGTTCGTACTGCCGGCGTGAAGCCGTGGACGTGAGCTGAACCTGAAACAGAGCGTTACAGCGATTGCTGAGCTCCGTCGGAAGGACTCGGTAGCAGACAGGCCGCTGAAGCTGTCGAGGACCGCGCTTATCTAGGGAAGTACTTCCTTTCATCCATTTATTTAACCGCATTATAACTTTAATTTTCCGGCCCAGTCCCGGCAACCGACTGGTGGCGCCCTCTCTTAATTTAAATCTAAAAAGACAAAGATATCACATACTCCTGGTCCACAATCCACGCCCTGAAAAGCTGAGCTGGCTGGCGGCTTCTGGTTATTTATCAATAAATTTAATCTAGCTTCTCGGAGCCCTGTGCACTGCGTCTGGCCAAAATTGTATGGACTCTGACAAATAAACTCTGGTTGACGAATCCTGTTTTCTTAGTTCCATCCTCCGGAAAGCAGCTAATAAGGTTTATAGGTAACATTGGCGCCCAACGTGGGGCTTGATTTCTTTCTTTTGTGGTCCGGGACCTGTATGTCAAACGCTATACAGGAAGTGTGTGATACTTTGAAATTGTAAATTTATAATTCATTAATCCTACAAAAGTGCGCTTTTACATGATAATCTGTGTGTTTTTATTATAGTGCAAGTTATTTTCGAATTGTATTCAATTATCATTACATATCTAAAAATAGAATTTTATTTTAAGTCTACCTGAAACTGGTAAACAAACTTGTCAAAGCTACGCTAACTTATGCACGGTTCAGCGCCCGTATGTCCTCGCGTTAAGAGCTATTTTGGCTTGTAACGTGTTATACAATACCATTGTATCGAGTTCGAGATTCTTCGATTAGAAATAAAACAATATTGTTTAATACCGTATTTCTTGGTAATTTTAGAGGGAAAACGGATAAATTATTAAAGTAGTGTATTATTGGAAAGAATTTTGGATTCTCGTATTCTTGTAACAAATTGCGAACGGCGATTATTCGGCCATTTGTGGTAGGTACTTAGTTGTCGTGCCGCTCATATTCAGGAGCGCTGTTGGCAATAATAATAACGAATACTTGTTAAGGAGTTATCTCGAAGAGTGTAATCTAAATATACGGGAATTATTTAGCACATTTAACACGTTATTTAAAACGTTATTGAACACGTATTTGATACGTTATTTGTTAAGTTGCGGATATTGTGATTGTATTAAACGTTATTTAAGATGATTGTTGTGACACGTTACTTAACGTGAGATTGGTGACGTTGTATACCGTTACATAACTCGTAGTTTATATACCGCTTTGTAAAGCCGGCTCAACTTTATGTGATATCAATAGGCATATACGGTACCGAAGTAATTTTGCTTGAATAGTAACTGGGTATCTCATACCTAAAGTTACATTCTTTATAATTTTTATAGTTTAAAAACGGTGTTTAGATCGTATTATAGAGGAAGTACTGCCCGTCTTATTTGGTTTCGTTTGACCGTCGGTATTTTAAGGGCCGGTTGTCTCATTATTTGTTTTAACGCTCGGTTTATTTTCCTACGCGTACCACGTGTTACGCACGGACCAGCTGCGTTACTCTAGATGGTGGGAACTATTTGAAGGGTCGTGACGTAGTTTGGTTTATTTGGTGTCATACCTACTCGGTCTCATTCGCGCTCGGGTTGTTTATTGTTATCCGCGCACGCCGGCCGTGTTTCTGTACTGCTTTGGTGATTGCTGTTTTCCAGTGGCATTTTAACATGGAACGCCCGATTGCGTACCATTTGTTGCGTAAGGACGAGCTCCAGTACGAAGCGGAGATACGCGACGCGAAACCGAAGGACACAGTCGAAGAGCTTCGTGCTCAGGTTCGCGAGTTAGCCGCTGCTGTACCGGCGGACGAGATTGCCGATTCCTCGCGCGCCGCCGCCTCGGAATTAGATGTAATCGAACAAAAGATAGATGAAGTTTTACAGACGTTAGCTCTCGGCCCGAAGTTTAAGAGTTTTGTTCGGTTGCGAGCTATAGCGCACCATTGTTTTCACCGTTTTGGACGGGTGGAAGTCGATTGATTTAGCTGCCCATGGCGTAGCCGTCGAGGGAAAATTGGGAGTTTGTTTAGGGAAAGTAGATTCGTTATTTACTTCTTTTAAAAGCTCGTTTGAACAACCGCCTGAAGTCCCGCCGCCGTCGGTGCCTACGCCCGTCGCTGTAACCGCGGCACCGAACGTCGTGTATCAGGTCAGCTGTGGAGGCGAGAAATCTATTACGAGGCTGAATCACCAGTTCAACGGATCCACATGTGTGCGCGCCTATTTGCAGCGGCTGGACGAGCTTTGTCACTCGCGAGGTATTTCACAGCAGACGCTTTTCCAATCCGCGGTTGAGTTGTTTTCCGGCTCGGCGTTAACCTGGTATCGGGGTGTCAGTCCAAGTTTAAGGGATTGGTCCGCCTTGAGAGATAGCCTTTTGGAGGAGTTTTCACCTCTCGATTTTGATGAGCGTCTCCTTAACGAGGTTCGTAATCGTACCCAGGGTTATGAGGAATCTGCTTCGATGTATATTTCGGTAATGCTAAATTATTTCTCCCGTTTGACAAAAGATTTTGAAGAGGCGGAAAAACTTCGAATCATTAAAACAAATATGCGCCCTTCTTACATTGCCGCGCTTGCGTTAGAGCCCATACTTAACATTCACGACCTAAAAATTAAGTGCAAGCGCCTCGAACATAGTTTCGCCCAAGTTTCTGCATTCCACGAGCCGCCTAGGCCTAACGATCACACGGTAGCCCCCGATTTATCCTATAAGGGAAGGCCAGCAGCTCACGTCAAATCTATTGAACCGGTCGAAGCCACGGTGCCGGACATGCATTTATTTTGCGTAAGGTGTCGAGTTCACGGCCATAGCGTTAGGACTTGTACTTCCAGGGCTATAGTATGCTACCATTGCGGCACAAAGGATGTAACTAGTTCCACCTGCCATAACTGTCGGAGGGGCGATGCAAACAAATCAAAAAACTAAAACGCTGCCCGTCCGCCCCTAGTCGTCGTCGTGACCAGGAGGACAGGCGGGCCTATTTCAAAAAGTCATCATTGTTTACGGCGACTCCTTTAGTCGCACTGAACGGTTCGGTGAGCTTACGCGACACGACCGATGTCCGCCCCCATCTAAAGGTTACTATCTATGGTGACGAATATTGGGGTTTGCTTGACTCTGGGTCGAGTATCTCCATTTTGGGAGCTTTTGTAGCTCAGAGGGTCCTTGACACGGGTGTTCGCCTGCACTCCGATCCGGTTTCTTATATTTCTACGGCCAACGGCACTCTGTCACACGTGAATGGGTTTGTATTCGTGCCCATTACGCAGAAGGGTGTAACCAAGGACATCAAATTTTTTATTGTGCCAGAGGTGTCTACTCCAGTTATTCTCGGAGTGGACTTTTGGCGGGCTTTTGGCTTGGCACCTGATGTCGTTCCCCAACTGCCCCCCGATTTCAATTCTGTTCCAGAGGTTTTAGAGGTTCGTCGACTGCGACCTATGGTGGATCTGGCGCAATCACAGCGGGCGGTTGCTGAAGATGTCATCCGCGCGTTCGAGGAGATTTCTTTTGAGAAAAAAGGACTTGGTCGGACGAGTGTCCTTTCTCACACTATAGATGTAGGGGATACCCCTCCGATCAAGCAGCGATATTTCTGTCTATCCCCCGACCGCCTCAAGGAACTCAATAGACAGCTGGACGAAATGTTGGAGTTAGGCGTAGTTGAACCCAGTTCCAGTCCTTGGAATAGTCCAGTCCTGTTGGCGCCTAAGTCCAACGGTGAACTGCGCTTTTGCCTAGATAGCCGCAAGCTCAACGCGGTTAGCAAAGGAGACGCTTATCCCCTTCCTTATATTTCCAGCATTCTGGATCAGCTTCGTGAGGCCAAGTTTTTATCCTCTATTGACCTGAAGGCCGCCTTTTGGCAGATTCCTTTGGATTCCGTCGCTTCGAAGGAGAAGACCGCATTCACCGTACCCGGTCGTGGATTATTCCAATTTGCGGTCATGTGTTTTGGCCTAAAAGGGGCGCCTGCTACCCAGCAGCGCCTGATGGACCGTCTGTTCGGTCCCGAGTTTGGCAGTAAGGTCTTCGTCTACTTGGACGACATCGTGGTGGCGAGTTCTTCCTTCGAGGAGCATATTTTCCTCTTGAAGCAGGTGTTGCAGCGTTTAAAGTCCGCTGGCTTGACCATCAACTTAAAAAAGTCCCAGTTCTTTCGAAGGGAACTTAAATATCTGGGTTATGTCGTGGACGAGAAGGGCTTGCACACGGACCCGTCTAAGGTTCAGGCTATCGTCGATTATCCCACCCCTACGAACCGAAAGGAGGTTAAAATGTTCCTCGGAACCGCTACATATTACCGTCGTTTCATTAAGGACTTTAGTACGATAGCTTCGCCTTTAAACGCGTTAACCAGTACCCGCAAGGACGCTCCTCCGTTCAGGTGGTCTGAGGAGGCAGAGAGAGCTTTTTGCGAGCTCAAGTCCGCTTTGGTATCCTCCCCCGTTTTGGCGTGCCCTGACTTTACAAAACCCTTTTCAATACACTGTGATGCCTCTAGCTATGGGATCGCTGGGACCCTGACGCAGGTCCAAGAGGACGGGTTGGAGCACCCTGTTGCGTACGCTAGCCGCTCCTTGAACAAGGCCGAGCGGAACTATTCAGCGACGGAAAGGGAGGCGCTGGCCGTTGTGTTTGCCGTCGAACACTTCCGTGCTTATGTAGAGGGCAGTGTTCGCTTTAAGGTCATCACGGACCATTCTAGCTTAAAATGGTTCTTCAACTTGTCGAATCCTACTGGGCGTCTGGCTAGATGGGGCTGTCGTTTGTCCGCTTTTACTTTCGATATTGAACATAGGAAGGGTAAAGACAATGTGGTCCCTGACGCTTTATCGCGGGCTGTTCCCGTGGCTGAGACTCAACCCGTTTTGAAGGACCCGTGGTTTGACCATTTGTTTAATAAATGTAAGAAGTTTCCCCAGTCATGCCCGAATTATATTATACACGAGAACAAGCTGTTTCGCTACTCGAAGAATAGGGTAGGCTGGCCTAGCGACCATGAATGGAAGGAGGTAGTGCCTTTCAGCGCCCGTCATGAACTGATTCGTTCCCAGCATTGCAGCGAGCTGTCGCCTCACTTCGGCATCTTCAAGACGTATAAGCGCTTAGCCCTTCGATATTATTGGCCTAAATTGTACCAAGACGTGGTTAGGTTCGTTAATGACTGCGACGTTTGTTCTGCGTATAAGCACCCTCAGGTGGCGACACCGGGACTTATGGGGGATCCGAAGGTTTGCTCTCGCCCTTTTGAAACGATCAGCATCGACTTGGTGGGCCCGTTGCCCCGTTCGCGCGCCGGCTACACTTTTTTACTAAGCGTGGTTTGTTGCTTCAGTAAATATTGCCTCCTGTTCCCTTTGCGTCGAGCGTTAGGTAAGACGATCGCCGCGCATTTAGAGGAAGGCGTGTTCTTGGTGCACGGCGTTCCGCGAACGGTGGTGCTTGACAACGGAATCCAGTTCACTGGCAGTGAAGTGCGAGCTTTGTTTTCTAAATACCAAGTGCCCCAGGTCCATTTTACGCCAAAATATTGCCCTCAAGTGAATTCGGTTGAGCGATATAATCGTTCTATTGTCACGGCCATGTCCATTTTGGTAGGCGAGGATCATCGCGCGTGGGACCTTACTCTCCCGAAGGTTCAATTCGCTTTAAACTCCTCCGTTAACGAGGCTACACGGTTTACTCCGTTCTTTCTAGTTCACGGTCGAGAAGCGATTCAATGTGGCTCCGCGTTCGGCAGTAATTCGCCTTCAGCTCCTTTAACTCTGGAATGTGCCTCTCGCCCAGAATATGCCGTCAGATTAGGTGGCCTGTCCTCTATATTTAAAAAGGTCTCCGACGCGTTGTCTAAGGCTCACGCCAGGAGCCGGGTCTACTATAATAAGTCGCGACGGTCGGACGAGTTCCAGACCGGCGACATCGTATGGCGTAAAACATTTCCTTTGAGCGACGCAGGAAAGTTTTTTACCGCCAAGCTCGCGCCACGTTATGTAAAGTGTCGCGTGATAAACAAGCTTAGCCCATTGGTGTACGAATTAGTAAACGCCGATTCGGGTAAACCGTTAGGCCGCTGGCATATACGGAATCTTAAGCGAAATTAAATATAGTTTATAATTAATGATACGGTAAATATTTGTTTTTTTTCGTCTCAGCTTGTTTGCACAAGTCACTGGGGTTCTGTGCTCCTTAACCACACAAAGGGTATTGTCGAAATGTTTTATTTAAAATTTGTATGGAATGATTTCTGAATGAAGAGAGAAGATAGTTTGGATTCTTCGAGTAATTTTGCAGTTATAATTTAATTCCAATTTCCTCACTTATAACTTAAATTGTTTTGTGATTGTATACCTCAAGCGGGTTATTTCTTCATGGTAGGCGTCCCTATCCGGCGTAAATAAGCCTACACTTTTCGGAGCGGGTCGTGACTCTTGTTCGTGATATGGGAGAGATTCTACGATTTGACTTGTTTTCGGTCTTCAATTATTCTCTGGGTGTTAGCTTAAAGCGGTTCCTCCTTCATGGTGGGAGTGCCTATGCGGTGAATGTGC
This sequence comes from Aethes cnicana, assembly GCA_963971205.1. Lineage (NCBI taxonomy): Eukaryota > Metazoa > Arthropoda > Insecta > Lepidoptera > Tortricidae > Aethes > Aethes cnicana. The sequence goes on from OZ020293.1 coordinate 6,952,455, forward strand.
CTATACGTTTTACAGGTCATGACTCTAAGCCACGGCAGGAGAGAGACGCTATGATTAAACTTGTTTTCAGTTAACTTCTGGGGACGATTAAAGTATGAACAAAATTTGTTTCAGGTTTCAATATTAGGCCGTTGATAATTCCAGATGTAGAGAAGTAAAGGAAAGTATTACAATTTAATGCTTGGCCGGTTATTGTCGTTGCTCGGAGTTTCCTTACTTATAGGTAGGTTTTGCATGCTATGTTTATACCAGGGTTTGGTTGGCCTTGTCGTCGGGTGGAGTCAGCGTGTCGGAGGGGTCCAGCGCGCTGTCTCGCTCGCGCACCCGTCACCAGTGGCGACTCTCCCTGTTTAGTTAGGTAATTGTTTGTCAACCATAGGTAGTATAGTAGTTGTAGGTAGTGGTGGAGAGTGTATCGCTGGAGGGCCAGCTGGAATTTTGCTGCTAGTCCCCGCAAAATTCTCGTGGGTCGCGGGGCACTGTTACAACTTTTTTTTCTTTTCCTTTCCAAAATGTACGAATCTGTTTCCTCAGGCCTCCGCTGCTTGCTATTTTTTTAGACCAGGCGTTGATACGCGCGCGTGCCGCCATTTTGCCAATGTCAGTGGAACAACGACATCTGACTGGACATTTCGACTAGCGCTTTGAGTGTAGACGCGTTTGTCGCGTATTAAAATTTGATAAAACCGTGTTTTGAGCACAGGACCCTAGTTTTGACAAATTTTTGGAGACCGCCGTGAGGTGTCCACGAGGCCTAACCTAAAGGCGTTTGGATTCCCTCTTCGGGCAGTCGACGTGTGAACGGACCCCGTATAGAATATTCCACGTATCCCCCGAGGAGGGTTTCACGGACGGGCTGCTCTGTTGGACGAGTGCTCGGAGGAAGACGGACCGTTTGTTGGGCGATCCCGTTCGTACTGCCGGCGTGAAGCCGTGGACGTGAGCTGAACCTGAAACAGAGCGTTACAGCGATTGCTGAGCTCCGTCGGAAGGACTCGGTAGCAGACAGGCCGCTGAAGCTGTCGAGGACCGCGCTAATCTAGGGAAGTACTTCCTTTCATCCATTTATTTAACCGCATTATAACTTTAATTTTCCGGCCCAGTCCCGGCAACCGACTGGTGGCGCCCTCTCTTAATTTAAATCTAAAAAGACAAAGATATCACATACTCCTGGTCCACAATCCACGCCCTGAAAAGCTGAGCTGGCTGGCGGCTTCTGGTTATTTATCAATAAATTTAATCTAGCTTCTCGGAGCCCTGTGCACTGCGTCTGGCCAAAATTGTATGGACTCTGACAAATAAACTCTGGTTGACGAATCCTGTTTTCTTAGTTCCATCCTCCGGAAAGCAGCTAATAAGGTTTATAGGTAACATGTCTTTTGCAGCTGCAACGAAATTACGCCCGTTATCACAAAAAAGGTCCGCAGGTTTGCCGCGTCTAGCGATGAACCTGCGAAGGGCTAGTATGAATGCATCTTTGGACAACTCGCTAACAGCCTCTAAGTGAACACATGTATACCTCAGGCATATAAATAAGCACAAATAGCATTTAGTAATTTTACAGCCACGGCCGCGGCGATCAGTGATCATAAAATGGCCGGCAAAATCCATCGCAGTGGCGGCAAATGGAAAGTCAGGCATTAGACGCTGTGTTGGCAAGTTAAGTTCTTTGGCCTCTGAAGGAGGGAAGGAGCTCATCCCCGCCCCCGTGGTTGCTACCACGTGGGCTAAACCGATTCCTGTGGTCCACACCCACTACTGGACAGACCCCTAGCCATAATAATAAGGATATTCATTTTAAGGTCTTGTGATGTCAATCGGTTAGTATGGTATACAAGGGAAAAGAGGGATCTAAAATTTCATAACTCATATTCTTTAATATGGATCATATTTATATTATTGATCTTTCATTAATGCATATTTCTTACATACAAAAATGTCATTAGCTTTGTCTTGCTAGTTGACTGGTAAATCTTATTTTTGATTTATTATTTTATTATATTGTAATGATATATCAATTGTCGCTTAGAGGTAGGTGCCAGTCGACTTTACGTAGGCGTTTACCTCGGGTAATTTCCCAAGCTAGATTGAAATCTCATCATAGCTAAACAGGTAAAAAGGTTTCAAATGCTTTAATCAAAGATCGACAATAAGAAGCCGTGGTGGCCTAGTGGTTCGACCTACCGCCTCTCATGCAGAGGGTCGGGGGTTCAATTCCGGCTCGCACCTCTAAGTTTACTTATGTGCGAAATTCAATTTGAATTTACCACTGAGCTTTTCGGTGAAGGAAAACATCGTGAGGAAACCTGCACGCATCTACGAAGTAATTCAAAGAGGTGTGTGAAGTCCCCAATCCGCACTGGGCCCGCGTGGGGACTATAGCCCAAACCCTCTCGTGATGAGAGGAGGCCTGTGCCCAGCAGTGGGACGGAAATAGGCTGTAGTAGTAATAAGAATTAATCATTTCATAATAAATATCTTTTCTCAAATAGGCTTTATAAACATTTAGATTGGTCAAGAAGCTTCCACCGGTTCGAAATAAATTATTGCTGAGAAGAACCGGCAAGAAACTCTAGAAAGTATTTTGAATATTCCTTGTTGAATATTATTTATTTAGAATATTCTGGTATAAACAAAAGTCTGGTCTTTAATTTACTCAATGTCATATAAAATTAGGTAGTTAATCCATCAATTCTGATTACTTTCCAAAGCTCTGAATTGACAAGAGAACTTAGGTAGATTTATTAAAAGTTCCTAATTAGATAGTCAATCCATCAATTCTGATTACTTTCCTAAGCTCTGAATCGACAAGAGAACTTAGGTAGATTTGTTAAACGTTCCTAATTTGTAATTTACATTTAGTTTCGAAATTTGTAAGCAAACGCTGAATCCCACAGCTCCCCATTTAAATGCATATGAGTGGTGTAAATTAATTCAAATGAAAGTTTCGGGATGGGTTGTTTCCCTGTGTGCCTGACCCTAAGATCCTATACCCGTGTAATCGAGTCTGACCGAAATTGGACTGGGTGACAGAACACTCTTGTGTTGATGTGCGTGAATATATAAATATATAGAGGGGAGACATAATCCAGGTTTGCATAAGGTAGTCTTGCGGCTAACTCATGCATTCCTGAACCCTGGAGGTTTAAGTTAGTTCGCCAACGTAAAACACTAACCCTGGATCCACCTCAAGATACCAGCCTACAAAACCCAAGAATTTAACCCAAATCCCGACGTAGGATAAACAACTTGGACGTACGTATAGCCCACGATCGAAACCGCGTTTCAGTCCAAGATGCCGTCTCCCAAAGACACGACTTTTGCCTTAATAGATCACTCTGGAGTTGATAACACAATGAAATTAAAAATCTAAAATAGATTATACGTATTCACAAATTTCACCTTCGACCCTCCACTAAAAGAATCTAAATGAAAACTCGTGAATACCAAGAAATCAAATCTCCAAAATGATGCGACCCGTCTCACGTTCCAAAAAATAATGCTTGAAATTCAATTTTCGCGTTCCTATTTATAGCAACCTTCAGATCGAGCAGAAGTCTCAGATCTCTCAGTTCCCTCAGATCCTTCAGACCGAAGAGTCGCGTGCCGGCCTGCGATTTTAAATGTTTATTGAAAAATCATCTTACATATAAGGTGTCTTTTTAACTGCTAATCATAATCTACATTACGCTCACGCGGTCCTTCGTTTTCTATTTTCAAATCCGAGCTTTTCTTTTTTTTTAATTATGAATCTAGATTCAGATAATTAAATCTAATATTAAATTAAACATTATGAACTCATTTAATAAATTACTGTCATTTTATTATGTTAAATTCTTAATTGATCTGAGAATTATGTAGGCCCTCACACTTTAATAAGTTTTGGAGACATCTAGCGTTTAATCATCGAACTCATTACTCCAACCACAGACCTCCGTATTCCAAGTTGACCATGTTTCATGACCTACTAATTATCGCCAAACTTTCCCGTTAGATGTCACTAACTTAGACATTTTACAATGCAAAACCCTTACACATACTCAAATTCTGAATTTGATTCCCGACAGCTTAGTTATGATAATTTGTCTCTCAATATTATTTAATTTATTATGTTTCTTAGTAACTAGACAAGTGACAAATTGGTTAGTTACATTCCTGCCCAATGATATGTGAAGATGTCTATATTTACAAATTGACTCCGGAGCAGATCATTCCTTACAAAATTAAAATCAAAATAATCTGTTAACATTAACCCCTTCTGTTCTCTGTGTGTTGTGTATTTTAAACCATTCAATAATGAGGTTATAACCTTAATACATTCTGTCAACAATAATGAATAACATACAGCGAAAAAACAATTTCCTAGTCAGATTTTAAACCGTGGACCATGGATTTGTGAGATCCATGTTTAGAAGAAATCTCTACCAGTTAGTTAACCCAATCCAGCTTATTTCCGATTAGAATATAATTTCACCAATAGAGGTTCCCAATTCAAAATCTAAGCTAATTTAGATATTGTTACCACCCTGCACATTCCCATTCTATCTTCAAAATGAATCAAAATCACAAGTCTCAAAACATCCTGGAACTTGTGACATGTCTAATGCGGACATGTGGTGTGTGCCGTAGAATATTGTGTTATTACTGGTAGAGTACTTGTTTCACTAAAAGTAGATTATAACTTTCTCTCTTTATGTTCATATCATATATGACTATATGACATGAGTATTTAACCTAACTCCTAGAGATACCTTTCAATGAAATATTTGTTTACGTGTAATGCATTCAGGTTTAAGTTTAATAAATTAAGTCTCTCTTACCAGTCCGTGTTCATATTTAGATCTCTTCGTACAATAAAAAAACTCCTTTTCACAACTGTCTCACTTCACTCACTTGGTCTTGTTATACACTCTTCCATTCTATTTTAAATAAAATTCAGACCCCTGTACATCGGTTTGCATACTTTCTTATCCAAATTCAAACACGGTCCACAACAGAGACTTTTACCATTGTAAATAGATGGTATTCAGATTTTACTCTATATATTACTAGTAACCAAACCGTTTTCCCACTCGTCCAACTGTCAACTGTCAAATTTTTATTAAGTCCTAACGACACTCAATTACACAATAGTCTGCAATTATCACAACTAACCTGAATTAATTAAAATTTCATTTACTTATTATATCAATTTCGTTGTTTTAAAATGACCTTATTATTCTCTCCATATTCTAAATTAAATTATTAAAGGTTTATATTTAAACAATCTCTTTTTTTTTATATACCCATAGATTTTGTTTCTTTGCATCCACTTACACCAATTTGCGCGGGAAATTTCATTATCAAAAAAGATCTGCAAAATGTCTGACTTCGAAAACTTGCTAAGTAAATTCCCGTGTCTTTTTGATAGTACAGACTTTAATTTTCATGATAGAACAATCAAAAAGAAAAGTTTGAATGTTTTATTAAATGAATGTAATAAAATAAGTGCTCGAAGATTGGAAATTCCAGACCTGAAAAGGAAAATCCACGCTTATAAACAGAAATTGGCTTGACGAGTAAGTAGCCTTTTTGTCAATTTATTAAGTTTCCCCATTTATACTTTATTAGTAAAATTGATATTTTTTTCCCCTTTTTTTTTAGAAGAAGAAGAATAACATGAAGAGTTCAGTTCCCAAACCAATCCTGACGTCGGTACGAATCAATTTTCATTTAATCCTTAAACTTAGTATATAAATGGACTGGAGCCAATATTGTCTCGAACTAATTGTAACACAAGTACAATTGCCACGTATTGTACAATAAAAACCCCAACTTTTCCTAAGTTTCAAAAATAAGTTTTCCTTTCCAATTTTTTTCTCTATACTTGTTATAACCCTTTCCTTTCCTTTACAGACCACCCTCCAAGATCCTGTTTCCCAAGAACAACAATCCTGCCCCTGTCCTATATCCTTCTCAACCGATTCCCCAAATCCTGTTGTTTTATCCATCCACAACTTTTCCGACCACAATTCACCCCTAATTAACCCACTGAATACATATGAAATCTTTGAAACTTCCCTCATTTCCTCCCCAATTCCCCTTACCAACTCCGACACTGATCTTCTGAACCCCGATCTCTTCTTCAACCCCTTCAACCCCTCCGAGGAACCCTCTTTCAACTCTAGCAAATAATCCTACTACTACTACTGTACTACCCCTCTTCCCCTTTTCTCTTCTATCTCTTATATAGGGATGACGACAACTTTTCTTAGTCTATTAGGAAGATTATTGAAAAGTATTGGACACGTATTTTTTCTTTTTTCACGTAATCAAACTTATACGGAGATATATTGAGTTGAAATGTCACGTGACGTCACGGTTAGGTACGATTTATACGTAACAGTGACGTAGTTAGCCCCCACTCTCCAACTTTAATGCGTTTTAACTTAGTCATTCTTTGTTAATTTGATAAAACAAAAAATACGTGTCTAATATTTTTTTATTACCTGACTGACGGACTAATTAGAATTTCGATCTCTTCACCCTGTCGTCATCCCTATTCTGCAAATTACTAGTTTTTTTGTCCCAACTTCCTCTCATCTTGACTTTGTCATTTCCCCAAATTACCCTTTTCACTTTATCATAGTCAAAATTTGTTCTTTCCATTTTCAATTATTTGTTTTAAACCCCTTCCTACCACATTTTGAATAATATGATAATCTATTGGTAATTTTTAATTTCACATTTTTTATTCTGACAACACAACTTGTATTGACCTTATCTTTAGCTTGGCTGTCAAGCAAAATCCTCCATTTGGCATAATTAAGACTCTTTATTATATCTCGACCTTTGTCAACCAATTACTTTCGATGATGCTACAACAATAACTAGAAAGATTATAATTTTAACTACAGCAAGCAAACCAGATTTGTGGTGAAAATTATGACAGAGTATGACTAATTTCCTTCTACACAGATGTTCTTTAACCAACCGATATTAATCATCATTCCAACCTCAGGAATTTTATGTAAGTTTTACCCAAAATTTACTTCACCATATTAACTACGTTATCAAAATTTTGTACTAGACTATTTGTACTAACATTTGAAGTTGTTAGATTAATGACAAACCCATATAGACAATACTTAAGTTTTATACATAAAATTTTGTAATCAATTTGAAGAATCTAGTTTTATAAGATTGAATATAATTTGAAGTTTAATTATATATTTATATTTTCTAACCTCTTGAACTTCTACTTACAATCATTTTAAAAGTTTAACCCAGTCCAAATATTATAACACAAACTCAGTTGTACTTCCTTGTTTAATATTTGTGTTTAAAATAATTCTCAGGTTTCAACAATCATGAGTATATATATTTTATTCACATGTATGTAACACTTCTGTACATTTGATGTCTATTAGAAGATTAAACTAATTTTTATAGAAAATAAGAATGTAACTAAAGCCGTGGTGACCCAGTGGTTCGACCCACCGCCTCTCATGCAGAGAGTCGGAATTCGATTCCAGCTCGCATCCCTAAGCTCACCCATGTGCGAAACTCAATCCGAATCCACCACTCAACCTTTCGGCGAAGGAAAACATCGTGAAGAAACCTACACACCTCCGCGAAACATTCCAAAGATGCGTGTGAAGCTCCCAATCCGCACCGAGCTCGCGTAAAGACCACAGTCCAACTCTCTCGTGATGGGAGATGGCCTGAGTCCACCAGTGGGACTCATATAGACTGTAATAGTAGAATTTAACTGAGTTTACCTTGTTCCAGATACTACTGTGGCTAATGGATAATGAATGTTTGCAGTGATTAAGTTCTAACATATGGGAATGTAACTCTTCTCTACCTTTCTTGAAGAAACAAGACAAAATCAACTTCCAGATTAACATTGTTCGCTTGATAGAATCCATCCTCCTTTCAACTCTTAATTAACAATATTTTTTTTTTAGAGGAAACCGCCCAACACCCCTCCATCCATACTTAGTTACTGTCTTATTATTATTTTTCATATATAAAATCAAAATTTCATTTAACGAACTAAAACAAACCCTCTTTTATTTAATTTTAATAATTCAATGATTAAATATGGATGAGTTTCCTCCCAGTCCTCACAGATTTTATACAATGCAATTTCCCTACTGTGTTTTTTTTTGTACATAACAAACAAATAACCTCAAAATACTTATTTTATACATTAAATTTAGTTCAAACAATTACAATGGTATATTTTTTTTAATTAAATAAAATTCGTTATACATTCTTTGCTTAGATAAATAAATTAATTAATTCTCCTCTAGTATTACAATAACAACTATGTGGTATTTGTCCCCAAATCAGCCCCAATTATATAGATTTTCTTTCTTTATAATATTTTGACAAATGTATTGCGTTAAATTTCCCTCGTTCTTTATTCGTTATTAAATCATTTAAAATGTAAACATTAACACATGGGTTTGTCGCAATTATATATGGCCCCTCATATAATGCTTCAAATTTCTATGTTATTTTCTTTTGTGCATCAGACTTATTTAACTTTCTAATCTTTACTAAATCACCAATTTGAAATTGAATCAATCTATACTTTTGATTAAATTTATATTTCCGGTTTTCACTAGCTTTTATCAGATTTTCATGAGTTTGTTTCCGAATCAACTCTACACCTAAAGTTTCACTATTTAGTTTTAGGTCCTTATCAAAAGACAACTGATTCCTTTGACCATACATTATTTCGCATGGGGTGAACTTTGTACTTTCATGGAAAGTATTATTATATAGCATTTCTAATTTAGGCAAAACTGCAACCCAGCTTTTATGATTGTTTCTACAATAGGTCCTGAATAATCTACCTAACTCTTTATTTACCCTTTCTGTTGTATTAGGTCGTGGATTTCTCACAGTAGTATATAATACTGCCAAACTTTTGAATGAAAGTGCTTATGTTACTAAAGAGGTTTATGATAAAGCAGAAGAAGTTTACATAGAATATAAATATGAGCTAAAGTCTGCCATGACGGCGTTACACCCCAATGTGTCCGACCCAGGGAATAGTAAAGAAACTGAAGAAGAAAGCAAGCCCAATATACGACTTCCAATAATTACTATTCCGGTGTTTTCCGGAAAATACTCCGAATGGACAACCTTTCGAGATTTGTTTGTATCATTAATACACAAAAATAATTCCCTAGATGATGTCCAGAGGTTGCACTACCTAAAAACCCATCTGGTTGGGGAAGCAGAGCAATTACTGCGTCACGTCAGCGTCACTCTAGACAACTACCACAAATGTTGGGAACAGCTGGAGAAAAGATACAATAATAAGAAGTTTATGGCAAATAATATTTTAGAGACTTTTTAGTCAAAGAAATCTAGCAACAGAATCTGCAAATGGGATAAAGGAATTGTTAGATACGACTAACGAGGGCTTGCAAGCGTTGGAGAATATCGGTTTGGATACCAGCAATTGGGACATTATCATAATCCATATAATTTGCTTGAAACTAGATGGTGAAACTCGTAAGCAGTGGGAACTTAAAGCTAGTGAGTCTTCGGACGATTTGCCCACTCTTCAATCATTCAATGGATTTTTGGAGACTAGATTTCGAGCAATGGAATTTTTAGAAACCAAAATGAATAAAAGTAATAGTAATCCAGCTCAGAAAGGTTCCAATGCTCATATCAATCCAAAGGTTCATCACGTTGCAAGTATTTCATGTTCCTATTGTTCTGAAAATCACAAGATTAGTAATTGTAAAGGATTTGCTAAAATTGATACTGATGCGCGTCGTGACTTCGCCCAATCCAGCCGTTTATGTAATAATTGTTTAGGTGTTAATCACACAGTCTTTGCATGCCGCCAATCCACAAGGTGCCGTATATGTAATAAGAAACATCACTCATTACTACATCCCAAGAACGACACTCCTGCGACTGATTTACAGGCTAGTAACAATCATTCAGTCGATTCGAGAGCGGCTTTTAATGCCGCCTCAAGCGGCTCATCGTCTCACGAATCTCACGATGAGCCCACTTCATCCAAGGTAAAGACCCATTTTTCGAGTATTGATAGTCAAGTATTATTAGCGACAGCTCTCGTTAATGCTCAATCGAAAAATGGTCAAGGTATCACGCTCCGATGTTTGATAGATCAAGGGTCGCAGGCATCTTTGATCACTGAGTCAGCAGTTCAGCTTCTAGGATTGAAGAAAATCCCACACAAAAGCACAATTTCGGGTCTAGGCAGCGACGAAAACGCGTCGTTAGCCTCAAAGTCAATGGTGAAGGTAAATATTCAATCGCGCGTTGATCCGAAACTTGAGTTTTGCGTTAATGCCTTTGTGTTAAGAAAACTAACGTCAGTCCTACCTGAGAAAAGGATCGTTGCAGAGTTGTGGTCGGAGTTTTCTGGTATTGAGTTAGCTGATCCATCCTTTGATAAACCTGATAAAATTGACTTGCTTCTGGGAGCAGATATTTATGGCCAAATTCTGCTAGAAGGAGTCGTCAAAGGACAACCAGGGGCACCAATAGCCCAACAAACCGCATTGGGTTGGATATTGTCGGGGCCGATTAATACAAACGATTCGGCAGAAAGCAGAAATGTCAGGGTTAACCATGTTAATATCGCAGTCAATGAAAACGACCTTCTGAAAAAAATTTGGGAGTTGGAAGCTGACACTTCTGCAGCATCTTCGAAAGAATGTTTCACGGACGAAGAAAAGAGATGTGAAGAAATATTCACTGCTACTACAAAGAGAGATAGCACCGGTCGGTATGTCGTAAAACTTCCTTTCCGGGATGAAGATCCTAGCTGCAAATATGGTGAGTCAGAAGCCATTGCAACTAAGCGCTTTATGCAATTAGAGAAGAGATTTGATAAAGATGCGGAGTTCAAGATGCGGTACAATAATGTCTTGAAAGAATATGTAGAGCTCGGACATATGGAAAAGATTCCTGAAGAAGAAAAGAGCAACCCCAATGCAGTGTACTTACCTCATCACGGGGTAGTCCGAGAAGACAAGACTACGACAAAACTCCGTGTCGTGTTTGACGCGTCGTGTCCCGGAATCAATGGCGTATCATTAAACCAAGATTTACTTGTAGGGCCTACTTTACAATCCGATTTACGTCACATCATCCTCAATTGGCGAAGATACCCCATATGCATAGTGGCTGATATTGTCAAAATGTATCGACAAGTAAAGGTTGACAAAGATGACACTGAATATCAACGCATTGTTTGGCGGAAAAACGCAAATGATGAACTCGATCATTATAGGCTGCTGACGGTTACATTTGGAACTGCCTCAGCTCCGTATTTAGTTGTGCGCTCACTCCACCAAGTAGCCTATGATGAAGGGGAAACCTTACCACTAGCTGCTGAGAGAGTCCTGAATCACTTCTACATGGACGATTTGCTGACTGGCTGCGTTACTGTAGAAGAAGGGAAAAGAATACACCAAAGATTTACTGTCTCTATTAGCGAAGGGGGCTGGCTTCAACCAGTTATCATATCAGGGAAGATCTTCATTCAAAAAATATGGCTTTCAGGTATTGAGTGGGACGATGAAGTGCCCCCTCATCTTTTACAGGAGTGGTTAAACTACAGAATCAGTCTGAGACTACTCACCAAGTTTAAACTGCCACGATGGATCTATACCAAGGACAAGGAGGACATTCTGGAACTTCATGGTTTCTCAGATGCGTCGAACGTACCCTATGCTGCTGTGGTCTATATACGAGTTATAGATAAAGATGGAATCATTCATTCTTCGCTGGTGACTGCCAAAACAAAGGTTGCGCCAATCAAACAAGTGTCGATTCCAAGGCTAGAATTGTGTGGAGCAGTTCTCTTAACGAGGCTGTTGATAGAGGTCGCGGATGTTATGGGCATCGATAAGATGAATATTCACGCTTGGACAGACTCTACAGTTGTGTTGTTCTGGCTGAACAGTCGTCCCAATAGGTGGAAGACCTTTGTGGCGAACCGCGTCTCTGAAATTATCACTTCACTAGAACCTAACCAGTGGTCGCATGTGGTGTCGAAAGAGAACCCTGCTGATTGTGCGTCAAGGGGTACTTACCAGTCAGTTGAAGATCAGCTCTGGAAAGAAGGTCCGTGGTGGCTGAAAGAGAAAGTCATAAATTATAAAAAATGCAAACAAAATGAAACAAAGTTATTATAAAATGAAGACAGGTATTTATTAAAACATGTTTAATAAATACCTGTCAAGTAGATGACGGAGCGGAGCAGCCGAGCTGGAAATAATGTCCAGATTCTCCTCACTGAGGAAGCTAGAGCAATTCATCTTGAAGCAGTCAGCGATTTGACCTCACAAGGATTCCTAGCAGCGTTCAAAAGGTTCGTGGCACGCCGTGGTCACTGTGCCGAATTATGGAGTGACAACGGTACAAATTTTGTTGGTGCCGCTCGTGAGCTGAAAACCTTGTTTTTCGAAGAAAAATCGTCCATGAAAAGTGAAATAGCCGATCATTTGGCTACAAACGGAACTAATTGGCACTTTATTCCGCCCCACTCGCCGAATTTCGGAGGCCGGAATAAAGTCCACGAAGTACCACCTCAAAAGGGTTATAGGCAACTCGACGACTGGGGCTCATGACTACAGATTCCCAATCCTACAGATTCTCTAATCTACGGATTCCCAATTTAACAGATAACCAATTACACAGGTTCCCAATTTAACAGATAACCAATTACACAGGTTCCCAATTCTACATATTCTTTATTCCACAGTTTCTTATCTGACTACTATTTTACCGGTAAGGGTCCACTCAGTCCGTTAGGTGTGAATGTAGGTTAGGTTCGTTAGTTATCTATATACGCCCGAAGGGCAAACTACCTAGAAATAGGGGCCCCGCGTAGCGGGGACCCGTCGACCCAGTTACATTCCTTGTATTATTTTGTAGAATACCAATTATGTAGAATTGGGAATCTGTGGAATTGTGAATATGCAGAATCAATATTCTGTAAAATTTAAATTATGTAGAATTGGGAATCTGTACACTTGGGAATGTGTAGAAATAGAAATCTGTAGACATGGTATTCTGTAAAAGAAATCTGTAGAACTGGGAACAATTCAACTCGACTCTACTCTCGACTCTGACGTATGAGGAAATGGCTACGGTGCTCTCACAAATCGAAGCCTGCCTGAACTCGCGTCCGATATCGCGTCTCACCGACAACTGCAACGATCCAATACCCCTTACTCCGGGACATTTCTTAGTAGGAGAGCCGCTGGTGCTAGCTCCGGACCATAACCATGAAGCTGTCAACATGAGCAGTTTGAAAAGGTGGCAACTGACTCAAAAAATGATCCAAGATTTCTGGCAACGCTGGTCGCGAGAATACTTGACGCAGTTCTACCACAGGTACAAGTGGGCTCATCAAACACCAGAACCTGCCATTGGAGATGTAGTATTAGTTAAAGAGGATGACCTCCCTCCAGCAAGGTGGCTGTATGGCATTATTACGGAAAAACATGCTCGATTGGACGGACTCACACGTGTTGTTAGCCTAAGATGTAAAGGCAGTATTATTAAACGATCTGTCGGGAAATTATGTTTCCTGCCTATCAAATAACTTTATTGCTATTGTCTTATTATTACCAACATACTTGAAATTTAGTTGTAAGTTTTGTTAACTTTAATGTGAAGATTATCGTAGTAGATAATACTGATATTATTTTATGTTTGCATGGATCAAATATTTGGTTTGTACTTTTACTCATGTTAGTTATCACGCCTCATGGTGGGCGGATTAAGAAAAATTTCTTCAATTTGTTCTTGGTGGGCGGAATGTTAAACCGCAACACTTTTGTGTACATAGTGCTTAGTATTAGTTCTCATAAATTCTATTAACGTCAGTAGCTTTTCTTTAGGATTGGTAATTTCATTTCTCAATATTTAAAAAAAACATGTAATTGTCATTAGTACAATATTTAAATACATAGGATGCAGTTTACTCACAGTTGCAATGAATAAGCCATGTTAATGTTGTAAAGCCTGCCTAGATGGCGTTAGTAGTTCGTTACAACGCGCTATTATAGGTGCTACTTGAATTTACGGAGTCGCGGCGACCGTGTCGTACGATTAAGCTCAACCAACCGTGTACCTATATGTATTTGTGAATATATAGCTATTTGGAAGTGGTTTTGGTGTTTTCGCTCCTGGGATCCCTGTTGAACAACTGGCAAAGAAAAACAACTCGCTTATAAAACGTGTGAATATCGCCGACAAAACTTATTTACTTTACATTACAACAACATCACGCCGTGTCAATCTTCTGAGGTAAGACCATGTTATTATAATTATCACTAGTTATTCCGATTATTTACCTTACAACAATTAACCTATTAAATATTACTCATATTGAACTTTGACAATCAAAACACCCAATTTTCTTTTTCTTAATACAATACCGTAGAAAATAAGTTCCCGATATTCATAAAGTAAATACCTTTTGAGGTTTGGATCTCTAGCTGAATAGACCGCAAAGTTGTTTACATAAATTAAAACTTTATAAATTTATTTATTTCAATATACCTTTGTTTCAGAGTATATTCATTATCCAATGATGCGTGTCTAAGAACCGACTTTGCTTACGAAATTTTCAAGGACCAATATGATGAATCTCCAATAAGATTCTAACAGGTAACCTATCTTATCTTATTCAAATTATCTTTAACATTACTTTCAAACTAGATATGCTAAATATGTCATTATTTAAGTTGAATGCACAACAAAGAAAATGTTGAAGTAGCTATGTAAGGGAAATTCTAACCATATGTCATTCAATCTGAGATTTATTATTCAATTAAATTCAAAAGTTCATTCCTGGCATTGTCCGTACCAAGCACCAGCAATAATGAACCCCACATTACACCAACAGTAATTACCATTATATTACATATTTAATTTAATTTCACATTCTTTTTATTTTAGCTCTCCGGGCATTTCCAAAGTACCAAGATATCCATCTACAAGATATCTGTTCCATATGAAAATGAATACACTACCATATGAATTTCAAGGGCAAAGCCGCAGCTGAACAAGTCTACAGACTAGAAATAGGATTATTAGAAGAAATACTTTGTTTCTAAGCGTTCAACAAAAGTTTTTGTACTCATTTATAAATAAAGGGTTTCTTTATCTCTTTCTAGGAAATAACAGTCAACAAATACTCATGTTTGATATTTTAAATTATAACTAGGCTGTCAATTTAAAATCCTTATAATAAAGTTTACCACAACAGAGTTTTACTTATCTCAATTTCAGATATATATGAATTAATAAAATATCTATTCCAGTTCATTTGATACATAATTTATTTACGTTTTAGTGAATATCTTTATCAATTAAATTGATGTTTGATTGACATATAGATCTGAAATCTGTATTGTAAATTATTCTGAAACATCATTTCAGATTAAAATATACTTTTAGAGTTTTTACTTTTAATAAATTCTAAGCACATCAAATAAATAATATTACATGCCCCCAAGTGATAAACTTTTAATTAGTTAAACAATTTGTAATCTTTCAGCAGAGATAAGTTAAAAGAATGAGTTATTTACTGTTTAAATGGGTAAAAGTAACAAGGTAAGATTTAAAATACAATCAATGACTTTCCATTTTCACAAGCAACAATTGTGACCCCGAAGAGTCATTACCCTAATACTAAAAATCACAACATCCTGGTCATTAGGCACCTATTGTAACTAACCCCCCCTTCTCTATATATATATTATATCTTATTTATCTATATTATTATTTTATTATTGATGTATTCCTACCTAATAATTAAAACGTGTGAAAGGCCAATGAAAGTCTAGTGATGATGAAATAGGACTCTACTGTTGTGAACCGTTGGTAACCTAGGTACTTTTAGTCATGATTTACGTATTTTAAAACCTTACCTTAAAGAACAAGAAACAGTAAGTACAATTACCCAACTCAAGTAATACTTAATTTCCTAATAAATATAGAACTTAACTACCTACATGTTTGTTAGAAAATATTTTAGTTAGAAATACAAATTATGTCATAGATTAAATTGGGCAGAGTAGTCACTCCACAAATAGAAAGACTAGATAAGACAAAGAGTAAATAAGTACAGACAGTTCATTAAAGATTTGGTCATAAAAAGTATATGAAGCTAAGTTTATGAAATATACATTTATTAATCTGGATTTTTTATAATATACATAATTTGTGTTCTTTGGCCTCTGAAGGAGGAAAGGAGCTCATCCCCGCTCCCGTGGTTGCTACCACGTGGGCTAAACCCATTCCTATGGTCCACACCCACTACTGGACAGACCCCTAGCCATAATAATAAGGATATTCATTTTAAGGTCTTGTGATGTCAATCGGTTAGTATGGTATACAAGGGAAAAGAGGGATCTAAAATTCCATAACTCATATTCTTTAATATGGATCATATTTATATTATTGATCTTTCATTAATGCATATTTCTTACATACAAAAATGTCATAAGCTTTGTCTTGCTAGTTGACTGGTAAATCTTATTTTTGATTTATTATTTTATTATATTGTAATGATATATCAATTGTCGCTTAGAGGTAGGTGCCAGTCAACTTTACGTAGGCGTTTACCTCGGGTAGTTTCCCAAGCTAGATTGAAATCTCATCATAGCTAAACAGGTAAAAAGGTTTCAAATGCTTTAATCAAAGATCGACAATAAGAATTAATCATTTCATAATAAATATCTTTTCTCAAATAGGCTTTATAAACATTTAGATTGGTCAAGAAGCTTCCACCGGTTCGAAATAAATTATTGCTGAGAAGAACCGGCAAGAAACTCTAGAAAGTATTTTGAATATTCCTTGTTGAATATTATTTATTTAGAATATTCTGGTATAAACAAAAGTCTGGTCTTTAATTTACTCAATGTCATATAAAATTAGGTAGTTAATCCATCAATTCTGATTACTTTCCAAAGCTCTGAATTGACAAGAGAACTTAGGTAGATTTATTAAAAGTTCCTAATTAGATAGTCAATCCATCAATTCTGATTACTTTCCTAAGCTCTGAATCGATTGTAATTTACATTTAGTTTCGAAATTTGTAAGCAAACGCTGAATCCCACAGCTCCCCATTTAAATGCGTATGAGTGGTGTAAATTAATTCAAATGAAAGTTTCGGGATGGGTTGTTTCCCTGTGTGCCTGACCCTAAGATCCTATACCCGTGTGATTGAGTCTGACCGAAATTGGACTGGGTGACAGAACAGACTCTTGTGTTGATGTGCGTGAATATATAAATATATAGAGGGGAGACAAAATCCAGGTTTGCATAAGATAGTCTTGCGGCTAACTCATGCATTCCTGAACCCTGGAGGTTTAAGTTAGTTCGCCAACGTAAAACACTAACCCTGGATCCACCTCAAGATACCAGCCTACAAAACCCAAGAATTTAACCCAAATCCCGACGTAGGATAAACAACTTGGACGTACGTATAGCCCACGATCGAAACCGCGTTTCAGTCCAAGATGCCGTCTCCCAAAGACACGACTTTTGCCTTAATAGATCACTCTGGAGTTGATAACACAATGAAATTAAAAATCTAAAATAGACTATACGTATTTACAAATTTCACCTTCGACCCTCCACTTACTAAAAGAATCTAAATGAAAACTCGTGAATACCAAGAAATCAAATCTCCAAAATGATGCGACCCGTCTCACGTTCCAAAAAATAATGCTTGAAATTCAATTTTCGCGTTCCTATTTATAGCAACCTTCAGATCGAGCAGAAGTCTCAGATCTCTCAGTTCCCTCAGATCCTTCAGACCGAAGAGTCGCGTGCCGGCCTTCGATTTTAAATGTTTATTGAAAATTCAACTCTAGCATCTTACATATAAGGTGTCTTTTTAACTGCTAATCACAATCTACATTACGCTCACGCGGTCCTTCGTTTTCTATTTTCAAATCCGAGCTTTTCTTTTTTTTTAATTATGAATCTAGATTCAGCCAGTCATAATTAAATCTAATATTAAATTAAACATTATGAACTCAAATGAGTTCATAATGACAATGTATTTATTAAATAATAAATTACTGTCATTTTATTATGTTAAAATCTTAATTGATCTGAGAATTATGTAGACCCTCACACTTTAATAAGTTTTGGAGACATCTAGCGTTTAATCATTGAACTCATTACCACAGAATAAGTAATAGTACTAACGTACAGAAGGCCGACTGCTAACAAAAAACCGGTTTTGGAGCGCCGCAAGCCGCCAAAGTGGCCATCTCTTTCTATCACATGCAGCGCGCTCTTTCGGAGGCCACGCCCTAGCGCTAGGGGCTGGCCGCACTCGAGAACATACTAAATCATGCGTCTAGTATTAGTACATAGGTTAGCTATAAATAGGGTTAACAAAATATATTGTTTGTCATTTTTTTATTATAATTAAAAACACTCGTCTACTATGACGCTACAACGTAATTTAGTATTAAGTTATCACATACTTTATCTGTCAATTTATGAATCAGCTAAATTGAAAATTAAAGACACACAGTCACACAACTGCATTATCATATACCTATACTAGCCGTTGTCCGCGACTTCGTCCCGCGTACATAGAATTTGCGTACCCGATGATACTATTATACTGGACATACCACGGACATACAATAGTCTATACAATATTTTTTTGACATAATTCTTTCATAGCACTTTCGACTCTTGCGTCGCGACGTACATTAAGAGAAAACACGCGTGCGTGCATTCGCTAGCAGTGCGCGGCAACCACTAATCATCACGCCACGGTGCGAAGCCGGCGGGTACTTGTATCGAGCGCGAAGAAATCAAAGAGTGCGCCGCGCCTGCTCATTACTCCAACCACAGACCTCCGTATTCCAAGTTGACCATGTTTCATGACCTACTAATTATCGCCAAACTTTCCCGTTAGATGTCACTAACTTAGACATTTTACAATGCAAAACCATTACACATACTCAAATTCTGAATTTGATTCCCGACAGCTTAGTTATGATAATTTGTCTCTCAATATTATTTAATTTATTATGTTTCTTAGTAACTAGACAAGTGACAAATTGGTTAGTTACAAAACGTCCTTCCCCATGCTGTTACGAGAGTGTCATCCGCTTAGCAGATGACACTCGTCCCGGGAAGGAGTGGGCAGCGCAGCAACCAGTCGAAGCCGACGTTCCACAGGACGGGCCCCAACACGAAGCCCTGCGGGACGCCGCTCCCCACGGGACGCTGGTGGAGTCCTCCGTCTCCGCCCTCCCAGCGGATCACCCTGTCCTGGAGGTAGTCCTCCAATAGCCGCCGGAGATAGGTCGGCACCCCGTGATACCGGAGTGCCTCCTTAATCGTCTCGAACGGCAGGCTATTGAAGGCATTTTTGACGTCTAAGGAGATCGCCAAAACTACCTCCCCCCGTTTGACGGCCTCTGCGGAACGGGCCTTCAGGGCTTTCAGGGCGTCTATCGTGGAACGATGCGCCCTGTCCCTCTCGTCCAAGTCACCGTTTGTGCGTCGACGGTGGCGGCGGTAGCGGGCATAAGCCCTCCGTGCCGCGTTCGCCTCCGTCCGTAGGGCAGCGATTTCCTCCGTCCACCAGTAGACCTGGTGACGGGGGGGACGTCGCTTGGCCCTTCCCCCTGCATCACATCACAAACGATTATTCAATAAATAATGTTTCATGATCTAAGGGGTGGTGTAGCGGAGAGTGGAGGGGGAAGAGTAATGACTTCAACAATACACCTAGATGTATCATTTCAAGCAAGTTTGAAAACTTAACTTACTTAGGTAGGCATACCTGCACTACTTACCTGATGTACACACATGATGTATGGCACAGATTAATGTCTTTTGTATTGTTTTAGAACCCGGCAGATATAAACAAGACGGTGACCGAACAAAAAGAAAAAGCCCTTCAGAGGAAACAGCCTGTGCAGCCGTAGTTAATAATTTTAGGTAGTATTCAAAATATAACTCAGCTGTACCTGCTAGTGGACAAAATTCGATATTCATTTCATTCACCACAAAGAGCCTTTGATGTGCTTTTCAAATGCTATCATGTTTTTAATGCCAAATACCCTAAAGCATCTGACCACATTTTGCTGATTCTGCAGCGCTGTATTTATGATATAACAACAAAGTATGATAATGTTGTTCCTTACATTGCAGACATATTGAATACGCTACAAAATTAGTGTAATAAGTATTTTGTGATTGACATACCTTGACCGTAGTGTAACTGTACATCGACAACAGTATAACGTTATCCACTATGAAGTGTTGCAAGCGTGGTGAACTTTTTGATGATTTTAAGAAGTATTCATTTCATTTAAAGTTTTTACACGACATATCTGATTATTATTCTTGCCCCGCGATTGATTGTAATAGAGTGTATCACAGAAAGCAATCTCTTAAACAACACATGAAACACGCCCATAGTAGTACCAATAATGCTGCTACTACCGTTAAAGCTCAAAATACTGTGAATACAAGTACACCACCTATGCCGCATGATAGTGTTGATAATAATCCAGGGATAGTCTGCAGTAATAACATTCAAAACATGAATGCAGACGAAATTAATATCTCTGAAAATATTGATCATTTTGAAAATAGTTTGAAATGTTGTGTTGACTCTTGTTGGCAACATTTAGTTTTAATATAATTATTATTTAGTATGGCAACTCTCTGCATCACCATCCGCCATAGCAACAAGATTGACGTGTAATTGTTCCCTGAATTAATACAGTTATTAATAATTCTATTGAGTTTTAACTTCAACATAAACCAGCATCCCACTGCTTCCAACATGGTCCTTCGAAGGAAGAAAGAATTACAGAAGATAAGTGCAACTCAAGAATTTCAATTCGAGAACAAAACACGCTCCACCATCTTGCATTCAAGAGACGCCGCCGTCGTCGGACATTTCTACGGGTATCAAGACCTTCACTTTCAGACGTCAGCTTCAATCAAGCATTCTCAGGTTAATGTATCTTCGCCTTCTGTTAAGGCGCATTAAAAAAGGTACATTTTTAGTTACTCATGCATTGAAGTTGCATCATATTTTATCGTCATACGAAAGTGCATCTAGTAGAGGCAACAAAAGTGGAAATTACATGTCACCGGCTAGCAACACCGCGTCGGCTCCGGGAGATTGGTAGCAGTGCGCACACCGTGTGAAGAAAAGGACGGAAATACACCACTGACTACAAGCGTGAGCAAGACGCCTATACAGCTCCATTTTGAAGTTTGGTTTACTCTCCGCCGAAAACTTTTCTTTGTATCGGTCAAGCGTCCTTGTTATTCTGTCATAAGATTTGTGTTTTAGCCGTAAATTATATTGTCAAGTACAGAAAATGGATGTACAAAAGCTCCGAGCAACACGGGGCTATCTAAAAGGCAGCCTCACTCGTATTTTCAACTTTGTGCTTGACGATCAACTTCCAATGCAGGCTACATCTTTGTTGGAAGTTAAAAAAGGTAGGTTGATGGAATTGTTTCTTGCGTATCAGGACACGAATATCTTGTTTAATGATACCTGTAAGTGAATAGTTTTTGGTTTTTACGATGTTATCTGTATATTTATAATTATAGAAGACTAATACCTACTAATATAAAAGTACCTTGTTCCAGAAACATGCCTCATAAATATGTGAAAAAGAAAATTCTTGCATATACACAGGAAGATATGCATAATGCAATTAAAGAAGTTCAAGACAGTCAGTTATCTATGTATGCTGCATCAAAAAAATATAAAATTCCTTCAACGACTCTTTATGATACTATAAAAAAAAGTTATAGTACAAATGTTGTAGGTAGACGGCTAGCTATTCCGTTAGAGGATGAAAATCGCTTGGCAGACTCTATCAGAATTATGGAGAAATGGGGGTTCGGTCTGTCAAGACAAGAAGTAATGGACTTAGTCGAAGATTTCATTAGGGCTAATAAGATGGACACCCCATTTACCAATAACAGACCCGGGAAGGATTGGTTTACCAGTTTCAGGAAAAGGCATAACTTGTCGATTAAAAAAGCCCAGCCAGTTGAATATGTCAGGAAAAAAATTACAGACCCGTTCGTCATTTGCGAATATTTTCAACTCCTGGAGGAGACTATGACTGACTTAAAACTATTTCAAAAACCACACTTAAAATGGAATCTAGACAAAACATCTTTGTCTCTTGATCCGACAAGGACAAAAGTAGTCGGTGCTATCAACAAACCTTGTTCTAGAATAACTTGTGGCACGGGCAAAGAAAATATTACAGTGCTGACAGTGTAAATGCGAGTGGTAAAAAGATAACGCCCTTAATAGTATTCAAGGGCCAGAATGTGTGGGACCAGTGGATGGCCGATACCGAAAATTATAATTTTGACCTGTCATATGCGGCCAGTCAAAAAGGATGGATGGAAACCGAAATTTTTCACAATGACTTGGAAAAAATTCTAATTCCTGCTATTGGTGAAGAACGCCCGGTTTTATTAATTTACGATGGTCATGCCACGCATGTTGATGTGAAAGTCGTAGAGTTCGCCACCAAAAATGATGTCACGATCCTCAAACTGCCTCCTCACACGTCTCATCTACTACAGCCCCTCGACCTAGCGGTTTTTAAATCATTTAAATTAGTTCAGTGGCAGCGCCATAATGTTGGCACAAAGATGCCGAAAAACACATTTGCTCAAACTTTTGCAGAAACTTGGGAAGAAATAAGTCCGGATGTGATTAGGAGTGGATTCAGAAAAGCTGGAATTCACCCGTTTGATTCCCATGTGATACCGGAAAACAAATATGACCCAGCTGCCTTCAAAAGATTTCAGGAAAAAAAATCTGAATCACAGGTACAGCTATGCTCAAATCCACCATCGCTGAAAAAGCTGTGTTTTGACTTTTTAAATAAAGAATTGCAAATGGAAGAAGAAGCGATAATTCCATTTCGAGAAAATACCAACTTAGGTGCAGAAAATGTGACTATAATGTCACAATATTCTAAAAATGATACTCAAAATCGGCTTTTTACGACAAATCGGACACAGGATTTACCAAAATGCCTACAAAGCGATCTTTCACAGCCTCAAGAAAAGAATATTCCAAAAATAAATATAATATCGGCTAAAATAATCTCATTCGAAGAACTCTTACTTGAAAAAATACGCCAGGATAAAAAAGACAATACCACAGTAAAAAAGAAACGAATAGCTAAAGGGGCTGAAGTTTTTACAGCGTCGTTAATAAAATAGAAAAATGCAGAAATGGCAGAAGAAAAGGATAAACAGGAAGCTGCTAAACGTGTCTTAAAAAAACGAAACTTAAAGGGCAAAGATAAACTAAAAGGGAAACAAACTACTACTATAGAAAATGTAAAACCAGGTTCATCAGGTGTAAAAAAGTCACAATTAAAAATCAAGGTAAAAACAAACCAAATCGACAGCGAAAAGATTCAGAAAGTTCTTTGAAAACTATATCGGATATAATGAGTATATACAGTGAAACAGAATGTGTTGATTATACTGATTTAGAAATATTAGACGAATTCTGGGATGAAAACAATTTTGATATTCAATTGGAGAAGTTGAAATCACAAAAAGTAGACACTGAAAATTCTAGTGAACAGCAAATAGCATTTAAATCTGCAGGTAATGACATTCAGATAATGAGCGAAGAAGATTTTAACATCCCAAAAAACAAAGAAAAAGGCAAAGGTAAAAGCAAAAAAAAGAAGATGGGAAAAGAAAATCATCAATCAAAACAAGACTATGATATGAAAGAGAATCCTCAAAATAAGTACCTGAAAATAGGACAGTCTGCAGAAGAAATAAAACACGAGAATGAAAGTAGCTTAATAAACTTGAAGACTAACGAAGGTAAGAAGACTAACAGACAAACATCTGTTGGTTTAGTGGCATTAAACACTAAAATAACACCTAGAAATAAAGTGAAACAACTGCAGTCAATTAAACCTACAAAGCCTGTAAAGAAAGAAACATCTTTATCCCAAGAACCACATAAAGCAATAAATGATATGAATATGAATATGAATAAGAACAGAAAGAGTCACAGTTAGTTTCGTTAATCGAAATCAATGATAGAGTTTTAGTGAGGTATTACAGCAGGAAGACATGGAAATACTACATTGGTCTGGTGACAGCTAGCAATGACGATGACACGTTTGACATATCATTTTACACTACGATGCGTACTAAAGGCGAACTAAAATTTAAAAAGCCTTCCCGAATTGACAGAGATACAGTACCACGAGAATCGATTATAAAGGTTATTGGACTGTCTAAAATATCCGACAAACCAGAAATGTATCAATTGCATAATCAAAGTGATGCGATTAACTTCTAAAATATTGTAAAAGGCCATGTTTTTTGTTAATTTTTAAACATCAAAATGAAGACTACCGGTACTTTATGTTTGTAATTGTAATTTGAACTTTTGGTGTGCATCGTTTCCTATGTCATTTTGCGCGTTTTGTTGTTGTGTTAACTGTTTTATGACTGTCGCAATGATATTTGTCGGTATGCAATTTTAGTTATGTAAGAATACTTAATTAGAACTATTGTATTAGAATTCAAACTATGAGACTGTGGATGATTATGACTGAGTAATTATTATTTGTAGCTATAATAGATAAAGTCTTAAAATTGTAAAGTCTTTGATTGTAAATCAAACAAATTGATACTTAATGAGACTGATACTAGTTCCCAAACAAATGGTAGAATTATACTAATATCGTTGTGTTTCTGTATAAGATTTTAGTTTAATAGACTTGTACCTTATCTACAATAGTTTTTTGATCTCGTAAGTACAAGGTATCCGATTTGTTCAACTTTTTTTTTAATTTTTAGAGCTTATCAAGCGTAGGCGTTTAATTATTAATTAACAACTAACAAAACGTTCATTTTTTCATTGATTTATTAAAAGCTTTATGAAAAATAAACTGATTTCCCATAATACGACTTCTTCCCCTATCATTCGTGTTTCAATATATTTTTTACACATATTTAAAAAAAGATGTAGGTATAATAACAATCACTGCGTCATTTTTAATTTTTACATCACGTTACGCGAGGAAAAAATCTCACTTCCTGAAAAAGGCAAGACCTAAATCTTTAGACAAACTATTGGCGTAATTCGTAAAGCCACAGATCACAAATTTATGGCCAAACACCTGCGATCTGGGACTTTTACGAATTCACCGTCCTAAATGTAATGACTGACTTAAATTTATTTTTAATCGCTATTTTTTTCTAAAGTCTAAGAATATTTATTTTATATTTTTTAATCATAACTTTAAGCTATATGTCAACTTAAACGGAAGTACTTAATTTGGTAGAGTTTCGGCACCAGGAATCGGCTATCATGACACGACGATGGAAGGAAAACATTGTTGGTGCTTGAAACGTTTCAGGGCTGCCCTGTATTTCCCTGAGATCCCATCATCAGATCCATGATCAGACCATGAGAACATTTCAGTAGCACACTAAAAATAATACGATTAACGCTCTTAACATCCATAGGTACGTATACCTCTAATATTTAAAGAATGATCCTCTCACTCTTAAACATTAAGGTGTTGTACCTTACGTCATCAGCTAAAAAAAATGAGATAAAGTTTGAGTACCACACTATGCTGATCGGGTACTTCCGTAATAAAAGTATGACAAACACATTTAGGGCCGATTTCACCAACATTGAATTTACACTAGAGTAGCTATCCAAGTATAACTTTACTCCAACAATTTATTCCCTGGTTAACTTCAGTTTCGTTTCACCACACAAGTCTATGGATATCTTACTCTCGCATAGTTACTCTGTGATGGTGAACGAATGAATTGAATGAAAACGCTAAGCACCCAAGTAGGGTAGGTAGTTTGTCGCGTGCTTGAGCAATCACGCTGCATATTTTTTAATTTGTTCGGGTAATATGTTAGCTTGACGTTTTGGTTAACCTCGAAAATACCGAGCGAGTTCACGTGTCCGAGTACCGAATTGTGTTTTGTTTGAACCTGTTTTGTTAGTTTTCGTTTGCTTCTGAATTTTGAAAAATACCATGGCTAGTGAGAAGAGAAAGCGATCTGCAAATTGGATGGCATCAGAAAAAACGTTGCTGGTAGATCTTGTCAGTGAGCATTTTCTAATAATAGAAAACAAAAGAACGGATGGAATTACAATGAAGCAAAAACTGGCAGAATGGGCAACAATTAGCGATAAGTATAATTCGCAAACCATGTTCTGCCATCGTACTATGGATAATTTGAAGGCTCAGTGGGAAAGCTTGAAAAAAGCTACCAAAAAAGAAGCATCTTACAAAAGGATGCATTTAATTCAAACAGGTAACTACTCTTTTCTTTTCAACAACTAGGTACACATTAATTACACTAGCTGGTCGCCCGCGGCTTCGCTAGCTAGACTATAATTTTTATTATACCCGTTTCTAATTCATAAACTCACTCATGAAATAGTTTTGCCCATAAGTACAAAGTTTGCAACCCTTGAACGACGCACGCCTACATTGTAAAATCAACACACCCAAAATTTCAATTCTTTATCGTTAGCAGTTTGTTTTGGGAGATGATGTCAGACGGGACATTGCCTTTTATATGCTTATACAGATTTTTGAAATGAAGATGTTTTTTGCAGGTGGTGGTCCATCGAGGCCAATAATTCAAGACCCACTGCAGGAGAGGATTCTCAGTCTTATAACGCCAAGTGCTGTGGGCTTACATAATCCATATGACAATGACAATATTACTACGCTAGAACATAATACCACAGAATCATTGCCAGGCGCAGTACTTGTGAATGGTTTGTTAGACTTCAATTTATATGTACCTAATATATGGTATTCAAAACGCCATGTCTAGGAGGAGTGGTATTGATATATTGTTTTTTTTTTCCAGTCATAGATACAATTCCAGGCCCTGAGGTACATACTCAACATTCCACTGTACCTACAGCCCCTTC
The DNA here is from genome assembly GCA_963971205.1 of Aethes cnicana. Lineage (NCBI taxonomy): Eukaryota > Metazoa > Arthropoda > Insecta > Lepidoptera > Tortricidae > Aethes > Aethes cnicana. The sequence goes on from OZ020293.1 coordinate 6,979,456, forward strand.
TGCTGGATCTACTGCCATAGAAGATTGTTTTCAGGTAAGATATGTATTTATTTATAGCTTTTATTGGCTTACATACTATCTAGGTATATCTACTACTAGCTGACCTGCCGATCAACGGCTTAGGAGTGCATACATTACAAAATACATACATTGATTTTTCTTTATATATTATTATACAAAACATACATAAACATACATATATTATTATATAAAATTCATGTGACTACGATTTCAAAATTAATACACATAAGTATCTATAAAACCATGATGCCTAAGCCTTATGAAAATGAAAATCTCACTCTGTACATTACTATAATATTCTATAATTTCCCTAACTAATATTTTTTGTATGCTTGTTTTAGAATGAAAATGACTTTTCTGTTGTGTTGGTTCCAACTCCAGACAGCAATTCAACAAATCCTCAAACCCAAGTGATGATGAGCAACAATGGTGACTCAAAACCAACATTGAAGACAGATTGTACAATGGTAAAGTTGAAAATTGTTATATTACTGAAGAGGCCCATGTTTAGCAGGACTGTATAAATTAATACAAGTAATAAAGCTAGTAATACAATAATGTGAAAGTATGTTTCGATATTTGTTCCTCAATCATGCTCTAACCGCTTAACTGATTTGGATAAAATTTTGCATTTGCACTAGACCGGTTTTTAGTTTTGGATATAGTTATGATGGATGGAAAAAAATCTAGAAAGTAATGTAGTTTTTTATTTCAGGATGAAATCGACCCGATTGGGGATTGGGGTGATTATACTCCAAAATTGCTTAAAACACCTGTTTCTAAGCAGTTAAGACAAAATCGAGAGGAGATAAGAAAACCTGTCAGTGCAGGAAAACGGCTGGAATGGATGTCTAAAAGGCGGCCGCAGCTTTCCAGTTCCTCTCTGGACAACTTGCACCAATTAAAAGGAACAGCTGTCACAATGCAAATGGAGCATGCAGCCAAGGAAAGAGAAGAAGCTAAACAACTCTTTGAAATCCAAATGGACATACAAAAAGAAATTTTAAAACAAGAAAAGATTAAAACTAGGATACAAATTTTAGAGTTAAGACGAATTAAAAAACTACATAATTATAATAAAATAAATAATGCTTGAGTACCTACATAAAATTTGTTTTATTGGTTACAATAAACTTTGAAAATAATCATTAATAATAGAGTCTCGCGCTGCGCTGGGCCTGATGTATTGTTGTGGTTGCTGATCTATCTGACCCTGGCGTAACAATTCATCCCATGGTGCTGGAAGCTGCAGTTCAGGGTCATCAACGGGATTTGCTTCTCCTCGCTGCCTCAGCATATTGTGCAACACTGCAGTAGCTACAATAATAGTCAGAGACTTGTTGAGTTCAGTACGCAGCCCAAAAGCTAATGCAGGAAATCGTCTCTTCCAGACTCCATAGGACCTTTCAACAGGGTTACGGGTTCGTATTTGTGACTCATTATAGAGTTGCTCCACTGGGGTCCTGGGATTATTTAACGGAGTCATTGTGTAGGAAGTGGAAGCATAACCACCATCTACTAACAGCAACGCATTTCCATATCGGCCAGATTCAAATTTAGCTTTTATGCAACTATTATTGAATATAGTACTATCGTGAGATGAACCTGGCCACCTGGCCACCTGGCCACTATGTCAGTGATCTCTAGGTTGCTATTGCTAATTGTTTGAACGTTGATAGAGAAGTACCCCTTTCTGTTGCGAAACAGCTCTGCATGATCTCCACCTGGTGAGGTTATACGTATGTGAGTACAATCCATAGCACCAATGACTCGTGGAAATCTTGCTATTTGAAAGAAAGAGTCCTGTGTATTTCGTATTTCCTGGTTTGTAGTAGGAAATCTTATATATTCTTTGTGCAACGATGCTATAGCTGCACTGACTCGGTGAATAATTCTATGCGATGTTGGTGTACTCATTCCGCCAAAGTCACCAATACTCATTTGGGTGTTATTTGTTGCATAAAATCTTAATGTTGCTAATAACTGGTTAACAGGCGATATTGACTTATTTCTGAAACAATACAAACAGTGCCGGAATCAGCTTACAGGGAATAGATAGGTACATTATTTCATTGCATGCATATGTGTCCGTTTAGATCACAAAATTGTATTTTACTCGTATGGGCCCGCCTCTAGCTGCCAAGCTCAACTTCCCTCTTAACCTAAAATTATTATAAAGAACACTCACCTATCTGTTGGGTACTCTAAACGATGCTCGATTTTTGCCAATAAACCTAATGCTGCTTCCTTAGATAAACGAAATCTTAAAACGAAATCGTGGTCGTCATAATCGTCGAAGTATTGGTTTCTTTCCCTAAACCACCGTCGGCGCGGGAATACATAATCTTCATCATCACTATCAGTTTCGTTTAATAACATATTTAAACGACGTGCCATTTTTTTGGTTTTATTCACCTTCACCTCCGTATATGTATATTATTTTAAATCTTACGATCAACGTTTCAGCTATTTATACCGGTTGCAATAGACTTGACAGTGACACAAGCTGTCATAAAACTTGACTAATCTACGAATAACAGTTTACTCGGCCAAAATCGGTGGTATAAGATTTTATTCTAGGATACCGATTTTATCCTTTGGTTAAATGTTGGTGAAACGTAAAATAGGCTTACTCGCGAGTAATTAACGATTTATTCTTGGAATAAGACTTATACTACGTTGGTGAAATCGGCCCTGTCGTACTTTTATACGCACAATCGAGTAAAAAAAGCTGGGAGGGCAAAACCGATCAAAAAAGTAATATGCACCTTCGGCTACAAGTGGATAAAACTACTTTTTGTGTGTATTCAGATTTACCCGAACTAATTCGGAATTGCACTCTTGCAACGAAATTAAAAACTAGATTTCAAATACTTGTATTTAATAGTACATTATTGCAGAGGCCGCCAAGTAGCGCATTGCCGGACGAGTCAGTTAGAAGGCTGAGCGAAGCGAAGCCTTCTATTAGTACGAGTCCGGCAATCGCAATTGCGGCCGAGGTATATATAATGCTTTTCTCAAACAGCGAGGAAATACGTAAAGTCAGTCGGGGTAAGTGCGCCAGGATGGGGTAAGTGCGCCTAACATAAATATATCGAAACCTATAAATATTACTCAACTAGTAGTTGGCTGTTTACAAGGTATAGGGGTGAAATAAATTTAGGCGCACTTACCCCACATCAGTATTTACTACTTCCATGATCGTGGATGATTTGGCTATGGAAGTTGTACTTATTACCTCCATGGATTTGTCAGTTTCGGGGCAAGTGCGCCAGGATGGGGTAAGTGCGCCTAGCATAAATAAATCGAAACCTATATAAATATTACTCAACTAGTAGTTGGCTGTTTACAAGGCAGAGGGGCGAAATAAATTTAGGCGCACTTACCCCACCTCAGTATTTACTACTTCCATGATCGTGGATGATTTGGCCATGGAAGTTGTACTTATTGCCTCCATGGATTTGTTAGTTTCTAGAGGTGACTCAAATAGCAAGCGAATAAAAAAAAAACACACACGACAATAATGTTTTTGCTGGCCATGGCCGGCAATGGACAGCCTCGCGTCTTCTTTTTTTGAAAGTAACAGGAACATTTCCGAGCATGTTTGAGAAAAAATGTATACATTATTTTTCAAAATTTCTGCAGTCGAATGTTAGGCTAATCTATCCACTAAGTAAATAATTCACTATTGGCCTTTAAAAAATTAGAGATACTGACTGACTCATGGAAACGCATCATCATCATCATCATCATCATCATCATCATCATCATCATCATCATTTCAGCCGATAGACGTCCACTGCTGGACATAGGCCTCCCCCAAGGCGCGCCACTCAGACCGGTCCTGTGCCACTCGCATCCACCGCGTTCCCGCGACCTTTACAAGGTCGTCACTCCATCTTGTTGGAGGCCTACCGACAGCTCGTCTACCGGTTCGCGGACGCCACTCCAGGACTTTCTTGCCCCATCGGCCATCAGTCCTGCGAGCAATGGAAATGGAAACGCATACACCATATCAACTAGTGCAAAAATCATTCGAAATTACCCACCTGCACCTTACGCGTTTCTTGAATACTCCAGCAACGCAAAAATTAGTTTGATTTATTCGTTAAACGTTACTTCAGTATAAGATATATATATCTAGGCCAGTTTTTCTTATATCTAGTATCGTTAAATTTAAATAATCGCAATTATTCATGAGTGGTGCTAGGGGCGCCTAAAATAAATATCCTTTCAAGGATAAGTCGACGCCTGTATTTATAAACCGAATTCAAGTTCTAAGGCCGTACTTAACATGCTGTTGTGTATAAAAGTGCTTCGTACCTACCTGCAAACTTTAGTGCAGTTTTTAAATACCATACCAAGATCTAACGAAGATTTAAACTATACAATATTCGTATTTGAATAAAAAATCTTCTTATCTAGCCTATTAGATCCCACTGCTGGGCAAAGGCCTCCCCTCCTCTCTTCCACTCCTCTCTGTTCTTTGCCAGTTCTGGCCAACCCGATCTAAACTTGTCTAGGTCGTCGCGCCATCTCCGTCTAGGTCTGCCTCTGCAACGATGTCCGTCCCGAGGTAGCCATTCGGTGGCTAATTTGGCCCATCTGTCATCGTGCATACGGCAGACGTGTCCAGCCCAGTTCCACTTTAGTTTGGCAGTCTGTACCCCAACATCGGCAATCTGAGTCTTGGAGCGCAGTTCTGAGTTCCGTATCCTATCAGTTCTTCGGACGCCTAAGATACTGCGCTCCATTGCTCTCTGACAAACCTTGAGCTTGGACTTTTGTGCCTCAGTTAATGACCATGATTGGGCGCCGTACGTTAAAACAGGCAAGATGCATACGTCCACGAGTTGGCGTTTCAAAGAAATGGGAAGGGTTCCCTTCATAAGATCCTTCATGGACCAGAAGCTCCTCCAGCTGTTTTCGATTCTTCTCTTGATCTCTTTGTCCTGTCTGTTAGTGAAGGAGACAATCTGGCCCAAGTAGGTGTACTCGTCGACGTATTGCATGGCCTGTCCATCCACCGTAACCTTTACTTTCGCGCGATTGGTCATCAACTGAGTCTTCGATCTGTTCATCGTAAGTCCAACCTCAAGGCTTGCGTTGCTGAGGTCTTGCAGCATAAATTGCAGTTCAGATGCCGATGTTGAGAAGAGAACGATATCGTCGGCGAATCTAAGATTAGTCAATCTCCGATTCTCGACGACGATACCTCTCTCCTCCCAGGATGCCGCCAAATTCTTGAAAACTTCTTCAAGGCAACTGGTGAACAATTTAGGAGACAGCGGGTCACCCTGCTTTACTCCCTTCTGGATCTTAAATACAGATCCCGGTGTTTGGAGATTGATTTGAGCCGTACTATTATCGTAGATAGTTCTAACGAGTTCAACATAGGTTTCGTCTATGTATTGACTACGCAGTGCAGATAGTATAGCACTATGTGAGACGCTATCGAAAGCTTTACTATAGTCAACAAGAATAAAAAATACTTGAGTAAATAGTTTTGTATTATATATTTTTATTATTTTCCATGTACAACATTTACTAACCTATAGTGATCGATTTCAGAATTCCTTGACCTGCGTGCGACAAAGAAGTGTCAAAGAAGTTGTTTCCTGATAAGTATCCAATAACGTGTAAATACTTAAGGCTGATGTTTTCATATCCACTCCCAAATAAAAGTAGTGAAGTGAGTTATGTATATTACTTATATTCACTCTTTTTAAGCAAACTTAAAAGGTGCTTTATAAGTATGATCGAAAATACTCGCTTCTAATGTATGGTAGTGGCCATAAGGGCGGTGATATAAGTGCTCGTGAATAATTGAGATTATTTCAATTTAACAATAGATATTTCAAAAGTGTCTTAAGGACCCATATATTTTGTACATAAGTACCGTTTGAATAGGTACATCAAAATAATGTTTGCTGGAGTCATCGAGAAACTCGTTACAAAACTCGTTACAAAAAAATCGTTAAATGTAAATAATCGCAATTATTCACGAGTTTTATATGACCGCCTTAATCGAAAATATTTTTGCTTTAAAATATTACATTTTCTTGGATGTAAATAACATTAAATTCTCTAAAGGAACACACCATCTTATGACTTTAAGACAATATATTTTAAAGGAAAACAAATGAGACTCTCAAATGAAGATAATGGCACCAGAACCAAGATAAAATTTCTTTGAAGGAAGATACTCAAGTGTCTAATTTGTAAATTTTGTTTTGCTTGGGCTAAAGTTACACATTATTTCAATTTGAGAGAACCTTATCTTATTCCAATTTAGTGAAAAGTTGCCACAGAGAAAAATCTATTCTTACAATAAGAAAGATTTATTTGGAATGATAATATCAATAGTTCACGTATTGCATTCTCTTGGATAGAAAAAACCATATTCTTAAATGGACTTGTCGTGGTTCTCGCTTTTAATAAATATTTAATTGACTTAAAAGCATGATTCTCTTGAACTGAACTAAAGCTGCTTTAAACTAAGACGTTACAATTATCAATAAAAGATAATGGTATTACTTCACGTGGAAACTGTACCATTTTGACTTAAGAAATAAAAATGATTTGAGACAAGATTTCTCGTATTTCATTTAAAACTTTTGATATTACTTCAAGCTTATAGTACGTTTCTACCAAGAGAAGTTTGCTTGTGGCAAAAAGCAGATCATCTTGGAGAGAACTAAATTCTCTTAAAAGAATACAGCGATATTAATGATTCAAGAAAACCGTCATCTTGCATTGTTAAAATATTATTCAGTGCCAGATTATATTCTTTTGCCGAAACTATTCTGAAGTTTTGATCTGAACTAACATTTCTCAATATGACGGAATAAGATTTTAAAATGAGCTAAACAATCGTTTACATTGAGAGAAGATAATGTCTTTACTTGATAGAAACATTGCGAATTAAAGTAAGAGTAAATCTTACTTCAATCAAACAAGTATCATCTTATGTAGAAGAAAACTAGAAAATCTGTAATTAAGAGTAGTATTCGTTTCGTTATACTTAAAACTAGATTTCTTTACATGGAAGAAATTTGCTTTATATTAAGAAGTCTTTTTTTCCGTGTAGTGATGCTCCATCAACTTCCAAGAAATCGAGGAAATTATTGACTAAAAGTAGACCTTTACAAGCGCCTGTAACTGAGAGGCAATCTGAAGCTGTTCCAGACACTGATCGATGCATCATAAAAATAGTACAGACAGTAAATAAACGTAGGACTACTTTGGATACGTTAGAGTCACTTAAGAATTCTAATAAAGAAGAGCATATTGTAGCCCGTAAAAGAAAAAATACTTGGAATGGAGTCCTCGAAGATGTAAATCTTAAAATCTACACAACTGAACCTGAAGAAGTTTTAGCGGAAAGACCACGAAAGAGACAGAAATTTACCACAAGTTTGGCGTAGAGGAAACAGATTGAAATTAACAGAAAAAGGGAGCAGTACAAAGTTAAGCAAAGCTGTAGTAATTGTCTGAAGAACTGTTCAACCAATTTTGATGAAAGCTGCCGAGAAGCAATAAATAATAAATATTGGGAGTTAACTTGGGAAGAAATGCGAAATTTTATATGAAACCATGTCTCAGTTGCTATTCCTAAGAAGAAAATAACGACCGACCCAAAGAGGGACGCAAGAAAAACATACACTTTGAAAAAATCCGACGGAGTCGCCGTTCCAGTATGTAATTTAAAGTATTAAAATGTATATTTATATTACAGTATTAAAATTTGCCAAGGAAAATGGAATCACCTTGCTGACGCTCCCCCCGCACTGCAGCAATAAATTGCAACTGTTGGATATTACTGTTTATTCGTCTTTAAAATCCAGATATAACACTGTGATGAGTAATTGGATGCTGTCAAATCCGGGGAAAACGGTTACGATCTATAATATCCCTAGCTTTATAAAAAGTATAATATCGCAAGCCTGCAGTCAAACCAACATATTAAGTGGTTTTAAAAACTCGGGTATCCATCCATTTCATCCAGAAATTTACACAGAAGAAGATTTCATGTGATCTGTCTGCTGTTACGGACAGGGAATATATTGATGGTAATCTCGAAGAAAGCTCGAGCTTCAGGCAGTTCAGGGACTGTCAAGCTGAACTCGAATCCACTACTGGTGATGTGTCAACTGACTGCCCAGACGTAGATGGCCATGTGGAACTTCAACAACGTGGCTCTGAAATAATTCGCACTTCAACTGTCGAGGACTCTCCTGTCATTCACTTGACTAATTCACCATCTTCTGTCATCACGCCCAACATAGATCAAATTCCACTAACTACTTCAACTGCTGATGTCTCTGCTGACATTGATTATACTGCTGCACCATCTTCGTCTCTCGTCGCCCCCAACTCAGAACCAATTCCATTACATTCACCAATTCCATCCACATCTAGATCTGGCTTAGACAACAGTCAATCTACTATTATAACCCCAGAGATGATAAGGCCCTATCCAAAAGCGGCACCTCGCAAGGCAACACGTGGTCATCAACCAGACAAAACAAAAATTTTAACTAAAACTCCAGAAAAAAATGTCGAGGTTGATCCGAAACCTGACAAGAAAAATGGGAATAGGACAAACGTCAAAAGAGTGAAGAGGAAGGTGTTGCATGATAGGACAGCGATCCTAATACAAAGAAAGCTAAAAAACAAGCTAAAGATTCCAAAGTTACTCCAAAGAAAAGAAAGTTGAAAAATAAAAATAAATGCTAGAAAAAGTCAACCAAAACCCAAAAAGGTAAAAAGAAAACGATTCCGATAAGTGACAGTGACTCTGAAAATGAAAAGAACATTCCATATGCTGATTCATCTGATGATGAAAACCTTGGCCTAGACAATCGGACATGCGACTGTGTAAGTCTCCCGGACTCCCCCTACTCCACTCCGTGACGGATGCTGGCTCAAATGTGAAACGCGCTACTTCGCTTGCGTCTCTGGACAGCCATTTGTGCTTGGGGCACGGATTACACAACCTAGTTACTGTAGATGGCATTGGCAGTGTTCCTGAATTAAACGATTTAGTAAAGAAGTGTAAAAGGATTGTGAAAACCGTTCGTTATCGTTTACCGGACTTGGAACGAGCGGCGGAAAAGGAACATATTCAGTTGCTACTGTCTCTAGAGCGCGCATCAGAACATTTAGAAATGGATGAGAATGAGCCGATTATTGATGATGAAGAGTCCGAGTCAAATTCAGTTTCAGAATTACAAACGATCAACGATGATTTTGGTAGCATAGATCATGTGCCAAGTATCAAGACCTGTTCGCGGACCCGCTGGCATAGCGTGCTGACTATGTTAGAAAGTCTAGCTCACTTTTGCAACAGAAATCCTGTTAATAACATATTGTCACAGGTTGGTAAGCATGATTTAAAAATTAACCAACAGTACGAGGGTGGTTTGATAAGTCAGTGACTTTTTGCAGAAAAAAAAATCACCTTTTTTAATTTTATTTCTCTACATAATCTCCTTTCAACTCCATACACTTCATCCAACGATGTTCCAGCTTTTTCAACCCCTCCAAAAAATATTTTTTGTCAAACCCTGAAAAATATGCTTCAGTTTCAGCTATGACTTCCTCATTTGATGAAAATCTTTTCCCACCGAGCCATTTCTTCATGTTTGGGAATTTAAAAAAATCACATGGGGCCAAATCCGGAGAATAAGGTGGATGGGGCAGTATTTCGTAACGCAATTCTACTAATTTGGCTGTTGCGACTGCCGACGAGTGTGCAGTGTAACGTATAACGTTAACTAATAAATCATCGACGACGCGACGCGTTGCCGAAAGTTAACAACTTATAACTATCGTCACCGCGCGCGCACCTCCCTAATCGCATCTACCGTTAATTTCCGAGCACAAAACTCGCATGCACGCGCAGCGCAGCTCATACCAGCCTCTCGCTCGGAGAAGTAAACACGTCTTATCTTACGTACGCGCTCTGCGACGGAACGCCGCCATCTTACCTCACGACGCTGTATTTATAATTTTAATCTCGTTAAATTAAGAAAGTGGTTAAATTCAGTGTATTAATCCCAAATTGGGTAAGTGTTGCACCAATGTTCCTTAATTATGCCTTTATACCGCTAGATCGCTCGTATTTTCTTATATCTCATTGCAGAATGTGAATTGTAACCGTTATAACGGCCCTGTTCCTTTGTCTTCAGCGGCTTATGCGCCTTGGACAAGGAACTACGCATTTAACTTTCTTCTTTAACGCTTTCATCTTTAATGTCTTCCATAGCATTGGTAAATAGCTTAGGGGATATAACGGCTCCTGGTCGGACTCCTCTTTGGACTGGTATGTGGGCTCTTTCAGCTGTACAGTCATTGTTACAGCCCTGTATAAGCTCTTCAGTATTTGAATGTACCAGTAGATGTGACATCGGTGCAGCGATTCGGTGACATCCCAGTGTCTTCGAATGGAGTCTTCCCAATGGAGTCGAATGCTTACTTTGTACAAGGTGTTAAATTATAAAAATATGATTAAGTAGTCTTACATTTAACTTAAAATAGGGTTAAGATGTAAGAATGTAATTAAATTATTAGTGTATACAATTGAATTGTAATATTGACGGTTGTGTACTAATTAGTTGTTGTGCCAAAATACTCATTTAAGTCATAGAAACATTTACTTAACAGCCATTCTTTAATTTTATTCTTAAATCTATCACCATCCAGTAGGTACTTTAATACACGTCGGCAAATGATATATTGATAATAAGTTAACAAGTATAAATAAATGAAGATACTTACCTTGGTTCCATTATTTAGTACTAAACCTATCTTTCCAATAGGTGTGAATGGGTTTTGAAAATTAGGTTTTTTTGCGGTATACCTGTTTTTGATTTATTGAATACTGTCGAAACACATACTTAAATTAAAACGCACTTTTCTTTTTGTAAGAAGTTGAGATAAGATTCATGATCTTGTAAAATGTTCCTTCAACATTTGTAAATATATGTGATAATATAATTTGTTGCAGATCAGAGCAGTCAAGATTTAATTGTTCATGAGAGTTGCCTGCGTTCCATTTTTGTTGCAAAATGGAACGTATTCCACTGAAATAACGTTAAGCTCTTCTTTTAAGCGTGTTTTTATTTTTGCTAAATGGTTTGACCCAAGAACGATATTTTTCTTGTTGTCGAATGACCCATATTCTTGTTTATAATGGACCGTACCTATTACAAGAATAATATGGTTCATTTGACAACAAGAATAATTTCGTGTTTGGGTCAAACCATGTAGCTTTAAAAGAAAGAGCTTTACGTCTTTGAGCGGAATAAGGGCAATTTCACAACAAGAGTAAAACGCTCTCGAGTAAATTATCTCAGCTTTTTAGAACAAGATATTTTCGTTCTTGGGGAAAACCAAAATTAAGCTTTTAAAAAAGAGGATTACGTTTTTGAGAGGAATATGGGCTATTCTACAATAAGAACGAACGCTCTTAATTCAAGTATTATTATTTCTATAAGCAATACATGCAATCTTGGGTTAAGAATCTTTCGATATTAAATAAACAAAACAAAAACTTTTCATAAAACGGTTATCTCTTAAAAGAATATTTTTCAGATTTCAATAGAAGATACATTTTAGTTTTAATACAAATAAGTCGTTCTTGATCTAAGAATTAAAATACGAGACATTTTGTTTCTCAATCGAAGATAATTTCGAATTTTCTTATATCGAAATCCCAAAAGATCTTGACTCAAATAATATTGCTTGTTTCAACAAGACATTTTAGTTCTTGTGGCAACTATTTGGATTAAAAAAAAGAGCTTTACGCCGTTGAGCGAAATAATGTCAATTTCACAACAAGAGTATAAAGCTCTCGAGTAAAAGTATTTTCGTTCTGGGGGCAAACAATTAAGCTTTTAAAAAAGGAGCTTTGCGTCTTTGAAAGGAATATGGACCATTCTACAATAAGAACGATTTCTCTTAGGGCAAGTATTAATATTATTTTAAACAACACATGCAATCTTGGGTTAAGAATCTTTCAATATTGACTAAAGAAAACAAATGCTTTTAATAAAACGATTATTACTTGAAAGAACAGTTTTCAGATTTTATTAGAAGAGACATTTAAGTTTTGATACATATACCTAAGTAGTTCTTGGTCTAAGAATTATAATTCGAAACCTTTTGTTTCTCAATCGAAAACATTTTCGACTTTCCTTATATCGAAATTCCAAAAGATTTTGACTTAAATAATATTACTTGTTTCAAGCAATTCTTTTTTCTGTGTAGTGACGTTGTTGACGAGATAAGAAATACTGGCGAGATAAGAAAAAGTCATTTCCTCTCTTGAGCGAACTTGCAAGGGATAGCCCTTGCAAGGAATAGGCATAGCTGGCGATTCCTGCCACCAGCACGCCAGGCGAGCGCGTTTTTTCAGTAGCGGGACTAACCGTTACTGCAAAAAGGTCAAGACTGCGCCCATTACGCCTAAATAAAATTATTTTTATTCACGACAATTATTCCTTGTGCAAAGAAAACTGTAGGTACATAAGTAGTTAGTATCTCTTAGACTTAGTACTGTTTAAATTCATGCAGTTATATTTGAACAATACATTTGTGTCATAAATTGTTTAATTCGTCTAGTTTTTTTACTTAATCCTTTATTTTATAGCCAAACCTACATAGGGCCGGTTCCTATATCCACGTAACGCCTCGTTTTGCCTTACGAGGCGTAGGTTTTCCTACCATCCGTAGGCAAAAAGCGTTCCTATATACGCATCCGCTACCGATACCTTGCTACTAACGGATGATGGTAAAGTTGGTAACCGCTCGTTAGCAATTTGTATGAACTTTGACAGATTGACCGTTCCTATATTAAAAAGAAAAACTGTCGGTTAAGCTGTCAGCTTGACGTTTTGGCAAATAGATGAATCTCCAATAACGCCTCGTTAGTGGATTTAACCGCCCGATTTCGGCCGGTTACGAAGATACCGACGGATGTGTTAAAAATAAAATATATAAAAATGCAATTTGTATGTGATGTTAGTGACGAAATAATCGCATCCCGTGAGGCCAAATCACCAAAAAAATGCATTATCACTATAACGAGACCTGCAAAACCCTACATATTACGAGCACAGAGACCATCGCTCGCTGCCGCGCAATTCCCACGCGATTCCAATGCGAATTTTAATTGGAAATTGGATCAAATAATCATGAAGTAACAGCCAGGTTAGTAATCTTTATTTTTAAAATCAATATGTCGAGGTAGCGGTCTGAAATGAAGACAAATTAATGACAAACTTGGCTTGAATGAATGCCCTGCAAAGTTCTTTCTTCCAGTTTTTATTTCCTTCTTAAATGCTTGAATATCTAAGGATATATTGTAAATTTTCCTAATTCCAAAGTCAGAAACGGTTTTTACACTGGTTACCTACTAAGAAATAGTATACATGTATACTTTTTAAAGAGAAATACACATCAAATAATCTGAACTAATGCATGACACAAATTACACAAATGAGATTCAATAAAATCTTTGGCAGATTTATATAAAATGACACATAAAAAGAAACCAAGCCTTGTTATGTTGACTTGTTATGTTCTGTGAGGAGAGAATAATACATTGTGTGTTTTGTCCTTAGATTCTGAAATTATTGAAGAAAACAGGAATAAAATGTCTCTGAGCTGCGGCCTTATATTACCAATGACTCGATAACCCGGCTCTTGATGTTATCAATGCCTGAGCCTGAGATACCTAGTCAAGAAGCTACTAAATTAAACAGAAGACAGAAGAATGCAGACTGATAGAAATTTTACACAGTCTAGTTTAGTCAATACAATGGATAAAGGTGTATTAAGCAGATTTGTTTTGAAATAATCATTAAATATATATTTGTCTTTTTTTATCTGTTTCATATTCATCTTCTTTGTGACCCTTAGGTAGATTTTTTATAATATGGGTAGATCATGTACTGATCCACAAAGCGGTGGGGCTTAGTGGTTCGACCAACTGCCTCTCATGCAGAGGGTCGGGGGTTTGATTCCAGCTCGCACCTCTAAGTTTACTTATGAGCTTTTCGGTGAAGGGAAATATCATGAGGAAACCTGCATGCATCTGAAAAGTAATTCAAAGATTTGTGTGAAGTCCCCCAACTCGCACTGGGCCTGCGTGGGGACTATAGGCCGAGGCCTGTGCCCAGCAGTGGGACACAAAAATAGACTATAGTTGTAGTAAGTAGTAGTATTAATAGATTGATTCACAAAAGTAGGCATGAATGGAATGAAAGAAATTAATGTTACTTGTCATTCTTATAAAGGAGGGTTTTAATATTCTGTACATTTGGGAGGTCATAAGGTTATAACACAGGGATTGACCAAAATTACTTTGATTCAACCTATATGTCACCAGTTTGTGAAGCAAACATAGACTAACAGACAAACTATTATATATCTATAACTAAATTCCAGATACCATCAAAAATGAAACTCATTTCTTTAAATTTAAATGTAGCTTAAAAAATCTTTGACTTGAGAAATGTATTATTCAATAAGATGTTCTCAATGAGACAGATATTTAATATTCTCTAACTGAATCTAGAATATGTATTGATGCAAAATACATTTCTAAGAGTTGTTAAAGGCTGTGGTATATAATAATTATCACTGCAGGATTTCTCCCCACTACTGGGCTATAAATATCCACTCCACAGTGGGATACCTAATGCATTCATGTGCCTACAGCCCTAAATAAAGATATTTTTGAAATTTTCATTATACATATAGGTAGGAAAATATTAGTGAAAAATACTTTCTTTTACTAAAATGATTTAAATTTTTAATTTAAATCCATACTAATAGGAATAAATTTGTTTGTTTATACTAATATTATAAATGCAAAAGTATCTTTGTCTGGCTGTTACCCACACTTCAACCGCTGGACCGCTTTAGATGGAATTTGGTATGGGGGTCGTCCCAGGAAAGGACATAGGTTACTTTTTATCCAGGAATAAGATACACTTGTGTTGGGAACGGGAAGGGAAGCAAAAATGTGATGGTTTATCTAGTAGGTAGGTACACCTAGTATAGTTAGTTTATATATAAAATAACAGATTACAAAAATAGATAGAAATATTTTATTTATCATATATGGCAAAGATGTCACTGCAAGTAAAATTCACAATTCAGTTTGCATTCCTTAAAATAATATATTGCTCTCTTGATCAGCTGTTGGAGGTCATTCTTCCATGGGGCCATCATATTTGGATCATAGATATTCCAGAACTATATGGTGTAGTTATAAGTTTGATGCGGGTGCGGGTGGCACTTGCAGCCCTGTTTACTCCTGTAGTACGATGAGTTGCCAATATTTGTCCTCTGTCAGTTTATTCACTGTTCAGCCATACCTGGAGGCCTTTCTCTCGGTTTTAGTCTGAAGAGATCAGGAGCATGCTTTCTGGATAGTCCATATGAGCTTCTGTTTTTTTACCTGGGCGGAATGCAGCCTATGTGTGCCCGTAAAAGGTATATCGCCGGGTCGCCGGCATTGATACTCATGACGGTGAATCCCTTTAGATTTTATCCAGTTCACGGCGGAGACACTGTTCGTTCGCGTTGCGGAGCAATAGCAACTGCGTTGGTACTGTTGGTGTATGAAGACAATAATTGTCTCCACCAATGCTTTATTCATGGAGTGGTTCAGCTGAGTCTAACCGATACGTGTGCCGTGCCGAACGATGCTTGTTTTGTTTACTTATGTTATATTTTCGAGTCTAGTTTTGCAGCGGCTCTGGCTCTGATTGGATTCTGATCAGGTTACATTACAAGATTACAACTTCGAGAAAGTTATTGCTAGGTAATTAAAATCAACATTGTAACATGAAATTATAGTACCTAATATTAAAACCGTATCATTTCACTGCAAAAAGTAATGTGATCAGAATTTAATAATTAAACTAAATGAAAATCACTTAACATATTTTGCTTTAAACGGAACGGAAATACAGATTACCAACAGACGACAATGTTTTTGACCATGGAGGTAACATGGGGGACATGGAGGTACCTATTAACTATCACTTATGTACTATTACCTCCATGGTTTTGACAGTTCGGTCGGTAGGGTCCTATCGCTTACGGTCCGTCACGAAAACAATATATAGAAACACCAGCTTAACCGATACCGGCTGGTAGCTTCCAGAGGCCACTTACCGTTACCGGTAACGGATGGTTGAATATAGGAACCGGCCCATAGTAGGTAGGTAGGTAGGTAGGTAGGTTTGTATGTTATGTAGGTATATGCAATATTTTCATTAAAAAGATTTTTTGCCTCAAAGGAAATGCAACATATAGGCAGTTCTAAATTGAATATATTAACGATTTTTTTTTTGCAAAATATAGTCATGCCGGCGCGATGCCGCCACGCCGACCTTGATGGGTCGGCGCGCCGCCGCCGGTAAATTGGTGCTCGGCGCGCACGTCTAACCCATAGTCTCCACCCCGAAGGCCACGAACTCATAGCTCGAGCCTAGACAGCTATATTTATTAACCTTCAGGCGGTCTCGGGCGCCGGCCGCCGCTCCGATAAGATACGGATAGGTTTAACTGGTAGAGAATGCCTTATGGCATTAAGTTCACCTTTTGTATTAGTTTTACTAATGCGCAATAAAGTTTAAATAAATAAATAAATACGTGCTATAAGTAATACGAGGACTGCCTTTTAAGTTCTGTCGTTTGCAA
The DNA here is from genome assembly GCA_963971205.1 of Aethes cnicana. NCBI lineage: Eukaryota > Metazoa > Arthropoda > Insecta > Lepidoptera > Tortricidae > Aethes > Aethes cnicana. The sequence goes on from OZ020293.1 coordinate 6,996,199, forward strand.
ACCTCCCGTGATTGATTAAAAAGTGCTAGTGTCATCTTAAAATATTTGAATTTAGAATTAAAAAAAAAACAAAAGAAAGACTCGAAATCGACCCAACCGTTTTAGTACAGAATTCGTTCAAAGTTGACAAGTCAGTTGTGAATTGTGAAAATGGAAATTTCGAAGGAAAAATTACGTGCGATAATTTTTTACAACTTCAAAAGGGGCTTAACGCGACTTCAGTGCTTCGAAGAGTTGACTACGGTTTTCAATGATAAAGCACCATGCTTCCGGACTGTAGAACGCTGGTATTTAGAATTTCAACGTGGTTGCTCTAGTCTTGGTGATAGACATCGTGAAGGTCGACCAAAAACAGCCGTAACCCAGGAGAACATTGATGCTGTACTGCAACTGATCGTCGAAGATCGCCATGCGACATACCGTGAGATAGAAGCTTCCTTAAGTATTTCAGGGACCAGTGTTCACAGTATTTTGCATGATCACTTAGGCGTAAAAAAGTTGATCTCACGCTGGATACCACATTTACTCAGTGAAGACCAAAAAACGGCTCGCGTTCGATGGTGTCGCAAAACTCTGTGGCAATTCAACCGAGGAAACTCGAAACATGTTTACGACATTATCAGTGGTGACGAATCTTGGATATATGCCTACGATCCCGATTCTAAACAGCAGTCGACTGTTTGGGTGTTCCAAGATGAGCCAAAACCGACCAAAGTAATACGCTCACGGAGCACTTCGAAAAAAATGGTCGCCACGTTTGTGGCGAAAAGTGGCCACGTTGCCACCATCGTGCTCGAGGATCGTAAAACGGTTAATGCTGACTGGTATACCACTGTCTGTTTACCAGAAGTCATCGGCGAGTTTCGAAAAAATAACCCGAGACGTCGTATAAGACTGCACCACGATAATGCGAGCTCGCACACCGCCCGGCAAACAATTGCGTTTTTAAAAGAGCAAAACGTCGAAATTCTGGAACACCCGCCGTACAGTCCAGACTTAAGCCCTAACGATTTTTTTACTTTTCCAAAAATCAAGCAACGACTTCGTGGTCAACGGTACCAGACGCCTGAAGAAGCGGTTGAGGCATACAAAACGGCCATTTTGGAGACCCCGACTTCGGACTGGAATAAGTGTTTCGAAAACTGGTTCGATCGAATGAAAAAGTGTATTACATCACGGTGATTACTTTGAAAAACAATAAATACCATTTAACACTTACATTGTCTTTAGTTTTTCCAAACGACACAACTTAAAAGGCAGCCCTCGTACCTATATATTAAGGTATATTATAGGTCCGTCTGTGGCATCTGTTATTCATCATTCTTCTGTTCTCCTTGATTGTTTTTAGTTTGCTACGGAAAGAGGAACTGATTTATGACGTTGAGATTCGTGATGCCAAGCTGAATGAGACGGTGGAAGAGTTGCGTTCTCCGGTAAGGGTCTTGTCTGTGCTTCTGTCGAAATCTATGTGTGATCGATCTTAAATTAGAGGATATTAAGCATTGTCTCGAAACCCACCATTTAACAGGCTTCGAGTCGCGTGAATGTGGAGGACTCCCTGGCGTCATGCAAGTCCGAATTGGACCTTAAGTTGTCGCTACGCTTTTTTCGCACTTCGGGGCTGAAGTGGGGAAAACCTGTTCTCAGCGCGCCGGTCCGGGAGGAAAAACCTACGGTTATTTCTCAGCTGCGGGGGTGATAAGTCGATTGCGAAGCTGAACCACCGTTTGTTTCAGTGCCGTAACTTCTGTGCGTGCAGAGGCTGGATGAAATAATTCAAATTGGTTTTACAAAATCCGGCCTGTTTCCATTCGACGAAAATGCAGTGGATTACAGAAAATTACCGAAATCTTTTTGAAATCGTTTTGGAACCAGCATATGGAGTTTGTAGGATGGTTTGAGATTAATTTAGATCCTCACAAACTAAATGAGTTTCGTGAATGTTCTGGAGAATGGACAGGCAATGTGAAGGACGGACACTCTGTACTATTTTTGGAAGCATCTAACGCAAACCAGGACAAGCATGGCAGGTACCAAGTTCTATTACTTTGGGCAACTCTACTCTTGAGGCTAATAACTTTAATTTAAGGCCGTTCCTATACCCAGCTCAGCCGTCACTGTCACTCGTGCAACCAGTGAAAGAGAAAACGCTACGCACAGAACGCCCGATTTAGATTTAACACGTTTTAATTTCTATAAAAATACCGTCTAAAAACATGGCATTTATAAAGCTGTCAATGTATGCATATAATATGGATATTTTTCCTGTTATATTTAGTCTTACACTGTTTGATATAATAAACTGGAGTAAAGTTGAATTAAAGCTCCGAGTTAGAGGTTACTTTGGAATTAAATTGTATCGAGCGAAGTTTCGTGTAACGTGTAACGAAAGCTGTCAATGTAAGGATGATATAATCAAATATATCTTATGTTTTTTTCATATTTTTAACTTTTAACATTTCCTAGAAAAGTATGATCTTAGATGAGCAATTTGCCAATGCTGGGTCAGGGGACGGCCTTAATCTCTCAACCTGAATTGGGTCAATGACGACACAGTCGTAAAATCGGCAGGCTATTGGAGATTTGTACCGCATTTTCATTCTTAGAATACATTGTCCTAGTCAGTTGCTTCTATCTTTGTTCTAGTGAACGGAACTGAAATCGTCAGAAGAGGGTGTGCAATAGTAGAAGAGGACCAGAAAACATCCTGCGAGATGTTAGGCTTTGGACCAGAGTGTAAGGTCTGCGAAACGGATAAGTGCAATAGTGCTGGCTTCGCTCGATATTCTGCAATATTGATGCTAATAACATCCTTGTACACTGTCATTTATTCGTAAACCAGAATACAATAAATGTTATTTATTTTCTAGTTTCCGCAACTATGGCTTTTCTTTTTTATACTATCGAGATATAGCCACTAAGTATTCAGATTAAATACCACTTGTACCAACATTTCCTTCTCGTAGTATGTGTAGTTATAGGTTCTTCATGCATACCTAATTATTATACGAAGAGGGTGACAACACCCGTGATTTATCCAAAATACTTATTAAGTATGTGTGGTGTATAAAATAGCCTCAAACCGTATTTGCCTGGGCGCGTTCAAACGAGACTCCGGGAGCCACCAAACCAGGATCGATGGAAGCCACCGAAGGGTTCTTGTGGGCAAAACTAAAAATGCCACATCATTCCTCACCCTCCTCAAGACGCCGAATATTACAGGCGTCAGACAATTTTCTCGACTTTTTGAACTAAACGTTGTGTCACTTTTATTCTCAAATAGAAAGTTTGCCTTAGTAATAGTATCATCATTATGAGTGGCCAAAATTTGTAAAAATCGTGTTTGATTAATAGCAATTAAATTAAAGCCAAAAAACTTGTCAAGTTTTTCAAGTCAGTCATTGTGTACATCAAAATATTAGAACAATATATATGACGCGCAATGCTTTCTAGGACTCAGTCATTTTATTATTTCGCCGGTAAGGGTCTTGTCTGTGGTTCTGTCGAAATCTATGTGTGATCGATCTTAAATTAGAGGATATTAAGCATTGTCTCGAAACCCACCATTTAACAGGCTTCGAGTCGCGTGGATGTGGAGGACTCCCTGGCTGGCGTCACGCAAGTCCGAATTGGACCTTAAGTTGTCGGTACGCTTTTTTCGCACTTCGGGGCTGAAGTGGGGAAAACCTGTTCTCAGCGCGCCGGTCCGGGAGGAAAAACCTACGGTTATTTCTCAGCTGCGGGGTTAATAAGTCGATTGCGAAGCTGAACCACCGTTTGTTTCAGTGCCGCAACTTCTGTGCGTGCAGAGGCTGGATGAAATAATTCAAAATGGTTTTACAAAATCCGGCCCGTTTCCATTCGACGAAAATTCAGTGGATTACAGAAAATTGCCGAAATCTTTTTGAAATCGTTTTGGAACCAGCATATGGAGTGTGTAGGATGGTTTGAGATTAATTTAGATCCTCACAAACTAAATGAGTTTCGTGAATGTTCTGGAGAATGGACAGGCAATGTGAAGGACGGACACTGTACTATTTTTGGAAGCATCTAACGCAAACCAGGACAAGCATGGCAGGTACCAAGTTCTATTACTTTGGGCAACTCTACTCTTGAGGCTAATAACTTTAATTTAAGGCCGTTCCTATACCCAGCTCAGCCGTCACTGTCACTCGTGCAACCAGTGAAAGAGAAAACGCTACGCACAGAACGCCCGATTTAGTTTTAACACGTTTTAATTTCTATAACAAATACCGTCTAAAAACATGGCATTTATAAAGCTGTCAATGTATGCATATAATATGGATATTTTTCCTGTTATATTTAGTTTTACACTGTTTGATATAATAAACTGGAGTAAAGTTGGATTAAAGCTCCGAGTTAGAGGTTACTTTGGAATTAAATTGTATCGAGCGAAGTTTCGTGTAACGAAAGCTGTCAATGTAAGGATGATATAATCAAATATATCTTATGTTTTTTTCATATTTTTAACTTTTAACATTTCCTAGAAAAGTATGATCTTAGATGAGCAATTTGCCGATGCTGGGTCAGGGGACGGCCTTAACGGATCTCAACCTGAATTGGGTCAATGACGACACAGTCGTAAAATCGGCAGGTTATTGAAGATTTGTACCGCATTTTCATGCTTAGAATACATTGTCATAGTCAGTTGCTTCTATCTTTGTTCTAGTGAACGGAACTGAAATCGTCAGAAGAGGGTGTGCAATAGTAGAAGAGGACCAGAAAACATCCTGCGAGATGTTAGGCTTTGGACCAGAGTGTAAGGTCTGCGAAACGGATAAGTGCAATAGTGCTGGCTTCGCTCGATATTCTGCAATATTGATGCTAATAACATCCTTGTACACTGTCATTTATTCGTAAACCAGAATACAATAAATGTTATTTATTTTCTAGTTTCCGCAACTCCGGCTTTTCTTTTTTATACTATCGAGATATAGCCACTAAGTATTCAGATTAAATACCACTTGTACCAACATTTCCTTCTCGTAGTATGTGTAGTTATAGGTTCTTCATGCATACCTAATAATTATCGAAGAGGGTGACAACACCCGTGATTTATCCAAAATACTTATTAAGTATATGTGTGGTGTATAAAATAGCCTCAAACCGTATTTGCCTGGGCGCGTTCAAACGAGACTCCGGGAGCCACCAAACCAGGATCGATGGAAGCCACCGAAGGGTTCTTGTGGGCAAAACTAAAAATGACACATCATTCCTCACCCTCCTCAAGACGCCGAATATTACAGGCGTCAGGCAATTTTCTCGACTTTTTGTACTAAACGTTGTGTCGCTTTTATTCTCAAATAGAAAGTTTGCCTTAGTAATAGTATCATCATTATGAGTGGCCAAAATTTGTAAAAATCGTGTTTGATTAATAGCAATTAAATTAAAGCCAAAAACTTGTCAAGTTTTTGGCATTAATTTGGCTTTAGTCAGTCATTGTGTACATCAAAATATTAGAACAATATATATGACGCGCAATGCTTTCTAGGACTCAGTCATTTTATTATTTCTCCGGTAAGGGTCTTGTCTGTGCTTCTGTCGAAATCTATGTGTGATCGATCTTAAATTAGAGGATATTAAGCATTGTCTCGAAACCCACCATTTAACAGGCTTCGAGTCGCGTGAATGTGGAGGACTCCCTGGCGTCATGCAAGTCCGAATTGGACCTTAAGTTGTCGCTACGCTTTTTTCGCACTTCGGGGCTGAAGTGGGGAAAACCTGTTCTCAGCGCGCCGGTCCGGGAGGAAAAACCTACGGTTATTTCTCAGCTGCGGGGGTGATAAGTCGATTGCGAAGCTGAACCACCGTTTGTTTCAGTGCCGTAACTTCTGTGCGTGCAGAGGCTGGATGAAATAATTCAAAATGGTTTTACAAAATCCGGCCTGTTTCCATTCGACGAAAATGCAGTGGATTACAGAAAATTACCGAAATCTTTTTGAAATCGTTTTGGAACCAGCATATGGAGTTTGTAGGATGGTTTGAGATTAATTTAGATCCTCACAAACTAAATGAGTTTCGTGAATGTTCTGGAGAATGGACAGGCAATGTGAAGGACGGACACTCTGTACTATTTTTGGAAGCATCTAACGCAAACCAGGACAAGCATGGCAGGTACCAAGTTCTATTACTTTGGGCAACTCTACTCTTGAGGCTAATAACTTTAATTTAAGGCCGTTCCTATACCCAGCTCAGCCGTCACTGTCACTCGTGCAACCAGTGAAAGAGAAAACGCTACGCACAGAACGCCCGATTTAGTTTTAACACGTTTTAATTTCTATAAAAATACCGTCTAAAAACATGGCATTTATAAAGCTGTCAATGTATGCATATAATATGGATATTTTTTCTGTTATATTTAGTTTTACACTGTTTGATATAATAAACTGGAGTAAAGTTGGATTAAAGCTCCGAGTTAGAGGTTACTTTGGAATTAAATTGTATCGAGCGAAGTTTCGTGTAACGAAAGCTGTCAATGTAAGGATGATATAATCAAATATATCTTATGTTTTTTTCATATTTTTAACTTTTAACATTTCCTAGAAAAGTATGATCTTAGATGAGCAATTTGCCGATGCTGGGTCAGGGGACGGCCTTAACGGATCTCGACCTGGATTGGGTCAATGACGGACGACACAGTCGTAAAATCGGCAGGCTATTGGAGATTTGTACCGCATTTTCATGCTTAGAATACATTGTCATAGTCAGTTGCTTCTATCTTTGTTCTAGTGAACGGAACTGAAATCGTCAGAAGAGGGTGTGCAATAGTAGAAGAGGACCAGAAAACATCCTGCGAGAAGTTAGGCTTTGGACCAGAGTGTAAGGTCTGCGACACGGACAAGTGCAATAGTACTGGCTTCGCTCGATATTCTGCAATATTGATGCTAATAACACCCTTGTACACTGTCATTTATTCGTAAACCAGAATACAATAAATGTTATTTATTTTCTAGTTTCCGCAACTACGGCTGTAGAATAGTTTTATAATATAAGTAAATGTTTAACATGCGTAGATTGAAACACTTTTCAATACTGCCTCCTCTACGACGTATATGACGTCACTTCCTCTTCCGTTGATGATGGCCGACATGTAAAGCAGTCCAACGGTTTGCTCTAGCTTTTTTTAATTCGTGATTAATACGTACAAGCGCTAAGAATTCATTGTGTGGTGAAATCCTGTCCTCCTGGGCTTGGTATCGTGCGACCCAAGAAGAAGAAGAACCCAGGCAAGCAGGGAGCTCCCAGAAGACTTCATCTAATGTACCCAGGTGAGCCCACGGGAGTTTCGAAGCAATTGTACGTTTCAAATTTTATAAATACAGTCCACTAATCGTGTTTGTTTCTCAGCTAGCAAGTTATCATACAACGGCTTTTCTTTTTTATACTATCGAGATATAGCCACTAAGTATTCAGATTAAATACTACTTGTACCAACATTTCCTTCTCGTAGTATGTGTAGTTATAGGTTCTTCATGCATACCTAATAATTATCGAAGAGGGTGACAACACCCGTGATTTATCCAAAATACTTATTAAGTATATGTGTGGTGTATAAAATAGCCTCAAACCGTATTTGCCTGGGCGCGTTCAAACGAGACTCCGGGAGCCACCAAACCAGGATCGATGGAAGCCACCGAAGGGTTCTTGTGGGCAAAACTAAAAATGCCACATCATTCCTCACCCTCCTCAAGACGCCGAATATTACAGGCGTCAGGCAATTTTCTCGACTTTGTGTACTAAACGTGTCGCTTTTATTCTCAAATAGAAAGTTTGCCTTAGTAATAGTATCATCATTATGAGTGGCCAAAATTTGTAAAAATCGTGTTTGATTAATAGCAATTAAATTAAAGCCAAAAAACTTGTCAAGTTTTTCAAGTCAGTCATTGTGTACATCAAAATATTAGAACAATATATATGACGCGCAATGCTTTCTAGGACTCAGTCATTTTACTCCTTCGTTACTGAACACAAAAAGAAAAATACGTTATAACAATATTCCGCATGCTAGTCTTAAACCTAAAATATTTCTCTTAATTTCAATTGTGTAATTTATTTTATAAAAGTGATAAAGAATAACCATGCCTATAAATGTAATCTATTCATAACTCAATTCCTACATTTAAGTCCGATGTATATTTAAGTAACAAAGAGGGAAAAATATTCATAATTTGATATAATTATGCTCGTAGGTATCAACGATTTGAATTGAAAAGAATAAATTCATTAATTATATATTGTTTTTTTTTGTTTTCGAAACTTGAAAGTGTCTGAGAGTAGACCGAAGACCCCTAATTTAGATCTATTTATTTTCTTTGAATAAAAAGTTTAAATCGATTTTCATCGTTATGTCACCCTTAAAACTAGCAAATCAACTATTCTTTTTAGTAATTTTTGGTTTCCGATTTTGGAAAGTAGCTTTACATTAGACCAATCCCCATGTGCAACTTCATTAAAATGTCTCTATTTTTACCAAAGGTATAATAAAGCCTAACATATAGTGGCAAATCCCATAGATAATATTATCTAGTACCTAGCTATTTCTTCGCATCACAAACACAGTATAAAAACTGTCTAGTGACGTTGTTGGATCACTAACGCTAGCTTTATTGTATTTTTTTAAAGGAACATATACGGAAGAACAATATAACATTACCCTCATGTTGTAAGGTCACCCAAAGCTTACCAGACTGCTTAAATCCACAGATTTCAGGTCATCTGTGTCCTTTTCTTTGTCGTGTCCTTGTTAAACGCCTTCTCAACATTTAATAGGATCAGACAGAATAATTTAGAGCATACGTACGCTTTGTGAATCTATAAAGCGATTGCGTCAGCTAAAGGTGGTTTTCGGTATACACATAAGCTACCTAGTTAGTGATAGTTTATTTTTTCTTGGGGTATGTATACTATTTTAATGGTTCTTATTATCATTTCAAAACAAAAATATACGTTATGTACGCATACGCACACAACATAGAAGAAAAGTACCACTATCTTTTCGCTAAACAGGTACAGAAAAGGGAGATTTTGCTAAGCAATGACAAAATATAATCACAAGTTCAATCAGTTATGCATTTGGATCAGGGTTACTCAAACTCCAAAATAAAATTACTTTTGGAATATAAGTTTTTTATTTTTTTATTTTTAAATAGAAAAGAGCATAGGTAAAGTAAAGACTTCAAACTCCAGTCCATCTGTAGGCTAGGGCTCTAAGTCTTTAGCCTATTGGTTTTCTTACAACTATTAATATTCTATATCGAACGCCTCAAGTAACTTCTTATCTAATTTTGCCCGTCTGGAACAAACAAAAATCATTTTGTAAAAAATCTACATTTAATCAAAAATCTTTGTTACTGCCCCCATTTCTTTCACGATCGAATATTTTGTGGACATCGGGTAAGTTGTTCCTCGTGGGGGACAGTGAAACTAACCGAATTTTTCTGGACCGAATCTCTTCTCCCCGTCTCCGTACTTTTATTTTATTTTGTATCACGTTACTATCATGGGGGTGGTATCGTGTGTGTTAGTTATTCTAACTCGTTTTAGTTTTAATAGGCAGTTAATTTTATACCTTAGACTTAGGCTTTATACAATTATAATTATTATTGTGCGATACATACAGCCTGTAAAGTCGAATACGAGCAAATAATTAAACCAGACATAGGGTTGAGCGTGATCATTAATTACCGGGACTTTTTAAGTTTCACTTAATTGTAAGCCTGTAATTATTTTTTGAAAAATTACCGAGCTGCAATGTAACGCAAACATGTAATCCAGGGAGCTGTCAAAACAAAAATGATTATTGTATTGGTGGTTAGTTATAATAACTACGAGTATTTACAAACTGTTCCTAACTACTTTGGTTGATAAAGACTGCACCAGTCTGGGGGGTGGCAGACTGGTCCAGGCCGGGATACATGAAAACGTAAGAGGGAGGTCTTGCCCAGCAGTGGGACATTGAATGTAAGCATTTGTTTATCTACAAGCAATTAACATGATCTCGGGCAATTTTAAGCTGTCACGATAGCAATTAGTTGACAGAGTTGATATTGATATTGAAATCATAGAGAAAAATACCTTGACGCGGAGTTACACCTTTTTCAGAAAATAATTCCACTTAATTTAACGCATTATTTACAAAGTAGCACTCATAATCATTATTTAATTTGGTAACTGAATGTAAATTAGATTTGCATTAGGTATTTACTGATCTCAACAAAGTATGATATGTTAATGTATAAGTTTTAAACTGTATTAAACTCTTTGGTAAAACTTCGTTTATTTTATTTTAAACATTTCAACTACGGTTTGATTGTCAATGTCAGTCATAAATCATGCAGTCAGTTCTTAGTCAGTTAAAATGCCCCGTCTAACCAATTTTAGTGATCCGGAACTTATGGTGAAGCACATCAAAATGGCAGAAGAGCATTAGAAGTATACAGAGAGCGATTCCCAAATCTTAGAGTGATCGTAAACGCGTTACAGCAAGCTCGTGAAGGTTTGCCCGTGACAGGGAGGGCGGAGGGTGTAGCTGTTAACCATGAGCTTCCAGTTTCATTAGAGGACCAGATCCTACGCCATTTTTCGTCTGACCCAGAGAGTACTACGATAATAACTGGAAGACGGTTTAATGTGAGTCATTGGGCGGTACACTAAATACTCAAACGTCACAAGCAACATCCTTAAAAAAAAATAAAGGTACATGCTTTGCTGCCGTCTTACTACCACGTTTAATGTTTTCGGAACGGCTACTCAGTCGTCATCAAGAAAACGGTGATTTCATGTCCAAAATAATCTGGACAAATAAAAGCACATTCATCTGGAATGGGGTTTGGAACCAACGTAATTCCCATTACTGGTCACGCGTACATCACCATCCTATGAGAGAAACCGGACACCAATATCGTTGGTCTGTAAACGTGTGGGCCGCAATATACGGCAACCGGATCATAGGACCCATTTTCATCGAAAGTAACCTAAATGCGGACAAATTCATCCAGCTTATCAACGGACCCTTAGCGGAATACATGAACACGCTGCCTGAAGAAGATCGTCGGGTAACATGGTTGCAACTAGATGGTGCCCCGGCCCACGTGGCGGTTCGAGTCCGAAACGCGCTGAACGACATGTTCGAGGACAGATGGATCGGGCGATTTCGACCACGTCGTTGTCCTGCTCGCTCTCCGGATTTAACACCGCTCGATTTTTTTGTGGGGTGCGGTCAAGAACGAGGTTTACGCACAGCCCAGGACATACGTAAAACAACTGAAGATCAAGATAACAGAAGTTTTTACCGGTATGTAAATAAATCGCTACTTTTAGCCTATTTTTGTTTTACTTGATGTGTTTAACATCTCATCTAAAAAACACGCATCTCAAACCTAACAACTTCGATTATAATAAGTGCTATTATAAGTATTCTTACTTAATAGCGAAAGATTTACGAAATAGCTTTAAATTAACTAGTAGTTAGACATTTCGGAAATGGACTTAAAACAGCTGACAAGTAGCTGTCAAGGAACCTTAACATTTTGCGTTACATTGCGGGCTGAATTATTTTGTATGGTTAATTTTTTCGTTTTAATTTTAGGAAAAAGTTATCTAAATAATAGTCTACTTAGGTCCGGTACTGACCACCTTTTAAAAATTTACTCGTATTGTACTTACACCCTGTATTAAACTCTAATGACATTCGGGAATGTGACGATTTCGTTTATTATAGTGACTTTAAGTGTAAAAATTTAACGGAAGGTGGTAGATAGCATCAGAAATTACGTGCTCTAAATCACAAATTTTATCATTTTACAAATATAATAAAATATAATTATTGAAGATATTCAGATAGAGACAGCCACCGCATTGAACAGGCGGCGATATTGGCCGAATTAGGAATGCGTCGGCATTATCAGGAAAAATATGATATATCTTCAGATCCTGGTCAAGGTCACCACCTGCCTGAATTGGAGTAATAAATATGTGTGCGCTTAAGGACTTAGTTAAAATTCGATATAGTGCGTGTGATAAAAAAAAAAAGTGTGATACAAAGTAGAAGATGTAGGTACCTAAATCAATGACGAAGCTTGCAGCGGATAACGGTATGTTTTTAATGATAACTACATCAAACTGTACATAATGACGATGCAAAAGTGATTGTAATATCCTACTTGAATAAATGGTTTTTATCTTTATCTTTATCTTTACCACTTTGAGAATTAACTGAAGAGGCGATTGATCGACATCAGAACGCGAAACGAGAATAAAAAATACCTCGACTGGAAACATCGCCATGTGCCGAAGGATTCTCCAATTTTCAACATCTATGGTTTGGAGCCTGGGCCTGCATATAAATCCCTTGTTCAAACTTATTGGATGGAAGATGAAATAGAGCCGCTGTGCTGTCCAACAATCGACATATACTATAAAATATCGAAATATACTCGTATATTTGAACAGATCATATCATGATTCACACCAGATTTTAAAAAACAGACAACAGAGAAGTATATACAGTGTGTCTGGTCTTCGATGTCGGAGCCGTTAAGGGCGTGTAGTATAATCAATTTCATCGATAAATCACCACGTGTTTTTTTTTTTAAAGTCAACGGTCATAAAAAGGCGGCATTTTTAATTTTTCAAACACCTGAGCACGGGTGCACGTGGTATTTTTGCTATTATCTGTCAATTATTCGACCTACGAATAGAAAAAATATCTTATTAGATAGCTAAACATGTCTGCAATTGATTAAATCTAACAATAATACACAAACGTTTCAACAACAATGCAAAAAAAAAATTAAACGTAAATATTTAGGACACTAAATATTTTTTCCAGATTTTATTTGTTTTTGTAGAAACTAGGTCGTTTACCTTAATTTTTTTATTTTGTGTTTGTAGTACGGGATATGTGCACACCAAAATCGTAGCTCTATCTTTGATACTTCTAAAATAACACGTGTTAAAATATGACCCTGTTAATTACCTTTATTAATAATTTGACACAATCCCAAGAACTATCATCCCCACTCCCAGTTTTTCTTTTACGAGCAGGTAGATAAATCAAGGGGTGCTGCCAGGTCAATCAGTCATCCCTCGCTCTGCGTTGTGATAACAACCTTCTGCTATCTTCAGCTTACTTCTGTTCGATTGTGCTATTGTTGATACTTTTGTTAATTGTTGGACTTGCTGTTTGTTTTCCGCTTTGTTACAATGGAAGACCGTCACACACTGCTGACATACATTTTGTTTATGGGTTTTGCAACGGGAACGCGAATGCTGCTGTTCAAGAGTACGCAAGGAGGTTTCCTAACAGACCCATTCCGAATGCTCGCACATTCATAAGAATCCATGCACGGCTCGCTGAGAACGGAATAAGAAGACCTGCCGGTGAACGTGTTCGACTTGTGGCACCCCAGGACGAAGAAGAGATATTAAGATTAATCACACATGATCCGAGACTCAGCATTAGAAGAATAGCAAACCGGATGAATTTATGCAAGTGGACAGTCTGGAAAGTATTAAAAAGAGAAGGTTTACACCCTTATCATTTTAGACGGGTACAAGATATTATTGAACCAGATTACGCTGCAAGATCTGTTTTTTGTGCCTGGATAACAACAAGAGCACGCAGGGATCAAACGTTTTTGAAACGTATTATGTGGACCGACGAGGCCACATTCACGCGATCGGGATTTACAAACCACCGCAACGAGCATCTGTGGCAATTGGAGAATCCTCATGCTGTGAGACAAAGTTCGTTCCAGCACCAGTTCTCAGTGAATGTTTGGGCAGGAATTATCGACGATATTTTAGTTGGGCCAATTATTCTACCAGCGACAATGAATGGTCCACGATTTTTGGAATTTCTTCAAACAGAGTTTCACGACGCATTAATGGAGCTGCCAATAGCATACAGGAGAAGGATGATTTTACAGTTGGATGGTGCTCCCCCACATTTTGCAAGAGATGTGCGAAATTATTTGAACGAGCATTATGTCCCGTGGGTTGAACGTGACGGACATATCGCTTGGCCACCTCGATCACCGGACTTAACTCCACTCGATTATTTTCTATGGGGAACCTTAAAACAAAGAGTGTACGTTAACATACCGAGAACAAGGGAAGAATTAGTGCAAAAAATAATGGAACATGGACACATATTAAGAGAAGATAAGGAGATGATTCGGCGGTCTACGCAGCATGTTGCGATAAGAGCAACTGCTTGTCTCCAAAATCAAGGGGGCCATTTTGAACAGTTACTCAACTAATTGTCATCGTTAGCCTTAAGACACTCTTGCTGTGATTTCTTATTAAAGTTTAAATTATTATTAGCGCTTTGTTTTATTTTTATCTCCTTCTAAAAAATAAACTCATTTTTAGGTACATGTTGAAACCTGTGTAACTTCTTAAGTAATTATGTCAGATCCGTAAATTTGGTATCGACGTCTAGCCAATACCCTATACTACAAACACAGAACAAAAAAAAGTAGGTAAACGACCTAGATTTTTCAAAAACAAATGAAATCTGAAAAAATATGCGTTTTTGTCCTTATTATTTACGTTTAATATTTTTTTTTTTTGCTCTGTTATTGAAACATTTGCGTATGATTGTTAGATTTAATCGATTGCTGATATGTTTAACTATCTAATAAGATATTTTTTGTATTCGTAGGACGAATAATTGACAGATAATAGCAAAAATACCACGTGCACCCGTGCTCAGGTGTTTGAAAATTAAAAATGCCGCCATTTTATGACCGTTGACTTAAAAAAAAACCAGGTGATTTATCGATGAAATTGATTGTACTACACGCCCTTAACGGCTCCGACATCGAAGACCAGACACTTTATTTTACACTATATTAATTTTATTCAATGATTAAGAAATGGATCAACTGGCTTAAAAGATGAACACGACATAAGAACAAGTGCATAAACGGGTTTCGATAAAGACTTTTGCGGTTTTCCGAAGGATTTATGAAAGATAGAGAAAAGGGTCTGTGTTATCACAAATAAAAATTGATTACGTACATGACTGTTTTCTTAAAATACCCGAAAACACAAATGAACAGCGTCTTTTCACGCGTGAAATATGCGCTTTAGATACGGACATCGAAACCATGGACTGGCCAGCGATGAACCCATACGTGAACCCCATAAAGGGCATAGAACATGTAGGTATTGGGACTGCTTAAAGAGGAGGGTTCGGAAGCGGACCTGCCCCGACCAATGTTGCGGAGCTGAAACAGGCGCTACTGAAGGAGTCCCCTAAGGGTAACATCAGAAAATTACAATAAAATAAATTCAATAAAAATCAATAGAATACTGAAATTCCTAGTTTTACACCTAAGTTGAACAACAAAGACAATTGAAATTTCGAGAAAGATTTTTACAAATTGATGAATAATGCAGTTTTCGGAGACTGGAAAATTATAGAGAAAAGTGTCGATCTAAAGTTATTAGCACATTGGGCAAATCAAGGACAAATCAAAGGAACTGAAAGTTTATATAGCTCGTGGAATGGTCTTGCGTACGAGTCCGCGCCAAAATATACCAGGCCACAAATATCCACGCAACAAAGAAATATTATTGCGTATTTAAATAACATTATAGGATAAAGAGTTTTAGTCCTGTGCGTCAATGGCCTAATCGCTTGCGGTTTTTTGGGAACTTTGACAGTTCGCCTCCTACTGACACATGCCCTGGCTCTGACATTAACATTCATTACTGTTTTATCCTTGATCGAGTGAAGTGTGGTTGAGTTTAATCCGTGCTTATCCTCTCAGTTTAAAATAGTAATTAAGTACTTTAGTTATCTCTTATATTATAAGTTATAACTAAAATGTACTACACGTGTTGTGTCGAGAACTGCGCAAGCAAACGCAGGAATGTTAAATTGCACCAATTTTCTGCATCGGATATAGGACTCCACAAGTGGTTGCAGTATATAAATAGTGATCGGCTTCGTAATTTGTCTCTACAAGAACTACGAAAAGTGTTTGTGTGCCACAAACACTTTGAACGTAGGTTCATCACAGAGAAATCTCGGATACGTCTGGGCGCGTATCCGACTTTGTTCTCAGAGGAGGAGATTCGAAGTGGCTTGCCGAGCTTAGCTCACGGAAGCGAAGATATCGGTGAGTCCCTAGTTTATAATTGTTACAAATACATATTTAATGTCAAACTTTAGTTTCTATCGCGTGTACTGTTAGTCCATTGCGTATAATATACACTACATAGACTTGAACTCGTACGTGGTGGGCAAAATGTATTTTATGAACAGCGGTTTACCAGGCGACGATGAGAGTCTGGAGAGACTGTACACGAAATACTGTCTAGAAAAAGGACTGAGCAGGGAGCTCGTCGAAAGGGACCTGGAAGGGGTGAAAGCGGAGCTGAGCGCCAGACACTTGGCACAAAAGAACTCCACCAGGAGAAATTTCGACGAGTTCCACTGCTTAAGCCAGAGCGGTGTGTCGGGTTCGCGGCCACAACTGTCCTCACTGGGGAGATGTGACCACGAATGCGCCATACTGTAAGCAGTACCAGTTATCTAACACAAAACCAAGTCAGAAAATCTATTGGAATTATCAGTCAAATTGTTTAAAATTTCAAACCCAACTATCTTAAAAATGTAAAACTAGTCTAGAACATATTCTGATGTACGCATTCCTCACTAGGGCGAGTGGTGTGTGTCGGAAGGTAGTCACGGTCGGCGACGCCGGTGGAATTTCACCGACGTGCGACCCGCCATAAAAACGTGTGGATCTAACAGAAGCCTAAACGGAAAAGCCTAGCTTCTCCGGCCTTTAATAATTTTATTTAATGCTGAGGCTACACACATCGCGATAACGCGAATATTCGCATTATCGCGATGTATGTAGCCGAATATTCGCGAATACTAAGTCACTTCGCCCGGAGCCGCAGACCCTTCGCCCCGCTGTCGGTAAATTTGCGCACATCAAAGGCTTTTATCGCGATGAACTTCGCTTGCGCGGCCACACTTCAGTCGGCTCAACTTCATCGTGCATAGCGGACGTACTGTCACATGTGGCGACGTATTGTTTACGATTTGTTGGTTGTTTACGATGGATTGGAGTAATGACAGAATCTTGGAATTTATTTCCAATTACGAGAATGAGCCTATACTATGGAACCCTAAAGAACCAGGTGACAAAAGGAAGGATCTCATCTACGACGCATGGGTGAGAATAAAAAATAACTTGGGTTTCTCGTGCACGGTGGAAGATTTAAAAAAGAAGCGTGATTCGCTTATGGCTTATTATAGGCAACATTTAAATAAGAAGAAAAAAAGCTTGAAATCTGGCGCTGGGACGGAAGACATTTACAATATAAATTGGTTTGCTTTTGGACCTTTACACAGCTTTTTACAACCTATATACGAATGCAACAAGACTATAGACACAGAGGTAAGAAATGAAAATACCTTTATTGCTGTTTTAGATTATGTATTTAGACAGGTACATACATTTCTAACCTACAATAGTATCTTGTCTTTATTTATCTTATATATTTTTTATATATATAGAAGGATAATTGTCGTAACATTTAGGGCTCTTGTTGAGTTATATGAGAATATTTTTTTGAAAACCTGTATTTTCCATATAAAACAAATAGACACTTGTATGTTAAGTAGCATTTTGTATTCATCTTCTAACTAGTTCACCCTGACTTTAGATTAATAGACTCCGGCCATCTCTTATTACTTATGCGAACTTACACGATCAGCCGAGTTGACGAGAACCGAGGAGAGAGATTTGGACGATCTTATTGCGCGAAAGAACCAGTTGGAGATTCGGGTGGAACAAGTTGAAGTAGAAGTGAACCAATGTACTCGAGGCAGTGCTTTCTGCTATTGCCAGATGAGATTGCGTGCTGTACAAGGAGAGCTGAGGTTCGTCAATGAATTGATTGACGCGGAACTGATGAGGCAGATCAGGTAAGTGAATCTTATTCATCTATTTTAAACTACGACATTGCAATTCCATCAAGTTTGTGGACACGTAAAATAAATATCGAATTCTATTGTTGCAGCAATTGAAAAGATGAGGCTGCGGTCTGTACAGCGTGTTTTCGCGTTATTTCAACCTAATAACATTAGATAAATATGTAATGTCAGTGAGTTTCTTTTTTTTCTTCTTCTTACTCTTAACACGAGTCACTGTGAATATACATTTAAAATTGCATCGACGATC
Organism: Aethes cnicana; assembly: GCA_963971205.1. Classification (NCBI taxonomy): domain Eukaryota; kingdom Metazoa; phylum Arthropoda; class Insecta; order Lepidoptera; family Tortricidae; genus Aethes; species Aethes cnicana. Next base: position 7,014,429 of record OZ020293.1, read on the forward strand.
GAATCAGTCGAACGTAGAGTGATTTAAATGACTCTGCTCTGTGGCATCAATGACAATTATTAACCGGACCCGTGATCCTATACTGTGCATAAATGTATTTACATATAGGTATGTTATGGTTTATTTTAGTTATGGACCAAAACGCTTGGCGCGCTGCAATCGCAATCCTTGACTGACAACTCTATTTCCAGTTATTCAATATACTCTATGGGTGCAATATGAGCTGGCTGTCGTGACCCAGGTTCGCTCTTGAATTATTTATCCTTCTTACACACTGCAAATAACACGATCGATATTTCGATGCGTTCTAATCAACCGCGGCTCGGTACAAAGGACAAACATACCTACGGTGTCAAATGTCGCATCGCGTTGCCCGTCTAATTTACATGATAAACAGTCGAAGACGTGTTCATTTTGCAACAAGCAGGGTCATACTGTTGAGTATCATACTGTAATAAGATGGGCCATGTGAAGGATGAATGTTTAAAACTTAAGAGTCGAAATGTACATAACACTAACTCGACCACCGGCGCTCTGGCGCTTCGTGCCATACAGGACGTGTCAGGTAACACAAAGTATTATATGACCGTTAAAGTTAATGATAAGCCTATAACCGCATTCATAGATTTTGGAACTTGCATTATATATATATATATATCAGCATATATACACCCACTGCTAAGTAAAGGCCTCTTCACTCTTGCGCCATTCTACCCTGTCCTGAGCCAGTCTCATCCACCGCTTCCCTGCCAACTGCCAAATGTCGTCCGACCAGCGAGCTGATGGTCTGCCTGCTGATCGTCGACCCAATCTTGGCCACCATTCCGTAACGGACTTCGACCATCTGCCATCAACCCGTATTGCCAAGTGTCCCGCCCATCTTCACTTAAGTTGTGCTATTCTTAGACCGACATCGACAACCTTGGTTCGGCGCCATATCTCGGTGTTCTGTACGGGATCAAGCAGTGTTATCCCTCGCATGACCCGCTCCATTGCTCTTTGTGCGACTTTAATTTGGTGCATACTTGCTTGTGTGAGCGTCCACGTTTCGGATCCGTATGTGAGAACGGACAGGACACATTGATTGTAAACTTTGCTTTTGAGGCACTGCGACAATTTTGCTTTAAAAACAGACTCCAGTCGATTAAAAGCGGCCCATCCAAGCCGGATACGTCGAGCGATCTCCTTTGTCTGGCTCCAAAGGATAAACATTGTCCAAGATAAACGTAATTCTTCACCACTTCGAAATTACCTGTACCCACAGCAATATTTGCTAGACGTACAGGATAACTTGTCATTATCTTTGTTATGGACATGTTCATCTTAAGGTCTACCCTTAGGGAAGATGCATGCAGGTCCTCAAGCATGCACTGAAGATCAGCAACGTTCTCAGCTATGATAACTAGGTCATCCGCAAAACGCAGATGCGACAACCAAGCGCCGTTAATGTTTAATGAATAATAATGAAAGATCTTAGAAGTTATTGAAAAGTTTGAACTATCTGCATGGCGCCATTGGTACCGTAAAACGGGGTAATTATAGACTGGTGCAAAAAATTAGACAAAACGTCGTAGGAAATTTGGTTCCTTATACTTGCAACAATATTAATTACAGATACACATCTCAGTTTGGTGTCAACTCGACCGCAGTAACATCACGTTCGTACAGGGACCGTAAATTTTTATTGTTTCTATCACAATTCCTCATAAAAAAATACTCGCTTGAAAACTGGTGATTTATGTGGTATAAAACAGTGTGTGTCACGACTTTTGTATCATATTTTTCTCAATGTGTATACCCGTGCGCCCAACCTTACTTTTTCGCCGACCGTTTGGCATTTATAGTTCCTCAGTAGGGCCAATCTTCACGAAAAAAATCACGATTTAGTAAAGAAGGGTTCATGCTGGGGTTATAGAAACGGAGATTTGTGTAATTTATGTGATTTTGGGTATTAAGGGACAATAGTACCACAACATTCGGGGTAATTGTAGCGTTACATTTGACCCCGCGTTACAAATGACCCAGAGAATAATATTTTTTAAACAATTATTTTTATGCACTGTTCTATGTACCTAACAGTTATGTTTAGATAAACTAATTTGCTTTGTTAATAATTTGCATAAAGTAAAGGAGGATAATATATTTATTAGTGTTTTTCTAACTAGTTTTTATTTACCTTACTTACAGATGCCGAGAAAAAGACCAAGAAAAACTAATCGCGGTACAAAAGATCTTCTGCTTTACGGACAAGCATATGAAGAAATACAAAAAGGCCTATCTGTAAGAGCTGCTGCGTCTATGTTTGATCTTTGCCATGTATCTCTGTTAAAATACAAAATAAAAAAATCTGGAAACCCTCTTAGTAACCCGACGATGGGTTATAATCCAGCAACTAAAGTTTTTTCGGAGGAGCAGGAACGGAACATGGCGAAATACGTTATAAAAACTGCTGATATTTACTTTGGACTTACTCCTAAAAAGGTACGACGACTTGCATATGACCTAGCGGTTAAATACTACTTAAAAAGGCCAGAATTGTGGGATCGGGAGAAGATGGCGGGCGTAGACTGGTTTTCCGGATTTCTCAAAAGAAACCCAGAACTTGCGATTCGGTGTGCTCAAGCAACCAGCCTATCACGCGCCACCAGTTTTAACCGCGCGAACGTAAAACAATTTTTTGACAATTTAGAAAAAGTCTTGAACAGGGACTATTTTGAACCCCAAAACATTTACAATATGGATGAGACAGGAATCACGACGGTTCAAAAACCAGACCGTATAGTAACAAAGAGAGGAACACGTCAGGTGGGGGCATTAACATCAGGCGAGCGCGGTACACTTGTTACGGTTGCGGCAGCGGTAAATGCGCTTGGAAATGCACTGCCACCTTTGTTTGTATTTCCGCGCCCAAGATACCAAAGCCATTTTGTGAGAAACGGTCCACCTGGCTGTATTGGTACTGGAAATGCATCTGGATGGATGGAAGAAGCCCAGTTCTTAAAATTCCAGCATTTCCAAAACACCATACAAAATCAACCCAAGACAACAAAATATTGCTGCTGCTGGACAACCATACGTCTCACATATCAATTAAAGCATTGGATTACTGCAAAGCCAATGGAATCGTAGTTCTTTCGTTTCCGCCACACTGTTCCCACAAGCTACAGCCACTTGACCGATCTGTCTATGGTCCATTGAAAAAGTACGTCAACACAGCCTGCGATGCGTGGATGAGATCTAATCCTGGCCAGACGATGACGATTTATCATATACCGTCGATAGTAGCATCCGCGTTTCCACTCGCTTTTACTCCACGAAATATACAGGCAGGTTTCAGAGTAGCGGGGATTTATCCTTACAACCGCAACATTTTTGACGAAAGTGACTTTTTGGCCATCGTTTGTGAGTGATCGACCATTACCTGAGAATCCCAACGCACAACCACAAGGATCAAGCCCTACGTCGATTACTCAAGAATCGCTTCAAATAAGGGAATATTCACCCGAGGTTACACCACGACAACCCAACAACCCACCATCAGCTTCAGAATTGGAATTGCATCAAGTAGAACCCAGTACAGAATACGACTTGGCTCTCAGGGAAAATTCTCCGCTTTCTGCCGAAACAGCATCAAACCCACTACCATTTGTGCCAGAAAATATCATACGAGTAAACACCTCGGAAGTCATACCTTTCAATCTTCTATCTCAGCCAGTGTCAGATCCTCTGGAATGTCGATCAGATGCTTCTGAATCTCCATCTGTTACACCAAGGTGTATAACACCACCATTGCGTCGGTTAGCTATGAATTCAGATGATGTACCTTCGACATCGAAAAGTTTGGCTTCGATTAATTTTTGCCCTGAAGAGCTCGTCCATTGCCGAAAGCACCACCCCGTAAAACGACTAACCGTGGACGAAAAACAAGAAAATCAGCTATATATATACTGATACTCCGGAAAAAGCTGTCATACAGGAAGAAGCTGAAGAACGGGAAAGAAAACAGAAAGCTAAGAATATAAACAAAAATAACAAGACTTTGGGAAAAAACAAAGACAAAGGAAAAGACAAAAGCATAGGAAAAGGAAAGGGAAAGGGCAAGAAAACGAAAAAGAAACAGAATGCAAATAGAAATTGGGATACTGAAGAAGAAAACGAAGATTGGTTTTGTCTTGTTTGTGCAGAACCTTACAGTAAGAGTAGATCGAATGAAATGTGGATCCAATGTCAAAAATGTAAATTGTGGGCCCATGAAGAATGTACTGAACAGGAATTGATATACACTTGCCAAAATTCTGAATAGGAAGTGCCATCCTACAGGGCATTTGTGGTTCGATTTTGAATTTATTATTATTTAGTCAACAACGATAAGTATATTTAATAATATTGTGTTATGAGGAACGGGGTTAAATGTACCAGGGTTCAATTGTAACTGTATATGATTTGTGATTGTTCAATAATTTTACATTTTGTAGATTTAAACTACTAACTAATGCTCGACAGGAACGGAATGAGCATCCTTTGGCTGTGTTTTTGACGATGACTCCATATTATAGTTAGAAGCTGAGATAGTTAGCTTAGTATTGGTTCAACTAAAGAACTGATCGTTTTTTTTTATTAATATAAATCCTCACCCTTGAGACTAATGTAACTCAACAGACTGATTACGTTAACGAAATAAATAATAAATATTATTTTATTAATAAATGATTATGGGTTTTATTGACTTCTCGATTTCACCATACTCTGTCAGTGATTTTCTAAATCAAACGTTAGCTAATTGACATTTAAAATTAACAGAGATACTAACATCCCCCTTAATAATATACGTCCTATGTCGAAAATGTAACAAGCCATTAATAAATCAAACATTAAGTGAATGACAATTACATCATTCACTCTCACTTTACCCAACCAAAATGAAATGTCGTTACTTGTAATATAATTGTTCCGGCCACAAGCACTTTTTATATTAGTCACATAGTACTTATGTGCTTGGTAAAGCGACCGACTTGAAAAGCCGTTCATACGGTTGAATTTAACTAGAATCGGGTCACTTTTATTTTTGCTGGTTAGTAAGGTTGACATTTGTGATCATTATACGTCTGTTAGACGAATTCGTGTTATTTATTATTGCCTGTGCCTTGTGAAATTATCGTATCATCGCTTCGTAATTATGTCGAAGAAAACTCGCGGGCCGAATTTTACTTCAAACGAGAAAGAAGTTCTTGTACATCTCGTAACAAAATACAAAGATGTCGTTGAAAATAAAAAAACGGACGCCGTTACGACCGCTACAAAAAACGAAGGTTGGAAAAATTTAACCGAAGAGTTTAATGCGATAAGTTCTTTCAGTGTCCGAAATACGGACCAATTAAAAACATGCTGGGACAATATAAAACGGATTACTAGAAAAGATAAAGCAAAGACAAAGAAAGAAACTTTCATAACAGGTATGTAGAATAACGTTCTTTTTATTGCCATCGACGGGAACATCTGATGGGAAGTGGTCCCCGCCGTCTACATGCCGTCTATTGACATTTGCAACACCAGAGGCGTCACCAATGCGTTGCCGGTCTTGAAGAGATATTACACCCTTTTTAAAAAGCTCCATATTCCAATATGGAGTGAGTTTTGGCTGTGCGTTATCATCAGTCAGTCAATCAGTCAAGTCCGTCAGTCAATTAGTAACGGAACAGTTTGATATATATTGATAGTCATTGTGTTGTCTTGTATCATGTGTTTTACCAATATCTATGTTTTTGCAGGAGGCGGCAGGCCCAATTTTCCACCTCCAGGACCATTACAAAGCCAGGTAGAAGTGTTACTTGGGCCAACACTGAGTGGTTTAGAGAATCCATTTGATTCTGATGCCCAATATTCAGGCCGAGATGTAAGTACCAACCACCTTCTATACTTTGTTCGAGGCATTATGGTTATACAATCTATTGTTGCCGTTGAACCTGTAGTCTGGATAAACATAATATCTGTTATTGGCGTCCAACCTTTTAACCTTTTGAACACAAATGATGCACACAATTTTATGTTTCAGATTGAGGCTCCTGCCAGTCCTGCAACAATATCTCAATCAGATGAATTCTCAAAGGAAGCTCAAGAGGTCAGTCACATATAACATCCTCGTATATTAATATTAATAAATATTGCCAACAAATGACTGTAATTTCTGTTTTAGAATGGACCCACTGCTGGTCGACCAGCAATACCTAAAACAAGAGATGAGTGCTTCATGATAACACCAGAGGTCAGTTACTTACATACAAAGGTGATTCATGGGGTTGCTGGTTTCCATGGGTGGCAGTGATCACATTCCATCAGACAACACTCAAGCAATTTTCACTTCCCATACCTAAATGCTTTTCTGTTTCAGGATAATGATAAAAAAATGTGGAACGGGTGGTCACCAGCTGCCTTAAAAACGAATGTGTCGGATGCTTTGGTTGTAAAGAAAAAAGACAGTCCATCATGGCTGAAGAGAAGAAGACCAAAAGCTTCTTTACATGATAAATTATTAGAGCGCAAATTAGAATTGTTCGAAGTAATGAAAAAAAATGCTGAATCTGAGGCCAATATTAAGAATCTCATACTGGAAGAACAACTAAAACAAGAAATCCTTAAGACCAAGGCTTTGGAGTTAAAATTACTAAAAGAAAATAATTAATTATTAAATAAAATTCTTGAAAAAAAACAATTCTTATTTATTGAAGTACATACATACTTTAAAAATTATGAAAACTTTATTAATTACAGTCTTTGTAATTGTCGGTACAGTACAGTCAGCATAAAGAAGAGCTCAAAGAGCTGAGCAATCTCTTTACAAAAGAGTTGTGTGCAGAGTAGATGTGTCTACAGCTTATTTGCATCGCACTGCTGGGCACAGGCCTCCCCTCATCATGATATGGTTTGGGCTATAGTCCCCACGCAGGCCCAGTGCGGATTGGGGACTTCACATACATCTTTGAATTACTTCGCAAATTCTGGTGAATTCAAATTGAATTGCGGGCCAGAATCGAACCCCTGACCCTCGGCATGAGAGGCGGTAGGTCGAACCACTAGGCCACCACGGCTCACAGTAGATGTGTCTGTGCGCATGAATATATCTGCTCCTGACTGTACGTAAGATCACACGTAAGCGTCTCCCTTGTGTAAAGTGCAGGTGGCGCCGCTGTCATGGGTTATTATCTGGTCTCATACTTATGTGGTTAAATGCAAACTTTTAAAATAGTCATTTATTAGCCTTCTGCGTACAGGGTTTATGTCCCTTGTGGTTGAATCAGATCTATTTTCATCATTTCTCTGTTCTCTGATATGGCCTTGTAGTAATAATTCCTCCCATGGTTGGGGAAGTTCTACATCAGGGTCATCCAGCGGTAAATCTTCCTTTGCCTTTATTAGTATATTATGTAGTACTCCAGTGGCCACGATAACAGCCAGACAGTTTTTTATTTGGATTTGCATCCCCAAAGCAAGCACAGGGAAACGACGTTTCCATACTCCAAATAGGCGTTCTATAGGATTTCTGCTTCTTATTTGAGACTCGTTATAGAGTATCTCCTCTGGTGTCCTTGGATTTTCCAGTGGCATCATAACATATGGTCGATTCATGTATCCACAATCAGCCAGAAGCACCGCATCACCATACCGGTTACTTTCAAATAAGGCATTTCTGTACGAGGAATTCCAAATAGTCTGATCTTGACTGCTTCCCGGCCATCTTGCCACCAAATCTAAAATTTCCAAGTTCGCACTACCAATGGCTTGCACATTAATAGACATGTAACCTTTTCTATTCCTATAATACTCTGCATTTTCCCCACCAGGGGAACGAAGGCGTACGTGTGTACAGTCCAAAGCACCCAAAGCTTTTGGAAAACGTGCTATGTTATAAAAACTCAATTGTGCTTCTCTTAACTCATTTCCTGAATCAGGAAACTTGATAAATTGGCTGCTGAGGGAGGCTATTGCTGCGGTAACCCTATGTATGATCCTGTGAGAAGTAGACTTGCTTGTTCCACAGTAGTCTCCTACTGTGATTTGTTGCGAACCAGTTGCATAGTATCTCAACGTCAAAAGGAGTTGATTGATAGGTGAGATAGATTCAATTCTGAAACGAAATTGAGGTAAGGTAAGCTTTGGTCATTTATGTTTGTGATATTTGTGGAGCAAGGAAATAGAAACAGATTAAGTAGGTAGGTACGATAATTGTAGTAGGAAGTTATTTTTACTTGCCGTTCTGATGGGTATTCAAGTTTGCCTTCAATTAATTCCAGCACATTCAAAATGGATTCTTTCGATAAACGAAACCTTGTGCGAAAGTCAACATCATCATACTCCTCGAAATAATGACGCCGTTCTTTGAAAGTTCTAGGGCGTCGTACTATATTGTCCAAATTATATATATCTTCCAAAATATCACCGTTTTCGAAAATGAAATTATACGCCATGTCCATCTTGACAGCAGTAGTGTCATTATGACGTATAATGAGTAATGGCTTGTTACCAACTTAACGGACCTCTAGAGCAGTAATTAGGTTTAACAACTCATTAAGGAAATTAAACATTCGTTAGAACATGGTGGGACACTCACTTGCCTTAACAGTCCGGTAAACGAATTAACAGGGATGCTAGCTAACTAATAGAGTATGGTGAAATCGGGTCTAAGGGTCAATTGTAACAAAGGGAATCGATTAACAAAAACTCGATTTTGCAGCGCTCTGATACGATGAAATAAAAAATATCTCCAAAAACGTATGGGGCATAAACCTAGAAAGTCATATGTTTATGTGATTTTTATTTGGTAACTTGGTTCTGAACCATAAATCGTTATTTCAAAAGTGGTTCTATTGCCCCCGGTCTACCCTACCTGATAGAGTACAGATTAAGAATGATTATGTTGCAAGTATCTAAAACCTAGGTATTAAGCACAAAAAAACTTGTTTCATAGTTAATATTTTTCATATAATGGAGTTTGAGTAAATTAGTAACTCGAAAATTGGCAATTTTTGGACATGTTTATTCTAATTTGTTCTGAGACGTTTTCGCAATTTTTTTACGAAAATAAGTATGTAACCTAATGACTGATATATTGTAGAAACCTATGAAGCACTCAAAGTGTGTTTAAATGTTGATCTCTTTCTTAAATTTAAGTTTTAAAAAATTGCATTTTTTAGAAAATGATAATTTCTTGTAATGTTGATTTTTTTTTTAGGCACGTTTTAGGCAGTTTTTTACCTATATAGGTAGTTATATTAATAACTATGATACTAAAAATATCTAAGAAATAAATAAATACAGATTAACTATAAACCTTTTTTTTTAATTTAATTTTATAGATGTTTGAAAATTTTCGTAGAGATTATTTTTTGTCATGTTGAATTTGTCCCAATAAACGTGTTCAATCTGAACGCGCCTTTACTCAACTTGCTTAGTAGCTTTAATTAAAACGTCTAAACAGTCCCATGATGATATATTAGCAGTGTAACTACGATAAATTTAACAAAAACCCTGGTGTCTAAGCTTACCCCACTCCATTTCGTAACTTGAGACAAGCACATAAAAAATAAAATAAAATAAACTATTCATATATATGTTTATATAATACGTAAAAAGCAAAATATAACTAGGGACTGGAGTCCACGAACAGTAATCAGATTGTTAATGCTATAATTAATATGGTTTTTTTTGCCTGCGAACTTGAAACCTGTCTATAATTACCCCGTTTTACGGTATCTCAGAACAATTGATGAAAAACGGAATTGAGGAAAATTTATAGTTTACCTTGATGAAACATATGTCCATCAAAACTTTTATAAGTAAAAAAATCATGGCAAGGGCCATTCCACAAGCGGAGTAATTGACAAAATATCTTCAGGCAAAAGGCATATTGTCGTTCACGCTGGATCTGAAAAGGGTTTTGTTCCCAATACATTATTAGTATTCAGTACTAAATCAAAAATGGCTGATTATCACGATGATATGAACAGAAACAATTTTATGAAATGGTTATCATGCAAATAAATGAGACTATGACCACCAACTATGAATGATTTAAAAGCTAACATTCAGAAATGGCTAACTGAAAATGGAGTTCATTATGAACAATACTTCGGCCGAGCTTATGTGCCTTGTCAATGAAAATAAAACCACTCCAATATATGAAGCTGAAGAATTGCTGAAGGAGCATGACCAAGAGGTTTTGAAACTTCCACCATATCATTTCGATCTGAACGCAATTGAACTCATATGGAGTTTGGCTAAAAGAAAAGTAGCCAGCAAAAACTTGGGAATTCCAGGTGAAAAAATGGAGAACCTTATTAAAGAATGTTTTAATAGTGTCACAGCTAGTGATTGGCAAAAATGCACAGATCACACTATTAATGTAGAAAACAAATATAAAGTTAGGGACAGGATAACCGAAGCGGAATTGGAACCCTTCATTGTTTCTGTGCGTAATGATGATACTGACAGTGATTTTTCTTATGAAGACATTGAATTTCTAGATTCTGTTCTGATATTGGTTCTGATTTTGACTAATAAATACCAATACATCATAAAACACTATTTCAACCAATATAAAAAAATACAAATAAGACATTTTATTTACAAAAAATCAATTATCAAACATTCGTATGCAGCGTACTATCAGTGTTGACACCTGCAAGATTTTTGAATTTTCCGCCTTTTTCATGGGACACGACTCGCTAAACAGACTCTATGAGACCTGGTATTAGTACCTCAATTTTAACGTTGAAGGAGAAAGCTTCAACTGTGTTGCCAAATGACAAAATTTGTAGTTAATTATTTGATGAGATAGCATTATAAAAGCGGCTAATATACAGCGAATATTCAGATAAAGTTGAGGGATACTTTGATTATGAATCTGGATAATGCCGCGGAAGGAGGAACGAGATGGTTGATAAAGCTCTACTGTTTATGCTTCAAGGAATTCGCAAGAAATCCATACAGCCATTGGCGTTTCGTTCGAGGCACTATTTAATCAGAAAACTTTTCAAGGATATCAGATATTGGTTTTACAGTCCTCTCTACGGCTTGCGTTGCGATCAAGGACCGACAAACTGTGGAGCATTTACATGCAATTTTTTTTCAACCTGCGCTATCCTGGCAAATCACCAAGTGTGAGTGGTGGCACCTTACACATCACCACAGATAGCTGTCACACGTAACAAGTATTTATATTAATTTTTATGTTTCTCAATACTTTGTTGTGCATATGTAATTTTAGCGGGTGTCAGCATCGAGACAAACCATTTTATAGTTTAACGATGTTTCTGTTAATTAGCTGTAAATGTTGCCATGTACATATTACTTAAAGAAATAAAAAATATTCATAAAACTGCAGCATGAAGCAATTCTGTTTATTTTTAAGTTTACAAGAAAATCGTTCACACTTACCCAAAAGCGGGGAGTAAAACACTTTGTAGATACATTCATACACTTGGAGAAAATGTAAAACACCTCCTCCAAGAAACAAAAGCGTGTACAAAAATAATAAAGTAGGATTTTATGAAAATTTATAGAAACTTTTATTTTAGTCTTTGGCTTACCTGAACAATTGTTTAAATTTTGACTGTAGCAATTGGCTATGCAAAGCTCATAAGTTTATAAAAAATAAAGTGTTATTTGAATATTGTGAGAATATTTTAGAAACTTACAACAATGATTATGTCCTCTAATATTAACCATGAATACTGAAAACTGAATAGATCAAGTTTTAAATAAAATACTGACTAAATAGATGTCATCATTCATGCTTTCATAATTTAAGAAGTGGTGTTTTTAATCTATTAAAAGTAACCTTTTTATGTTATAGTTAACAGACGGGATGCAATATTTACAATACAATACAATACAATATACTTTATTGAACACCACACAATCAAGGAACAGTAGACATAATGTAATTACACAAAAAGGTATGGCATACAGCAGGCGGTCTTATCGCTTAATAGCGATCTCTACCAGACAACCTTTGGATAGTGGAGATGAAGAAAAACAAACTAGGTTGGTAGGCGGTGCTCTGTACTAAGATGTGCAGAAGAAACAAACACAAAAAGTAATAAACATACTTAAATACTTTTATATATAAACATACATAAACTTACATATAAATAGATAACAGCCAAATAAATTAAAATATGTAATCCATTATCCAAGAAAAGAAAAGCAGTACATATCAGACAAGTGACAAATAATGCTCCTTAACCTTGTTCTTAAACACTGAAAGAGATTTAGCTAGTCTAATGTCAACAGGTAGAGAGTTCCAAAGCAGAATAGCTCGGAATGTAAAAGATTTACTAAAAAATTTAGAGGAGGAAGGGGCCACAGACAGAAGGAAGTTTTGGGAACATCTCAGAGACGAGACTAACCAAAACGTTCCTTAAGATAGCGGGGAGTAGAAGGAATGAAAATAATAAAAATACTAATAAAATAATAATACTTACTTACTTTGTTTTCGTTAATACAAAAGGAATGGAATGAATGTCGTATCACTTAAACAATGCATAACAGGCGATCTGTTTTACAGATTAGGAAATGAGATGCATGCCTTATTACAAACTTTGTGTTATATTCAAGGCTAATAAAATAGTAGTACCTTACCTACCTACCTCCCTACCTGTATTCAGCCTATTATTTGAGAAGTCAATAAATGAGAACAGAAGGATTGGAATAATTAATACAAAATATAGTAATATATCTGTTTTTATTTAATTTTAGCACACAATCATTGTTTTCTTAAATCTTTTAGGTAGGTACACTTTATTATTATTATTATTTGTTGGTACATTTTCATGTCACGGGCCCATGAGGACCCGGTCATTCGCATTCATGGGGCCGAAACCAACATGAACAGGCTTTATTATTATTATTTACAATACTGTATAACCATTACTCTGACGTTAAACAGTTTCTTTTCAACAGTTTCAAACTCAGAAATCATGCATAGATTCATTTATTTATTTATTCAATGAAGATAACAAGAACGTAGGTACAAGCTATACCTATGCATTAAAATTGTAAAACTATGAAAAAATACAAGTAGGCAATTAAAAAATAAAGTGATCTTACCGACATTTTGTAGACAACCACACAGTTAAGAAATATTATTTATAATAATTAAATTTTAATAAATCACTTATACAATTGAATCCATGTCAATAAAGTTGAAATCTTGAGCATTTAATAGTGATTCATAGCCAGGATTCCATAAAAGGAAAGTAAATAATGGTCTCGTCATATGCACGCGCTCGGTGTCATAATTCAAATGATGCGTCGATGTTTACAATTGTATTTACTAATTTAGAATTGATATTTGTCTGTCCGTTTGTATATCATCATCATCATCATCATCACCATCTCCCGGTTCGCGGACGCTAATTTATATAGTTAATATTATCCGTGTTATTTATACGAGTTACTAAACCAATTTTTTATTTATTTTAAGGTGACCTGGATTTGACTGTCACACCGTTTACATGGAATTACACTGCCGTGTGATGATGATGAGGCATTGATCAAAATCGAAACCTGGATTAAAACAACTTCCAAAAATGGAAAACTTTTGGTATGTTATTGGAACTTCTTTTCACGTTTGTAGTTTTGTTTCGATTTGTTAAAATGTGTGTCTGTGTGTGTGTAAAATCTTTACTTTTAACTGGGACTACCTTGGTAGGTATAATAATATTGTTGTTGTACTTACAGATAACTTATCTAAGCCTTGTAGGTGGCAACAAGACACCTGTAATAATTAGAAGGGTACTGGAAAAGCTTTTTACCCTATAGGGCCTACGAAGGAAATGTATTTTCTTATGGAGGCCCATAAGAAAATACCCTAAAGGGCCTACGTGGAGTTTTTATCATCGGCCAACAGTAGTAGGTCGGTAGGGACTCTGTTAGAAATAACGTGTTGTTGTTGGCTGTCGTTCAGTTGGGCCTACGTATAGGGCCTACGTTGGTCCTACGGTGTTGTTGTTGTTGGCTGTTGTTCAGTTGGGCCTACGTATAGGGCCAACGTTAATTCTACCGTTGGCTCTACTGTTTTTAGGGGTGACACGCCGGACGGTTGGCCAACTAAAAAGTGTACGTTGGCCCAACAAACAGCCAACTCAAAATGCTACTAGGGTATTGGGAACAAAGTCTACAAAATAGCTTACACTACACTTTGAATGCGTGGAGTCCTTCCCTAGATTGGTAATGCTCCTCGCGGATCTACGGATATTTAAGCCGGGATCTGTGAGGTCCTATCACTGAGTTACCTGCCAGTTTCCAAAGCAAGCTCACCCACTACTAAAAAAAATATATAACTGAGAGTTCCTATTTACTAAGAAGAGGTATTCTACGTAGCCTTCATTAATCATGTAAGTATTCCCTTAATTGTCTAATCAATTAATTCATCTACCTATTCACTTTTCAATTACTCAATTTTACATTAGCTTACCTAACTCAAATAAATATTATGAATGATTTAATTGTTGGTATAAATCTAATCTTTAGTAATGTCTCCCTGTGCATAGATCTATTATATAGTCGAGTGAAAAGTAATGTAATATGTTATTTGTTTACAGGTCCAAGCACGTTCAGACTGCTGAAATACTATTTCCATCAGAAGATGAGTCCAGATCAGTGGTTAAGAAAGCCATGCTGGAGAAAACGAAAAAACGGTCGTCCGCTACATCGGGAAAACATCACATACGCCCTGTTCACATCAATCCTGCGACATCTTACAAGCTGTTCGGGACAGACAGCGAGGACGAAGACCGAAGAGAAGGAACTAAGAGGCTTACCAGCTTCTGAATTGTTACAAACAATTCTGAAACTAAAAAATAAAACGGACTTGAATACTGAGGCATGGCCACATTTGGATAAATTTATACATTCTCTTCAAAAAGACATGAAGAAATATATTAAAAATCTAAGTGAATTCACCTCGATCTACTTAATAATTATATAGTGAATTTTTATTATTTCAATGTTTCATCCATTAAAGATGAAGTTGCTGAAGTCGTCTCACGGAAAGAAGACGACATGAAAAATGAGACAGCGAAGAAGCGGAAATCTTCATCTTCTAAGGAGCTAGAAAAAAAGAAAATGAAACCCAGCACTAGTGACGCCGCTCCCTCCCCTGCCCCTGCAACCAAGAAGGCCACCGTACGCGATATCTTCGGGAGCGACAGCGATGATTAAAAATGGTAAAAAAAACAGTCCACTTACCTCCCTCTTGACGAGAAGGATGGGAAGTGGTATTGCTAGGCAGTCTCTAGAATTTAAATCTGGCTCTCATTATGTAGAATTAAAAATCTACAAGTGCGATGCAATTGAGCATATTGCTTCAATGAATAGATGGCGCCATGCCATTTTAAGTTTAAAATATAGAACTGATGATGACACAGCTGCAGGGCGCGGATTGTCTGAATCAAGACTAACTTAACTTGAAAAAGTGAAACTATCGGATTTTAATATACCATAATAATAATAATAACACCCATCACCATGAAAAGCAAACAACATGACAAATTAAACGTCAAGAAAAATATACCAACAACGTCTACAGCTAAAACTGGAGCTGGTGTAAAAAAGACATTTAGTAGTCTTGTTTCTTTTACTAAAAAACATCTCCGTAACCTAAAACCAAAATGCAAGAAAATGTTAACGGAATTAGCATACGCAGCCGCTCAAGAACTAGCATCTGATTTACCCATAAAAATACCGAGAGTGATACCCAACCTAACCAGACGTCCCGTTTTGAACGGGACTGTCCCTTTTTATAATTACGAGTCCCGGTGTCCCCGTAATGAACTCTGGGACGCAAAATTGTCCCGTTTTCGGAAACTTGAGTAGGTAGTCGAGCCGGCGGACGGCCGCCGCACTGGCCGGACACGAGCGAGAGCGAGACCGCGCGTCAACGCGACCTAAGCCGTGATTGGCCAAGACGTCATCCGCGCGCACTTTGTTGACATGTGTTTGGCAGATTTTATTCTCGCATGCCTACTCCTCGTTATTTTGTTGTTATTAGTTTGTTGTTAGTAGTTGTAGTCTACGTGAGACACGAGTAGATGCTCGTGTAGAGTAAACAATTTAAACTTCTTTTGTTTTGGATTCAAGCATAAGTTAAAATACCGAAACGCAAGTGTTCGTTCAATATTAGCTTACAAGCAAAATATCCGTTTATCAAGCAAATAAATACTCCGTCAGATGTCAGATGCGAAAAGTGTCGTACAGAATTTAGTGTTTCCCACAGTGGTGCCGGTGATATTGAACAGCAATTAAAGTCTGAAAAACATAAAAATGCCGATCGTGCCGCCGCTTCAACTTTTTCAAGAAATCGGACGCACCAACTTCACAGGATTTGGATACCGCAGCGGCAGAAGGCGTCTGGGCTTATCACACGATACAAGAAAACCACAGTTTTCGCTCTAATGATTGTGCATCGAAATTAATTCAATCATGTTTTGATCCCAAATTTACATGCGCGCGTACGAAATCAGAAGCTATTATAGTAAATGTTTTGGCGCCTGCAGCGATGAAAGAATTAAAAGACGATCTTGATAAGTGCAATTGTATTACAATACTAAACGACGCTTCAAACCACGGTAACAAGAAAATATACCCTATTGTAGTGCGTTTTTTCAACCTTACGTAGGTGTGCTAGTCAAAATTTTTGATCTCCAAGACCAACCAGGTGAGACTTCTGATATCATTGTCAATTATTTAAGCCAAGTGTTGACAGATAATAATTTGACAGCAAAAGTTGTAGCATTTTGTGGGGACAATGCCAATGTCAACTTTGGCGTCGCGGCTAGACGAGGAACTAACAATGTGTTATACAATAATTTATATGCAGTATTACAATAATTTTTAAAAAACGCCATTAATAGGCATTGGATGTGGCGCCCATGTAATTCACAATGCAATAAAATCTGCTGCAGACGGGCTACCCTTAGATTATGAAAGTATTATTGTGAAAATATATTAATATTTTTATATTTACACGATTCGAGTTGAAGCTCTAAAGGAGTTTTGCGCCGAAACTGAAACGGAATATCAACAAATGCTCGGCTATAGCAAAACCAGATGGCTTGCTCTTATGCCTGCCTTGGAAAGGGTTTTAAAAATGTATCAGCCATTAAAAAACTACTTTTTGAGTATTGAAAAGTGGTGGCTTTATTTTTTACACGCTCAATTAGCAAGTTTTCATCAAGCTGTATTGAAACTTGAAGGTCAGAATGTATCGGCAATTGAAGCTGCAAAAGAAGTCAATCAACTAAAAGACAATTTGACTCAGAAACAGACCAATCAATTTATTCCATTTACGGTCCGTCAATTAATGGTGAAACTGAAAAAAAATGGTACCTACTGATATAGATGAACAGTTTGTGAAAAGGACAGCTACAGAATTTTATAAAACAAGCTGTCAATATCTGGAGCAGTGGACTTGCTTTCTTACCAAAGAAATGGAGATATTTTATTGGGCAGATTTAAAAAAGGTCCCTGCATGGGAAGACGTTCAAAAATCTCTCGATATAATCATTGAAAAGGAATATATTGACTGTAATAAGGATACAGAGGTTTTTGATGAATTTTCATTAATTTCTAAATATATTACGTTGCAAAAAGTATCCGAATGGAATAATGTAAATGTTTCCGCGGAAACTCCTTGGGTGGAAGTATTCAAACACTTTCACGCTAACAATCTTCAGCATGAAAACTTTTCTATAATAATTGAATATATTTTATGTTTGCCTGCTACAAATGCTCCAGTAGAAAGAGTATTTTCTATGATGAACAAATTGTGGACATCTGAGAAAACCCAGTTACAAATATCAGTTCTAAAGGCGATGTTGATAACTGAAGTGAATATTAAAAAAACGTGCCAAGAATTTAATTCTTATTTGAAATCGTCACCAGCTATACTAAAGCAAATTTGTTCTTCTGATAAATATAAATATAACTAAGCTAACGAACTGTATAAACACTTACTTTTTTGTGAATAAAAAAAATTCAAAACTGTTTTTATTTTCATTGACCTAAATAATCAATGTCCCGTTTTGAGTCAAAAAATAAATGGTAACGAAGGTTAAGGTTAGGTACAGGTATCACTGATACCTGTACCTAAAACCGGAGGATTTCTACCATTAATCCATATATTCGCTGGATTGTCTGCCACTGGCAGTTGACCGGGCGGCATTGCTGGAATCACGAAAGCCGTCAATGATTTATAAATCAGCTAAAAAACATATAGCAGAAAATAAGAAGAACAATATAAAAATAGAAAAAATATGTATTGGAAATGGATTACATCTTAAGCCGTACAAGAATGGATTGGGTATTTATGTTACTAAGAAAAAAGACTAATCACTCGGCTACCCAAACGAGCGTTAACCAATATTGACCTTATAAAGCACTCGATAAATTTACCCTTTTTTCGTGGTGTATTTATGAGAGATGAATTACCAGAATTACCATTGCCAATAGAATGTGGTGTCATTAATTTAGATTCTTCTACAAATTCTGGTACTCATTGGGTAGTCTATGCACAAATAAATGATTATATTGAATACTTTGACAGCTATGGTAATCTAAAACCGCCAAAGGAATTCATTAAATATATGGGACAAAAAATTCATTACAACTATCATAATTTACAAGGAAATAGTTTATACGATTGTGGTCATTTATGTTTAAAAATTTTAAGCTCATTTTGGAAAACATACAATAATTAAATAAGACGATATTTCACATCCACAGGCAGTGTGAGTTCAAATAAATATATAAAATTAAATTCTTCATCAGTTTACATTCTTGCTCTGTCTTTGATCAAATTTACACGTTTTTTTTTGCTTACTTAATTAATAAATATTAATTGATAAACTGATTAATACGAAATTTGCATGGAAGAAACCACTTAATTATAATCTTTTGAGATGATTGTTTTCAATAAAATCCCGATCCGAAGAAAAAAAAACAATACTTCGGCTTCAGTATCCAAAGACAGAAGACGTCTTAGAACATCAAAAACAATCACTAAAAATAATAAGATTTTTTTACGTTCTCTTGTTTTTAAAATATAAAATGCTTCAAATCACGGAATCGCCACATCATGATAATTCCATTGAGAGTTATGAGATTCATACTTACAATCCGTATAGTCACAGCTTCAAAGAAAACGATGAAATCAGAATATCCTCCTATATCCTATTCATCAACAAGATGTGTATGTACTACCATCAGCTAGCTCCATTTACATTGAAGGATGTGCAAGTGCGACCACAGAAACAGCAGGAAATCCAGTGGAAAAAGAAATTCATTTTACTAATAATCCAATATTGTTTTTATTTCAAGATATCAGATATGAACTGAATGGTATTGAAATAGATCATATAAAAAATGCCGGAATAACAACGACAATGAAGTCTTACATATCAATGAATGAAGGGGAAAGTAAAATGCAGCATTATGGGGTTGGAACTTAGAGGCACCAAAGATAAAAAGAAACATTTCTCTGTTATTGTACCATTGAACAAAGTACTAGGATTCGCAGAAGACTATAACAAAATACTCATTAATTGTAGACATGAACTTATACTCCATAAAAGTAGTTCTGTTTCAAATAGTGTTGATATGGAGAAAAACGATAAAATTACCATAGACATACAAAAAGTGCAGTTGCGTGTCCCACATATTAAAGTTTCTGATCGTGTCAGTCTATACTGTTACTACTTTAGCATCTGGAAAAAGATCGACCCATACAGGTAGCTTTCAGAAATTGGGATTTATATGAATATGCATTACCTAAAACGAGAAAACATTCATGGTCCATTAAAACCGCGTCTCAGTTAGAGAAACCAAGATTTGTTATATTAGGGTTGCTAACTAATAGAAAATTGAATCAAACGGAGAGTTCATCCGTGTTTGATCATTGTATACACGGTGGGTCAGAAAATATGGCAAATAATTAACCCACCGTATCGGCTATCGATTCTAAGTATATTGTATAGGTCTTTAATTTTTTTTGAGTTGGTAAAAAAAAAAAGTATATGGGATTGGTTGTGTGAGCGACGCCTGAATCCTATACAAAATGTTTTTTTTGACCAACTCAAAAAAATTAAAGACCTATACAATATACTTAGAATCGATAGCCGATATTTAAGCCGATAGTTAATTATTTGCCATATTTTCTGACCCACCATGTATAACAAATGTTAAATTGTTTTTAAATTCACAATACTTTCCTTATGATTCACTGAACTTAAGATTTGATGAAGGTAAGTACAGTATATTATATGAGGTGTATGCTAATTTCCGTCAGTCTTATTACAACACTAGCATCGATCCGTTGCTTGACTTGAAAACATTTGTACAAAAAGCTCCGCTGTTTACAAATAAAAAAACCCAAGCACAAGGGCTGTCTGAGCAAATGTTGCCACATAACATGTTAAAAAACGGGAAAATTTTGAAAAAGATGAAAATTGGCGATATCTCGAAAACCAAGCAACTTTTACTGAGGTCGTGTAAGGTTGATTCGGTACCACTTAGGCTGACCTACCTCCGGTGTCACTGTGACGTGTTACTTTTGGGACACCCTGTATATCTACCTACATATAGTAGTAGGTAATCTAATTTTTAAAATATTTCAATAAAAATAAAAATGAATATAAAAATTGGGGATATTGTGGAACTAATAATCGACATATGTCAGCTAAGTGGTCTTCATCAAGCCAAAATAATTAATAATGAGCAGTATGATGCTCTATTATTAACACAAAGTAACCTACTGAACAGACGTATACGAATTCCCTACACAGGATTAAGGTTAAGAGCATATATTATCAGAATAGATAAATATTTTGTAGACTTGGTACCCATCATATAGTTTTATGTTGAGAACGGAAACATAACGCTGCTCTGGACCACTTCTTAAATTCTTAAATTATGAAAGCATGAATGATGACATCTATTTAGTCAGTCAGTTTTCAGGTATTCATGGTTAATATTAGGGGACCTGGATACGCCGCAAGGCGCGTATCTGTATCCAGGTCCCCTAATATTAACCTACTCATATCCCCTTCTGTCGAGTTAATTAATATATAAAGAATTGACAAAAGACGGTGCTGTTTTCCCGTATAGCTTGTCGTACTTCGTACACATCCTCAAAAATTTGGGATTTGAGTACAAGACACTTGATCGAAGACAAGTAATAATGGATTCGCCGAGGTTGATTAATCTTCGTGGCAATTATTTAACTCGGATGAAAAAATATCGCGAGGATGGAAGAAATATAATTTACCTAGATGAGACCTGGTACGACACTCACGACGTCTCCAAAAAGGGTTGGCAAAATGTTAACAACACGTGTGCACTCATTGTACCTGCGTCACGAGGGAAAGAATTATTATTTTACATGCAGGATCTGAAAATGGTTGGGTGAATGGGGCGTAAATGCTGTCTGCAAAGAATGTCATCAACTGTAGTGCCGATTATCACCAAGACATAAACGCAAAACTATTTGAAACATGGTTCAGCATTATCGTTATGGATAATGCTTCCTACCATTCCCGCCAAAAAAAAATTTAAAATATTTATGTAATTTTATTTGAATTAAGTTATTTTACAGCACGACACAACTTAGAAGGCGCGTGGCGAAGCACTTAAGTCGTTGACGCAGAGCCCATTTTTGCTTAATCTACGCGCCTTCTAAGTTGTGTAAACCTGTACCGTTGTTTATTTTTGAATGAGCAAGTCTCTTTTTTATTTTATTACAGCAGGAATGACTGCATATAAACCTTATTAGTCATACGAGAAACGTCTAAATAGACATTGCAGACAGTCAACATTAGTTTAAAAGGTATCAAAACGAAGGAAAAAGCTATTGAATACAGATTGTAGACTCAAAACTAAATTTAATACTGCATAAAGATGGACATGGACCGATTGCAGATTCAGACAACAAAAACACTATCAAGAAATGAAAATCTTTTTTTCACATAAACCTCAAAAGGACGACATGACTGACGAGTCACCAAAACCTACTGTATGAAAATAGCCCAGTTCTGAAATGTGGTATTAAAAATAATTTGTTCTTTCTGTATTGTGTCCCTTGACTATATTTCTACTACCTATTAATTACTTAACAACTTGACTCGGATGAAAGAAAACCAATTCAAAAAATATGTAGAAGAATCATATTGTACTATTCTCTGAGACATTTTTCGAAATTCCAACTAATTCCAGATGTTATTCACTTGGCATGTTGCACTGATTCGACCAGACCTTGACATTCAAACAGGCATTCAACACTGTTCAAGACAACCCAGAGAAACGAGAATGAGTACTTCAATGTTATGAAGACCAAATTCAAGAAAAACACATCAAGGAAATAAATAATAAATAACTTTCATCCTATTTGTTTTTAGTTATAACACCACAAAAATATGCAAACTTTTTCCCTATGACAATAAGTTGCAAGTTTAAATATCAACACTTTTCGCTATAATGTAAATCACACTCCCTGGTTTCACTGAATAACATAATACTCTTTGTATTATGGATAGGATTGCCATCTTTTGTATTTAGCAGGACATGTTTGGCTTTTTCGAGTTGTGTCCGGCCAAACATTCATGGCCGGCCTGTCCGGCTTTTTGTTAGCGCCTCAAGCGAAGCGATCGTCATCATCATCACTACTGTCAGTCATGTCAGTACTGATCGAAGGAAGCTGAAATTTGGCGTGTGGGTTTCTTGAGGAGTGCTTAAGGGAACTCTAGGAGGGGATTTCCCGAAATTCCCCATGGGGATGGGAAAAAATGAGGTTTAACATTTAAAGAGGTATATTCGGCTTTATAAATTTTGTGTTTGGCTTTTAGTTTTTAGTTATGGTGATGTCAGGCTTTTAGTGTAAAATGTCCGGCTTTTTTCTAGGCAGAGTCCGGCTTTTTCATTTTAGGAGATAGCAACCCTAATTATGGAGAACTAGCGAGGCCATCTTGGGCATAAAAAACATTGTATAAGTTTTATTCTTTACTTTTTAATTCTCTTTCAACCCTTTTATTTTATTTGCAAACTGCCCTAATTTTTTTTTTCGTTTTGTTCGAATTACAATACCAATCACTGTCCATATCCTTTGTCATATGCAATAATACACAATCACAGATACACAATGCTTTGAAATCATTGGTGACCATTTGCCCTTCGGTTCAATTCTTCTATTCTGAATCTGACCTGAAACAATCATAATATTATTAAATAGGCCGTAATCATAGGATTAAATAGGATCCAATTGACATGCAGATGCAGATTAATTAAAATATTGAATCACTATTAACATTACTAAGCTTAACAAAGACAAGTTACTTAGATTTGTCTCCGCTTACTACCCAACCCGAGGCAGTACTGTTCTTATTAAATAAGTTTCTTTCAATGCCAAAAAAATGGTAACATTATTGTTTTTGAATTAGTTAGGTATTGGTTTTAATCCGTAAATATATTTAGAATGAGAATGTTAATAGAGAATGACAATAATTTCAAAGAAATAGGCATAATAATAACAAATTATACAAGTAATATTTTATTTACCTTCATGTTCATGTACAATTCACTTCTCCCATAGGCACCATCATCCAGGATCTGCCAGTGGTTTCAAAGTCTGTTTTTTAATGTACCACAGTCCAACCCTCAAAAGTTTGGGCCCATGGAAATTTATATATATGTATATTAAATTAATTTTGCAGACTTGCATTTTCAATATACACAGAAAATGGAATGTTGAATTGCTGACAGGCAAGATTCTGTAATGAAAAAACATGATTAGTGTTTTATAAAGAATTGAAATGTGTTAGGATAAACAAAAGGGTAATTTAAGACACTAAAGTCATCTTGAAAGAGGGTTTTTGTTTTGCTTATAAATTATAAGATATTTTTGCTTCCATAATCAAAAAAAGCCATGATGGCCTAATGTTCAACCTCTGCCTCGCATGCAGAGGGTCAGGGTTTGAATCCAGCTCTCACACCTGAGTTTACTTCCGTGCAAAATTAATTTTGAATTTCGACTGAGATTATCGATGAAGGAAAACATCGTGAGAAAACCTGCATACAATTTTAGCAATATTTTGGGCATACTACTGCAAGTTAACAAGTCTAAATAAAATTTTGACCATGAGGTTAAATGAGGACCACCCACCCCTTCCCAACTTGGAGACCATAATATAAAGATAAAGACTATCAAATTTAGTTAGTGTTGACTTGAAACCCTGTGTAAGGACCAAATCAAAGACTTCAAAATCAGCCAATTGCAGATGTTATATTCACCACTTACTGGACTGTAGGTTTAAGAGAGTTTTCACATTATCCGATCCAATATCCCTGTTGGACAGACATAAAATGTATGAAATATGTATCCAATATCATATATTTCATACATTTTACATAGGACACAGATATCGGATTGGATAATGTTAAAACACGCTTAGACTGAGCCCTTTTCTCTTCTACCCACATTCTTATACATACAACATGCTTTTCCCCCATGATGAAAGTCAGTTTCTATATTTGAATCACTTGGTTTTAACTCTCTCTCTCTCTTAGCATGCCTCTTCAGTCCTGATGACGGTTGGCCATTGCAACATAAACAGCTGCTCGAGGGATGAAAAGTCAGGACTGAAGAGGCACGCTAAGAGGGAGTTTTAACACTTATCTTACTTTTAACGTAAGAACCAAGTTATACACTATGATATTTTTGATGGTGCGGCTGACACAAGTCTGGTCCGAGTGGCTAACATTAGAGGAGGGCCAGCAAGTAGATGTCTTTCGATTGGCATGAGAGAATAATTAATCAATATGAATAACATGGTAAATATACGTGTTCAGAAAGCTGCACAGAAAGAAGATCCCCTCACGTACAGCAGAAGTTCAGTGCTAGACTGCTAGTACTGACTCAACCAAAGGCAGAAAATGATATATCACACATATTTTCGTACTTAAAAGCCTGTGTACGACAGTACGTACCCAAATGTAAGTGCTGCCTCTCCAGTAACGTTGTGTAAATATGGTTGATAAATAGAATATTGAAAAAATTATAAAACAGCCAAATCAGTCACATTTTCTTCTTCTATTTAAATAGATAGACGAATTTTTTTGTCCGCAAAGCAATACGATTAACGAATTCGACCATGCCGAAAACAGTGTTGCCAGGTCAATCAATTGTCTTGAAAATTACAACGACCGCTTTGAAAAGTTCCAATTGGCTATGGGTGAAAAATGACAATGTACTCGATTTTTTTTTTAAGAATAGGAATAACCTTCCGTATCAAGAGAAAAAAATCTCAGAATTCTCCGTGCCGTAGATTTCCCTTAAAAAAAGAAATTGATTTTGTGTTATGACGATTGAAATAAAGGTGTTTCCTTGGTCCAAGTATGCAGCATGTATAATAATGGTGCGTTTACATAAACGGCGTTCAAAACGACATTCACGAGCGCGTTCACAGGCACGGGTGTGTAAACAGGCTGATTTTGTACGCGCTCGTGAACGTGAACGTGAACGCCGTCGATTGTTCGGCTGTCGGTTTCCTATCGGTTGTACGGCAAAGATCATTGTCTGTTTACATACACGGCGTTCAAAACGACGTTCAACGGGCATGTTTACGAGCCCGGGCGCCTGTATGTTAACGCACTATTTAGCAAACAATGTTGCCAATGTCTAATGATACGTTTATACGCACGCGCCCGGGCTTGTAAACGTGCCCGTTGAACGTCGATTTGAACGCCGACCGTGTAAACGTACTAAAAACAGGCTGTTTACACGATCGCGGGCATGCTAGTCAGTGCAAGCATGGCAAACGACTAATCTTTTGGGGGCTAACTGCTTTGGGTTTCATTTACTTTTATTGGAAAAAGAAACAAAATGATGACCATGATGGTTTTATTCAGGTTGCGTCTAAATCCACCCGTACTAATATTATGAATGCGAAATTACAGTTACTTTCACATTCTGTCCGTCTGTTGCCTCTTCACGTTTAAACCTCTGGACTGAAATTTGATATGAAGATAGTTGGATAGGCTTCTTTTTATCTCGGAAAGATGCAGTTTCCACGGAAAAGAGATAACCGAATTCCACGCGGGTGAAATCGCGGGCAGGAGGTAAGTAGTGTGCCCGTAAGTACTTCTTTTCCCAGTTTGAACTCCTTCGTGAGTTTGTCAACCTCTCCTTACTAAGTATCTGCAACATTTTTTTATATTTATGTTGCTTATTTGGGGGGGCGGGGGGGTCCATATTATTAGTTCTCCTTGGCAACACCCCAGGAAATGTAAAATTTTGGTCGTTTGACCATTCCCACAAATTCAATCAAACCCTCGACCCTCTGCATGAGAGGCGATAGGTCGAACCACTAGGCCACCACGGCTTTTTACAAATAAAGAAAGAAAGATACAAATTATCGCAATTCGAACCGTTCGTTTGTTGGCCGTTCGGCGACCGTCCACACCGGATTCGATCGAATGGTCGAATTCCTTTAGCCCCAACCACACTCTTCAGGAGGCTACACGAGGGAACGCGAACGCGAGTGCGAGGATGGGCCTGGTGCGCTCGCATCCCCTGGTCTTCTCTCGCCTCGCCTCGCTGTCGCTCCGCTTTGTGTCGGTTTTTCGGACACGAGTCATAGGACGCGAGGGGGTGAGGCGAGGCAAATCCCTACACTCTCCCGTTCGCTCACTTTAACTTTTCTTTATTTTGGTGATATAGCCGCAAGATATTATAGTATTTATAGTATTTGTATTGTAGGTACATGAAGTAGCACGTTTCAATCACGTCCATCTTGTAGTACCTAATCCGCCTAGTCGTAGCAGGCAACTGAATAAATACTAGCAAGACTCGTGCGAGAGCCTCCAGGAAACCGCCTCGCGAGAGTGTGTTCGGGCATTTGATTTTGCCGAATGCCGCCTCGCTTCGCCGGCACACACCAATGAACGTTCGTTGGCGCAGTGTGTACGCGGCAAGAGAAAAGCCCATAACGCAGCATTATAATCTGTGCTACACTGAGTGTTTATACTGCGTTTACATACACACGCCCGGGCTCGTAAACGTGCCCGTGAACGTCGTGTTGAACGCCGTTCATGTAAACACAATAAAAGCAGGGTTTTTACACGCTCGCGGGCATGCTAGTGGATGGCAGAGGACGAGGACGTTAATCTCGTGGGAGCTAACTGCTTTGGATTTCATTTACTTTTATAGGAAAAAGAAACAAAATGATGACGATGATGTTTTTTTTTCAGTTTGCGTCTAAATTCACTTGTACTAATTGTATTATGAATGCGAAATTACAGTTACTTTCGCATTCCGTCTGTTTGTTACCTCTTCACGTTTAAACCTCTGGACCGATTTCAATGAAATTTGATGTGGAGATAGTTGGTAGGCTTCTTTTTATTCGGAAAGATGCAGTTTCCACGGAACAGAGATATAGTGTGCCCGTAGTACTTCTTTTCTCCGTTTGAACTCCTTCATGAGTTTGTCAACCTCTCCTAAGCATCTGCAACATTTTTTTAAATTTATGTTGCTTATTTGAGGGGGTCCATATTATTGGTTCTACTTGGTAAAACCCCAGGAAATGTAAAGTTTTGGTCGTTTGACCATTCCGACAAATTGGCATTGTTAAATTAATTTTATTCGGCAAGTCATCATCGTCCGTACGCCACAAAGGTGCAAGCGATACTATCGCGATCGCACCGCACCAGCCGACCGATCGACGGCGTTCACGAGTGCTTTCAAAATCAGCCTGTTTACACAACCGTGCCTGTGAATGGGCCCGTGAATGTCGTTTTGAACGCCGTTTATGTAAACGCACCAAGTACTCTTATCTATGGAGTGAGGAATGCGTCTTGCTTACTTCAACCCTCCATAGTCTTATCTATGAAGTTGTTTATTGAATGGAAAAGGATTTTGGGTTTCTGCGAGCGAATCTTTAATCTTGAGTAGGCTAGCTAAGTCGATAGGTGATAAAAAGTTTGTAAATCACGTCACGATACAATATTTGGAAAATAGTGGCTGAACACGTGCCTGGTCGTTTTCTGTTTTCCATGAAGGGTTCTCCCTAACCTATTGCAGGATGATGTGGGGACACTTTTTGGGGAGAATGGAGGGTTGAAGAACTCAGGACTTAGAAAATTGATTAGGCCTTTGAAGTTATGTTTGCATTTTGTTGGGTTTACCTTTACTGTCTAGTTATAAATTCCGTCCTATATGTATTCGGTACCTATTTCTTCAGAATCTTACACCAAATTTTGTGATTTGATATAATTTTCATCATTAATTTGGTATTGGTGGAATCTATTACATTCTTGTTCTCATTTTGGGAAGTCATGGTTTTTGTTTCTCAGATTCTTTATAGTTTAACTTCTGTAGATTTATCTTTGATTGAGTGCAGTTCTATCAGTTCTTATGTTAAACCTATAAAGTAAAAAAGTTGGTTATACTATCTATTGTCTTTCTTATTGTGTATTTAGTTATTTTAACTTGATAAAGGATGAAATTGGTCTTCTGTTTAAGGTATTCCCTTTGTCCGATCTGGTTGTTTGTCAAATATGGTCATATTGTATTCTTAATACCTGCGCAGGTCATCATGTCTCTTGTTTTAGCTTTATCCCACAAACGCCTACAAACTGCTGATCTAGAGAGTTTTCACTCTAAATCCTATGGAAAATAAACAATAAGTACCTACTTAAATTAATGAAACTAAATAATTTATAATCATAATAATATTTACAATGGGGATGACTGCTGGGCATAGTCAGGTAATCAGTCCTCTAGCCGGGACTATTTTATCCAATTTCCCTAAAGACAAAGATATAAATACTTATATATAGATAATAAATACATACATATATAGATTTTAAACATCCATGACTTGAGTACAAACATTCATGCTCATCACACAAAGTTTGCTCCTAGTGGGATTCGAAACCCGCAACCTTCAGAACAGCAGGCAGGCTCACTACCAACTGGACTAATCCGGTCGTTAAGCTGAAATAATTTTGCTAACTACAAAAGGGCAGCTATTATCAAAGAAGCTTCAAGATGCTCAATTGTATTTTATGATAATGGGTTACTAACTTATGTCCTTTAAAAATATTTTTTATATCTTACTTATAAATGATAGAATTCTTACTTATATTATGATAGAATATGTTATAAAATGGTTGAAAATGTTATAGATTTCATTGTCGTTCTTAGTTCATATTAGTTTACTGGGGAAATAAGATACAAACATACTTTACTTACCAACCTGTTAACTTTTATTTTTATTAATTTGTTTCAAAAAAATTAAAAATAAGAAATAAAATTAAAGAAGTAGTAAAGAAGTCAGTGAGATTTCTGATCTGAGCTCTGTTATGTGGTCTGTTATGTGGGGTACAAGAACATGTAACTTTTGAACCTTATTCATCTATTGTAATATGGCTCAAAAAGTATTGTCGCTTTTCGTGTATCGTCAATTTCGATTGCTTTGTCTTTGTTTTCAAATAAATTGTAAGCTTTTTCTGCGTAATATGGCAGTATGGCTACTGGTTACTTCTATGCCCTGGTCTTCCAAGAAAACATTCTAACTTGTCATTTAAAGAACTATCTGGAGGGCACGAACTTGGTTTTTCTCACGAGACTTTAAATTTATCTTTCAATTTATCAATAGTTTTTAAAGTTTCCTAATGTTTGGTGCCTGTTATGTTGTTCGGGACCGTATGAGATTATGGAAACAACCTTTGGGTTCGAGCGTCGGCGGTGAAAGAGGACAGCGGTCCTCTAGTTTCACTTATTAACTATAGAGGGCGACTGCGGCGCTTTACAAATAGTGCCATCTGTGGTAGGAACATTGTACTAATACATACACTATCGACCTAGTCGCTGGTTTCGGTCGTAGTTCGCGGCGCTGGCCACAGATGGCGCTTATGTTAATCCTTAACATGGTCTTTATTTTTAATTGTGACTAATATTTCCAAGAAGCTATAAATATATCCTTATATACAACTTAACCTGGTCTAATGATTTTATTGGTAATTTCTATGGCAAGTTGGACCTAGATATAAAGCCAATCCGAATAATTGAGGTTAATTGGAGACTAATTACATTTATACCTACTTTGTAGGTAGGATGGATCAGATGGATGTCCCGGTCCCGAACCAGTTAAGGACAAATTTTGACTTTAAAACGTTGTCATATAAAATTGTTTGGACTTTAACTGTTAGTTATTTTTTTATATTAAACCTTGTCTAATTAAAAGTTGAGATGAGAAAAAAAAACAATTTAATTCCTCTTAGGTTTTTTTATAATAACTTTTGAATTCCAAAAACGGGAATGTACCCTAGTTTGACCAGCAGGCCCCAGTAGTTGTT
The DNA here is from genome assembly GCA_963971205.1 of Aethes cnicana. Classification (NCBI taxonomy): domain Eukaryota; kingdom Metazoa; phylum Arthropoda; class Insecta; order Lepidoptera; family Tortricidae; genus Aethes; species Aethes cnicana. The sequence goes on from OZ020293.1 coordinate 7,044,828, forward strand.
AAGTTTTGTACCCAAAGTTGACCAATTTTTAAAACAAGGTAAATATATCATAAAACAATAAAAATTGCTTGTTTTTTTAAATCAACTTTATTCAGAATAAAGGCATTGTCTTCTAAGATTAACTGAGATCAACAAGTTATCATATTCAGCCTTAGCAAATCACATTTAAAATCAATCTAAAATGGCACATTTTCTTATCACAAAAACAATTAGGTAAACACCTACAAAAACATATTTTTTTGATTAAATCATCATCACAGACCTAGTTAGGTACCTTACCTATAACTTATCTAAAACTAAAGGCACTTATTCATCACAGTCATGCGGAAAATTTGACAAAATAGGTATTCGAATCAAAACTGAAATAGGTAGTTAGTTACTAATATGCCTAATTCTTTTAGAATTTTATGAGATCCAAGAAAGATATTTGGCCATCTCTGCAACTTTGTACGAACCCCTAGTATTTATTGATACTGGGGCATTTATTTTCTCGACTACTTATGCTCTCATTAGCGAACCATATTTTGTCTTCCTTATCCGGCCATTTAAAAGTATTTGGAGCTGATAACACCATCGTAGTAACTTCTTTATCAATGTCTTTGTCAATGTTTTTGACCATGCCCGGAAAATACTCTCCCTCATATTTCACTATGACATATGATCCAATTTCTATTTCGTCCTGTGATTTAGACCTCTTACTGAAATTAAACAAAGGTAAATCATCTTCATCTGAATCGGACTCGATCTTATTTTGTACTCTCTTTTGTCGTTTTGCTTTCGGTTTCTCGTTTTCGTTTTAAGTCGCAAGTGGTCAACTACCGGTGCGTGGTCAACTATAGGGTCATCCATCCTAATCAATAAATTGTACTTACAAACTATTGTTGAATTCGGATAGACTTGATTCTTAGGTAGGTATACTTTACTACTGATTTCCTAGACTATATTAGTGAAACAACGACAGGATATCATTTTATTTTACACTCAGATTGGTACTTAAATAAACTCTATGTTTAACGTTTGGTTAATATTAAGATAACTTAGGTAATTAATTAGGTATGCTATTTTAAAACTGGTGCGGGGAGGGTTGGTACTTTATATAATAAAATTGGTGACCTTAAAACTTAGGTAGGTGCATTTATACAACTTCTGAGGAAGGCAAGGGGCATATGTTGTTGAACGCGCGTTTGATGTCTCCCGTGGCGGTCTTGATGACGGCGACTCGAACGACGCCGTCGCGGCCGGGCTGCGTCGCTAAGACGCGGCCCAGGCGCCAGCGGCAGGCGGGCAGGCGGTCCTCGCGCACCAGGACCATGGTGCCCTCGGTCAGGCTCGGCTCTCGCGCGCTCCTCCACTTCGTCCGCTCCTGCAGCGTGCAGATGTAGTCACGTGACCAACCTCTCCAGAAGTCCTGTGTGAGTTGTTGGAGTTGATAGTGAGTTAGTCTGTTCTTTGGAACATCGATGAAATATTCGTCTGGTAGGGAAGTCAGTTTCCTCCCGATCAGGAAGTGAGGTGGCGTGAGGATGAGAGTTTCGGAAATAGAACAAAGTAAGGGACATAAGGGGCGGGAGTTCAAGAAGAATTCTTCCCATTTGGCATGAATACCTACATTTTTCCGCCTGCATTTTTCTCTTTGCTTATGGCGGTAATTTTCATTCTTTTTGATGGCTGTGTCTTGGCCAGGTCTTTAAAAATACTCTGGACTCCCGTTGTTCTTCCGTTGCTACGATGTCCTGTAGGTTTTTCCTACAAGTTTTGAGTTTTTTCTGGTGTTCCTTGGTTGAAGGATCGGCTTGTTTCTTGAATCTGGCTTGTTGTAGTCTGGCTAATGCAATCCGGTGGTCAATGGTACGGTGAGGTTGATATTGTAGGACTTTTACTGCTGATGTCTTCATTATTTCGGTGATTTTGTTCCATGATATCCGTTCATTTGTGGAGTTTTCAGTTTGTTCTAGTTGGTTTCCGACTTCTTTTTGGTATTTCAACTCCATCGGTTACTTTGAAGTTGGGAGTAGTCTAGTTTTCTATAATCGAATGAGTGGTACAAGCTCTTTATTTTGGGCTGCTTTTGGTTTGTACTATTGTTCAGATTGACAATTTCAATGTTGCCGTATATAATTTTGTGATCTGATCATTGCTTTCGTATGCCTCTAATGTGGTTGAATACAATACATTGCCTTGGGCTTTAGGCGTCATTATGTGGTCCAGCTGAGATTTCCTACTCCCGGATCTCCATGTTACTTTGCAGCTACCGCGGCAAAACGATGTTTCTGACTTGAGTCCTTCCATTTTAATAATATCAATGAGAATTTCCCCATTATTGTTGGTCGACTCCTAAGTTGTCTGTTATTTGACGTGTGTCCACCAGGTCCGCTATTCCTCTTCTGCTAATGTGAGAGTTGAAGTCTCCAAGCACGATCATTTTGGACTCTTTTGGTTTCTTTTTAATTAGCTCCAGAAGATGAGAGAAGTCATTGGACGCTGGGGATGCGGCATTGGATATATGAGCGATAATGACGTAGAGTCTGCAATTATCTGTCGCGCGTTTGGGAAACGCGCTACTGCATCGCTACAAAAAGACGCCGTGGGCGAGGGCCTTAAATCTGAGAGGGGGAGATGTTGTTGGCGGGTTAAAGTTAAGGTTTATTTGTTTTGAGTAAATTTTAGCCATAGTAAATATTTCCGAAACACTCACCCATCGCTAATTCGGCCCTAACTTTGAATGACTGCGAAAATAAAGTGATAATTACTGTCAACAAATGCCAAGACAATAATACTGCTTTTTTTTGTAGTTATAATATTCAGGTGCAGATCCAACAGGGCATTGTAAAACTATTTCTGTGCCGTCAATCGGTCCAACACAGAGAGGAAATTTTGTTTAAAAACCGTTTTTCTATTTCTAGTCACTCCTGGGTAGACGTTACTAGACGGGATCTGAAACAAGCAAAAAAAGAACAAATTAAATTCTTGCCATGAGTTACATTCAATCATGGATTCGTTACTGAGCCTATTAATTACGTGGCACTGACGATCCGCATCCCGTTGCTCCAGAAATTCGTCAAGGGACTGTGATTGGCGAAATTCACCAATACGAATTCTTTCTTTGGATCTAGTGTGGGCGGCTTCAGTCTGAGCTCGATGGTAAGTGTCCCTCGCGGACACTAACCGATTTTGATATTGAGATACTGTTTCCGAAGCACGTAATTGACTTGACGGCCACGGTCTACGTATAACCTTTTCTCGTGTTGTGTCAACGTTTCCGAAAAATGGGATTCGGCTCGGCGCTCACGTTCCGCAATTAAACGTTCCTCATATTGCGTGAAAGTTTCGGACGCACGAGTTATTTAGTTCGATGATGATGAATGATAATCACTTAGTCTTTCGTGAGATTAACACAATTTCTTACTAAAAAATACAAGATTTCCCGACAATGGGTTGCGCGAGCAAAGTTCGCTCGCGGCTTGCTCCGAACGATGTCAGTTCTGAACTAAATCTAAGGGCCGAACACTGATTATGATTACGCTGCACTGTCCTGTTACTGTGGTTGCACCCACGCACTTCACTAGGGTTGTATGTACAACATAACACACGTGATTCAGCTCGCCGCTCACGTTCCGCTGTTCAACGCTCTTGGTATTGAGTAAATGTCTCGGAAGTGCGCGATTCAGCTTGCCGTTAACGTTCCGTTGTTAATCGCTCTTAGTATTGGGGTGAGGCCGTCGTTTTTTGCTGATATGACGTAGAAGTATTAAGTTGGTAGCGCAGACACTTCTACGCGTCGGTGACGTTGAGTGATGTATAATAGCGACGAATATTTGTAAAGGTTAGGATACACAATACCAAATTATAATACAAGGTTTGTATAAGTAATATTGTAGTAATACTGACGTGTAAAAGTGCCCAGATGTGGCCTACTTGCTGAATAAATAATTTCATTTCATTTCATTGAATTTACGTATGATGCATTAGGAAAGACATTGATTGAATATCAATGTCTTTCCTAATGCATCATACGTTGAGTGGCCTACTTGCTGAATAAATAATTTCATTTCATTTCATTGAATTTACGTATGATGCATTAGGAAAGACATTGATTGAATAAAATGTTATGTTACGACACACTTTAATCATCAGCATACCTAATACAGTAGGTAAAGTTTGAACAATAATTATCTCAATATGATCAGACCTATGGCCCTAGACAAGCTACTTAAAGCTAACGTAAACGATTGTCGAAAACTGTCAAAATGTATGGTATCGACATAGCGCTCGACGCGACCGTCCGGCAGCTTTCGTCAATCTAATACATTTTCATTTACGATAATAACATTCTTGCTAACTCTTCTCGTAATTAACGTAATGCATCTTGTCTAGGACCACTGAGCCTTACATAACAAATTAGCTAACATAAATATTTATAAATCAACCCGTATATTAGTTTCTTTGCAGTTTTTGGTTAGCAATGTATATGTAAGATTTACTATAAGTATGTTAAAATATAATATATTTTTCTTTTTTTACTTTCGTAATCTTTTAATCTTACTCAATTTTTAAGCTCAAATTATCAATGTCAAAGGTTTTAGTGCCTCTTCTTTCTGATATTGGATTTTTTAATATTTGACCGATATCACTACTGTATAGAAAGAAAGAAAGAAAGAAAGAAAAACCATTTATTGTCATACACAAAATACACAACCATTTGAAGACAAAAATAAATACACATGACACAATGAATACAAAAAAAAAAAACATAAATTCGGTATGACAAAAGGGGCGGACTCAGCTTGTGCTGTGATCGCAGGCCCCGAGGAGCACTGCTGCCTCACAGCGCTGGTTTTCAGTCCGTCCCTGAACACTAATTACATTGACAATTACGGCGGGCAACAGAATAATAATAATAGGTATGAGACAAAAAATAAATAAAAATAAAAATAAATTGAATTAAAAAGAGAAATTTAAATAATAATAAGAATAATTTGTAATTAAGTTAATTTTTACTATGCTAATTTTAACAATAAACCAATGCAATACACTATTATCACTAACCGAGCCAGAATCAACTGCTCCGCATTACCAATTATATAGGAGGCATCCTGTATGTTAAGGTAATGATTTGATTTAAGTGCATAACTGTGAACTAATCCATATTTTATCTCTATGCCTCGAGTTGTTGATTTAATAAAATAACACGCAATTTAACTTTCAAGGTTCTTTGGGACATATTTTTTCGCAATGGTGGGGGCAAGTCATTCCAAATTTTGGCTGCTGCAAATTTAAAACTGCCTCGAAACCCTGCAGTTTTATGCTGGGGCAGGACCGCTATACTTTGGACAGTACTTCGTGTATTCCACTTGTAGACGTCTTTAGCCCATTTTAACTTTTTTAAAAGGTATTCAGGCCTTTTCTTGTGGATCGTCTTGTGGAGAAAACTAGTAAAATGCAGTTCTCTACGTGCGGCCATTTTTAGAATTCCTCTCTTATTAAGAAATGGCGTAATTCGAGCCCTTTTAGGTACCGAGTAGCAAAATCTTACGCATGCATTTTGGACTCTTTGTATGGCTTGCGAGGTTTTTCCAAGAAGTCTAGGTCCATACACTGTGTCACAATAGTTAAATTGTGACAGAACTAGAGATTCCACCAGGATGAGTCTTACTGCTTCCGTCAAGTACTCTCTTATGCCATACAACACCTTAAGTCTGTAAAAAGCGTTTTTAATTTTAAGATTTACATGTTCCTTGAACCGCAACTCCCCGTCAATCAGCAGACCTAGGTTTTTCGCCGACTGCACTCTCTCAATCCTCACCCCACTAATAAGCAAATTTGGATCACGCGTAACCACTTTTTGACATTGCAATTTGGTCCCTACGACTATATATTTCGATTTTGACGGATTTAGAACTAGGTTATTTTTGGTTGCCCATTGAAAGATCGTATCCAAGTCTTCATTAATAAACTGCACTGCATGGTCCATCTCACGATGATCAAAAGAGATGTAAACTTGAGTATCATCGGCATATAAATGACTAGTGCTGTATTTTAATTTTTTGCTTAGGTCTGCCGTGAATAATGTGAATAGAATAGGACTAAGAATGGATCCTTGTGGAGTCCCCCTACTGACTGGTCTGACTGACGATCGTATCTCGAGTCCCTGTTCATTTTCAGTGCAGACATATTGCGTTCGATCTGACAAAAACGACATTAACCACTGCCGCGCTGAGTATGAAAACCCATAATAGGACATTTTAGCCAATAAAAGTTCCCTGCTGAGACAGTCGAATGCACGTGAAAAATCAAGCAACACCAATATGCTGCTTTTACCTTCGTCAGAGGCTGTAATCAAGTCGTCCGTCACGCAAGCGAGGGCTGTGGCTGTACTGTGGCCTCTACGAAATCCTGACTGTACCTCAGGAAGAATGTTATTTTCCTCAACGTATCTCGTTATCTGTGTGCAAATGACTCTTTCTATTATCTTTGACATCACCGGTAAGATGCTAATAGGTCGAAGATCTTTGTGTGATTCTACAATTGAGGTCTTTGGTAACGGTTTCACCTTGGCAATCTTCCACGCGGCAGGGAATACTTTTGAGACTATAGATTTATTTACAATTGCTGTTATTATAGGCAGCGTATGCGGTAACGTCATGCGTAACATCTCTATTGATATTGAGTCATCACCATATGCATTTGTTTTAATGCCCATTATGGTTTTAAGAACTTCTTCCTCTGAGGTGACAACCAGATCAAATTCACTCTTACCATATTTATGTTTTATAAAATAGTTATATGTATCTGCATCGAGGTGCCCACTTCCTGGTATATTTAAAAAACTATCATTTATAGTGCCGGGATTATTTAAATGATGCGGTATGCCCCCATCACTAGCAATATTACCAAACAGAGATGATCTTTTTAGATAGCTCCACATTTTGACTGGGGTTTTCACATTATTATTGACATAGAAAGTGAAGAATGCTACTTTTTCTCTTTTAATTGTGCTGCGGGTGAGATTGCGCAAAGCTTTGTAATAATTCCATTTAGGGCCCCATTTCTCACCAGTAAGTTTAATTAAGGCACTGTTTCGTAGAGAGATCATACGATGCACATTATCTGTCAGCCATGGACGTGGCCGATCTCCTACGCGAATTGTTTTAATTGGGGCATGTATGTCAAACAACTTCAATATGTAGTCATTAAATATACTAACCATTTTATTTACGTCATCATACAACAAAACTTCACTCCAAGCCATAGCACATAAATCGGATTCAAATTGATCTTTATTTATATTTTTAAACGAACGGTGGTTTATGTAGCGCGGTGTTTCTTTTGGTTTTTTAATATTAAATTCAACTATTATTAGGGCGTGATCACTCAGACATGGGTTATGGTAAACATTAATATTCTTGCATAGCGAAGGGCAGTCAGTTATGACAAGGTCTAAAAGTGTCGCCGATTGGTCCGTTATCCGAGTGGGTTCACGTACCAATTGAACCAGACCTTGCTGCGTCAGAAATTCGGAGACATCAGCTACACGGCTGCTTTCTGATTGCAACATGTCCACGTTAAAATCAGTCAAAACACATAAATGCTTGCAATATGTAAAAGCACTTACCGATTCACTAAGTGAGTTAATGGCGTTTGATACCGACACTGCCTCGGGCCTGTATGCTGAGCAGACCGCTACACGCAGTCCTCCTGGTAGAGATACTTCTAACCACATTTGCTCCAGCTCTGAGTCAGGGTGTGGGCGCACGCGCGCGCGCACCCCGCGCCGTACATAAAAACCTACCCCACCCCCGCGCCTGCCGTCAGCTCGCGGCGAGTGTTTGAACACGTACCCCGGTATAACAGGAGCGCATTTTTCTTCGCCATTTTTCAACCATGTCTCGTTTAAAGCCAGTATGTCTGGCTTATAATTTCCAATAGAAATTGCTAATTCATCTTTGCCTGTGTTTAACGACCGCACGTTTAAAAGTCCCAAAAGCAAATTTTTCGTTTTCTTTTTACCCAACTCCTTGACTACCTATTGCTAAATCTCTATTCAGAACAAACAATATAAACTGTTCTAAAGTTATGCACCTTAACCCCAACGTAACTACTTTGCAGATAACAGATCTCACAGTATACAACTCTATATATATCATTAAAGAACATAAACTTACTCGCAAATATACATGCATTTGTTCACAAAAAAAAAGAAACATTATACTACTACGGCTGGTTATTGCCGTTTTGAGCGCTAGTAAAAACTCTACCGAAGTCTTCCTCACAGCGCAGTCGGTATACCTGCTTCCCTTCCGCTTGACGGACGTATATCTGGCCATACTTCGTCCACACATATCGCCAGTTGAGTCGTTTTGTTTCTTCTTTTGCCTTATTGAAGAGCCTGCGATTCTCTTTTGTGAGCCTATCATTTACATAAACAGGCTTTGTACCCCCTGGCAACTGCATGTCAGCCGTGGAGATGTTCCGACGCACCCGAGCGGCCCGTTGTAGACGCTCCTTGACCGCGCGCCGCGCGAGCCGCAGCACGATGGGGCGCGCGCGTGCCTCCGGCCCACCGCTCACCACCAGGCGGCGCGGGCCTGCCCGGTACGCCTCCACCACATCTGTCTCTTCAAGGGTCGTGTATACCACAGATATATCCTCAGTAATTGGCCAAGCGAATCTCCCTTTTCCTTTGTTTCGTAAAAATTTTACTCTGTAGCTACTATTGTCGTATATTTCCATGACTTCTCCAATATAGTGTTTTGATGTTTTGCCAGTAAAAAACTTTACCAAAACATAAGATCCTTCATTTATAGGCATTTTCGTAAGCTCGCATGCCAAATCGTTTTCCTCATTAACTTGTTTTCTCTCATCGTGAACTTCTTTTTTCTCATCATTAACTTGTTTTCTCTCATCACTAACTTCTTCACTTTCATCATTAACTTGTCTTCTCTCATCATTAACTTCTTCACTTTCATCATTAACTACTTCCAAGTCGAGAGAGAAGTGCTTGAGAAGAAGCGCCGCAACAAACTCGAGCGGGCCTTTTTTCAAAATTTCCTCATAGTTACAAAATTTCCTTTAGTACCGTTTGGTAACTAAAAATTGGTTTAGCCAGCTTCGAAACGAGAAAGAAATACCAATTCGTAACTGGCTTCAAATTGGGACTTTTCCGTTACCGATTTGTAACCACGTTTGGTAACTGGCTATGAAACGGGAAAATAAATCCCGGGTTGTAACTGGTTACAAAATGGGACTTTTGAATTACCGATTCGTAGCCACGGTTGGTAACCAGCTTCCAAACCGGAAAAAATATCCCGCGTTGTAACTGGTTACAAAATGGGACTTTTCTATTGCCTAATTTTTTTTAATAATGTAAAACAATAAAGAAACATAACCTTTATTCATTTTCATAATAAGAAACCAAACTACAACCTTTGTATTAAAAAAGAAATAAAAAAACGTGCTTCTTATTTTAGGGATGTCATTTCCAAATGCAAATGGACACCGCTTTGTAGCTCTCTAACAGCTCTAGCAATTCCTGCGGCTATTCGCTGATATTCTTCGGATCTTTTTGTCTCTCATTGAACTTTTGTTCAGATTTGATATTGAAATATTATAAAGTTTTGCCTCATTCTGCAAAGTTTTCAATACTTCCGGTAAAGTTGGATTTTTTCGACCTACATATCTAGGAATGTGACTGGGTCGACGGGTCCCCTATTTCTAGGTAGTTTGCCCTTCGGGCGTATATAGATAACTAACGAACCTAACCTACATTCACACCTTTGACCTAACGGACTGAGTAGGCACTTACCGGTAAAATAGTAGTTGACTAGACCCACGGGCTGAGTGGACCCTTACCGGTAAAATCAAGTGAACCCGCCCCGCGGGCCGAGTTATCCGATAAGAGTGGGTCGAGTCACCTACGAAAAAAAACAAAGTGGGTAACTGAGCCTGCGGGCTGAGTTTCTGTGGGCTCATTTGACCACCAAGACACTCCGATCAGTAACTCTGGCCCCATACGTAACCGGCTACATACAGGGAATTTTAGATTCCTGTTTTGTAGCTAGTTACCAAACGATAGAACGCTGGCCCAATACGTAACCGGCTACAAACTCGGAATCTTGATTCCCATTCTGTAGCTGGCTACGAAATTTTGGTTACCAAACGGTACTAAAGGTTAGCAACATCAGAAGGCAATTTGTTATAAAATCGTATACAGTTCCCAACAAACGAAGAGCTCACTTTACGAAGACGGTAACCAGTACCTAACAAAAAGTTTATCCTTCTTCCTAGTGTTAAAATTGTGAACATCACTGTTATGCTTAAAGTCGTGCAAGTTCTTACGAGCATACATGATATTTTCAAATATGTATAGTGACGCAACGGTAAGAATGTTTATCTCCTTGAATTTTTCTCTAAGGGAGACCCAAGACTCAAGTTGATATATTGCACGTACAGCCCGCTTCTGCAGCACAAAGATGGTTTGAATGTCAGCTGCTCTCCCCCAAAGTATAATTCCGTAAGACATGACACTATGGAAATAAATATAATAGACTAACCTGGCCGTCTCGACGTCAGTGAGCTGCCTAATACGCCGTCCGTACTGCATATGCTGCAGAACTAAGACTACCTGCTAAGGTAGAGATAGCTTCGTTCCAACGCAGTTTTGAGTCTAGAGCAATGCCTAGGAAGATTGTTTTCCCCTCAAATTCTAACGTTTCACTTTTTAATTTAACCTGGACATCGTCTACACGTGGTGCATTAGAGAGTGAAAACCTCATGCATTTAGTTTTCTTAGAATTCAAAAGTAGATTGTTAGCTGTAAACCAATTCACAACTGTAGAAAGTACATTGTTAACCTCATCCATGTTATTTTGCTTCCTGTCTACTTTAAAAATGAGTGAGGTGTCATCTGCGAATAGAACTATTTTATGCCTCTCTTGCACAAAACAGGGCAAATCGTTTATATAGACCAGGAATAAAAACTGGCCTAAAATTAACCTCGCGGCACACCTATAGCAACAGGTGATCCGGTGTTCTGTTAATTTAATATCCACTCGCTGTGTTCTATTGAAAAGATATGACGAGATAAGGTCAAGAGCATGATCTCTTATCCCGTAAAAGCGTAACTTGTTCAACAAATTAATATGACTAACGCAATCAAAAGCCTCAGATAAGTCACAGAAGACACCAATGGTGTTCGTGATCGAACAAAGATTGTGTAAGGCACTCGATTTTTCGAAATTTGGAGATAAATAATTACACACGAAATTGCAGTTTAACAAACAGACACCGAGTGTATTCACTAAATTCTTAACACTATTAAAGTACATAACCTGAGCTGAGCACAACTTCTTTCATAAAAAAGGGAACACAAAAACAGACCTCGACCGCACATACACCTCGAAGAAAAGCTACTTCGTTAGGCCCGTTTTTTACATTCAAATTCTAAAAAGGGACGCTTGCCATGGATACATTAAGTCATAGATATAACAAATGGCGTCTTGGGATTGCTCCTAGGCATAAAAAATTTATTTACATTATATCCATGGCAAGCGTCCCTTTTTAAAATTTGAATGTAAAAAACGGGCCTAACGATGTAGAGAATACTAAAAAGTAGTGCCAGCATCTGCAGTACAGCGACCTTCGGTGAAGCCAATTTGGCTGGTGTGAAATGGTATCTGTGATTTTGTTTTGTTTATTGTTTTAATGGTGTGTTCGTATTTGGTTAGCTAGGAGTAACATGTATTTTGAGATTTCATGTTGTAAATAAACTGTTAAGTGTTAAAATCTGCGTAGTTTTTAATCGTGAGTGCCCTGCAATGCAAGTAACATGTAGGATAGACGAACATTTGTATATTTTTCCATAATTAGGTTAGCGAGCTCCAAATTATGGTCTACTGTTCCGTTTTCATATGCATGATTGTCTATACCAGCAAAAAGTTATTTACCCAGAAAATGCTTTAGTGCATTCGTTACAATAAATTGCGTAGTCAATTTTGAATTTAATCGTTTATTGTTGTTTAAATTCTTTCGGATTTCTTTCTCGCAGACATAACACAAAGCAATCACCGATTTCGAAGCGGAAGTGAGGTACCCTTTCGATTTTTGGTAAATGGGGCTTTCTTTATTAGCAGGTCCCAAAATTCCTTTTAGATCCCTTGATCGAACAGAAGGCTTCCTCACATGAACTGTCCCACGTCCAGGTTACATTTTTCTTTAGCAACCGATACAGCGGCGCTATAATAGTACTCAAATTCTTAACAAATATGGCATAAAAATATACCAAGCCTAAGAAGGATCGCAATTCCGTGATATCAGTAGGGCGTGGTATTTTTGTGATAGCTCCTCTTTCTCTGGGTCTACTTTAATGCCATCTTTTGATATTAAAAATCCTAAATACTTCATCCACCATGAATAAACATTTTGACTGCCTAAGTCGCATTCCATGCCTGTTCATTTGCTCCGCTTCATTTGTTCTTGCAATGAGTGTCATTAATGCGAAACTTTGCTTTCGTTTAACTTCGGAACTAAATGACCTACAGACTTGAAATTTTGGATTTTAAGTATGTGATTATAGCTTACTGGATGATGAAAATTTCTATTTGGAAATAGTGATCCCTATGGATTCTATAACCACGAAAAGCCACTTAAATGTCAACCCTACTGATAAGCAATAAGGTGTCAACCGATATACCTAATTTTTTTTATGTTTTTTTGGGAATTTTTCAGGAAGTTACATGTAAAGTGTAAGCATTTGAATTTATGATTTGATAATGTTAAAAATAAATGTTCTCCCTCCCCAAGGAACTACATGCCAAAATCAGCTATTGAATCTAAGTATATTCTACAGGTTTTTAAATTAAGAACCTTTAAAATATGCTGAGAATCAATAGCCGATTCTGTGGGGTATCGTCACGTTTTGCTGGACCCTATATACTTAAGTATATAGTATAGTTTTAGTACCCGAGTTTTTGTGGGGGTTGACTGACACATTAATGCTTATGGGCATACAAATAGTATAAAGCTCCAGTTCAGTTACAAACCATATCTTTTGAGAATTTTTATGGTGTACTGCGGCCATGTATCCTCCGGTTCAGCCACGTTTTTCAAAAGTTTTTCCTTCTGCTCCTCAGTTCGTACATTAGGGTAGAAACAGGTCTTTTCTGAATTTATCCAGTTAGAAGCAATAATGCCCGGAGAATCATCTTCATCCACAAATGTGACAATAACAAAATTTGCTCTCATTATTGTGTTATCTGAAAATACATTTTACTTGTTTGTAAACCGAACACAAGAAGGAAACAAACGCCATATTAAATTGTGTTATGGGTAATTGGTGCGGCGACGAAGGACCAGGCCTTAGGTCGAAAGGTACCTATAAGGCCAAAATGACGGCGAAGGGAAAGGAGGCACGCCTACCTGGAGTCCATCGTCGTGGTCAGCGTCGGGTGCACTCTTCATCCCTCCGTCGTCGTTGTAAGGTTTTATGCGGTGCGGGCGAAATGCGATATTGCAGATTAGACCAGTTTCCCATTTTAATGTCTTGTATTGGCCGGCTATGGGACCATGGGACGGAGCTAGGTTTCCACTTAGAAATTACATGTGATACGTCCTCATGTTGGAAGTCTCTTGTTGTGTCCAGTTCTATTTCGTCTATCTCCCTCAAGCAACATGATGATGAAAATATCCTTGTTCTCCGGAACCATCCATCAATTCGGAGACTGCCGCTTGAGCATAAATCAGTAGGCTTTGGTGCATGAAGTCGTGGTTCACCGAATTTAATGTTGATAGAGTATCCGTTGTTGTGCAAATCCAAGTAAGCTTGGAAGGACTCTGGGCAGCATATCCAGCCGAGCTTTCTCTAGCACATGCAAACCTATGTAGTGCTGATCCAGTGCGTTTTGCTCCCTCTATTTTGTTTCCCCACTCTTCACCTGTGAGGGCCTCTAAGTTTTGAATGATGCTTCTTCCTAAATTGGAGTCTGAATCGATAAACCATCCAAGGGCTGACCTTAATTTGGCTGCTCGTTTGATCAATGGAATTTTTGTCTCTCTCTCCCATTGTCTGAGGATGCTGGTCGTCTCCGATGTCTTTGATCCGAGGTAAGCTTTGTATGGCCCTCGCATATCTCTGTATTGATTCAGACCGTGAGGCACCAGTGTGGAGATATAATATGAGTCTGGAGGGGGTTTAACGCAGCCTGAGCATGGGATTCCTTGTTTGATCGGTGCTGTCAATAGGTCCATGGGGTGTGGCACTGTTGCTCCGTGCACCTTTTCGCCCCATGACTCTCTTCTCATCTTGTCTGCCTTGGTTGAAGAACATTCCCATATCTTGCTTGGATGTTGTCTCCTCGGTATGTCAGCTACGTTTTCAATCGTCTGAATCTCGCTTTTAACTATTATAGTCTTGATTTTTTTGTCTATTGATTTGGAGAATATGGTTCTTATTTTTTTGGAATTCTGGAAGAGACTCACTAAGCTTTGCACAATTCCCAAATATGTGGCAGACAAGTATTCACTCAAGAACCGAGGGAAGAGAGACTTGGTTGACCTCATGAAGTCATAGACTTGACCTTCATTGTGACTCATATAAATCAATGCAGATTTCATTATTTTATTGTTGATTGTGTTGGCTTTATTGATTAGAGTGTTTTTAATTTCCTCCTTTATCATTGTGTTGGGATTGGCACTGCTTATAATGTTCAGGCCGGATGGATCCTCCATCAGCTTTTTAAAGGACTCTGTCGATAATACTGCGAATTGTGGGTTTCCTACGCAGAGTGCAAGTTCTTTTAGTTTGTCATCACCATTCTCATAAACAGTCTTCCAAAAGACTAGGCCCTCTGTGACCGGATCGGGGAATCCTCTTATTAGGAATCGAGTGAGCGACATACCGCAGGCTCCTCCCAAGCACGGATCTAGATACAAAACTAGTGATTTGTATTCAGGTGTGTTGATGGATCCTTGTCTTTTGATTTTTGTCTTGATCTGTGATTTTAAAGCGGGATTGTGTATTTCCAATAGAATTCTCCCGAAATTTCCGAGGAAGTTATAATGTATCATCGCATTCTGCGGACTGTTTGAAAAATGAGCTACTGTTAACGCATTAGAACTAATACTCGACATTGTGTTGGCCAATGTAGGGAGTTGATCATTTGTGACACACGTCACACGAGACCACCTCTTTGTTTCCAGGCCCCTTATTGAGCCTCTGTATATTGGAACTTTGCCATAAACTAAGTAGTCGGCCGATTGGAGGGTCTCATCTTTATTGATGATCAGTCCTAGTCTCGATGTTCCCTTCTCTATTGCGGTAATTATATTCGTGTTTTCTATATCCGGTTCGAAGGACCATGTAGCGCAGCGGACTGTATTGTGTATATTGTTGATAGTAGGTTTGGGTCTTGCTGGCGGCGGTGACAATAAAACGGAAAACTTGGAAATAGCGTGTATTCACTTTAGTAAGCTCACGTGTAGGATATCATAATATTACTTACCTTTTAAATTACACTTTCATTTATTACTCATCATTAACATGCTCCTGCAATTAAAAACATAACATTACTTCGGATCCCTTGTACACAAACACATTTTTATAACACCATAATCTCACGTACATCCAAGCTTCTTCTATGTCACGCGTTTACTTGTACGACACTCAAATTACGTCGTGGCAATGTATTTGTCGCGACCTGTTATTCTTTTTCCTTCTTGAATTACATGAACACTACAGTTTTGCCTTTATAATTTCGGAATGTTGTTGATACCCGTTGATATGGTCACAACATATCAATCCTTTTGTAAAATGTTAGGTTTCTCGCTGGTGGGCGATAAATTTGATGTTTTATTTCTATTTTTATTCAAATTCTCTAAAAATTCCATCCAAGGTTTCCTTATCGATATAACCGCAAGGATGGTGAGTTCTTCTTCAGCTCTCAAACGGAGCAGTCGAAATTATAAGACCTTTGTCCTGGGGGTCGACCAGCCCCCAGGACCCTGCAAAAAAGGCCCAAAGCCTCTGGCAACCTTTTGGCCGTGCTAAGTTAATAATTGCTGTGCTGAATGCACCAGTAGTAAGTCCGCTTTCCTATTGAGTTCAGTCATCTGTTGCGCCAAATCAGTTACCACCTGGATGAGACGGCTCTGCTGAATAGCGAACTGTTTGCTCACAATACAGCCTTTAAAGACAAAAAAAAATAAGTAAAACATGTGGTTTCTGCTGGAGCCAAGAAAACATAAAATAGAAAAATAAAAATCTTTACCAGATGGACAGTTCATGGCACGATTACAAATTTCTTTGGAAGATGGAGTTGGTTCTGTCATGTTATTAACTTCAACTTCTTCAACTATTTCAACAGGCACAGTTTGCTGGACAGGTTTTGGAGGCGTTGGGTATTTTGAAGAATTAGTAGATTTTTGCGGAGTTTTATAATTTAATTCTCGAATTGGATAATCATCAGAAGAGTCAGATTCCTCAGGTATGGTAACTTTTCTTATTCTTCTTTTACGATTGATCTCTTCATCATCAGACTTTAAATTGGATGTCTCTTCAGCCTTTCTTAAATTTAATCTAGCTTCTCCATATGTATCTGAAAGTATAAGATATAAAATGGATGCTTTTGGAAGTAGTAGCGCCTGGTGCTAGGTCCGTCCGGGGTGGTACCACCGTCTTTCCCGCAGTCCACTTACCATCAGGTGAGCTGAGTGCTCGTTTGCCTATACCAATGACATAAAAAAATGCTGATAAGTAGGGTTAGGACTTGTGGTGGCATTTAGTGGTTCCGAAATCCATGGAGTCGCTATTTCCTAATTATTTTGTACAGTCAAGGGCATTAATATGTGTACACTTTTGCAACCTGTTCCGTTGTGTTAATTCTATGGGCCGGTTTTCCCAACGCTCGATTATCCTGTTTGAACTTTATCCAGGAGTTGACGATTGCGAGGTCTAACATGTGGGATATAAACCTTACTGTCCATTTGTTGGTACGAACTCGTGCCGGACACACAGCCAACAGCCGGTCTGTGAGGTCCACTCCTCCCATGTTCGCATTGCACTCTCTGACGATTTCTGGCCGTTGAACTGAAATGTACTGTTTTAGTTTTTTGTCGTATCTTTGACACTCATCTACGGTATCTGCTGCATAGATACTCGAAGCAAACAAAATGGGTTTGTTATCATACCATTTTGTAATGGCAATAGCTTTGTCCTCTCGCAACAAAACATCATAACTGCCTCTACCTTTGCGTGAAAGACATTTGTCACTTTCGAGATCATTTCTCAGGTATCCTGGAATTCTGTTTTTCATTATCGTTCCTGCACACTCAAATCCCCCCCATCCCATCCCTTGAATTGAGTTCTTCGATAAGTTTAAAAGTTCTGAAGTATCTGTCACAATAGATGATATGTCCAGGAACCAAGGTTTCAGTTAATTTTAAAACTACGTTCTCACACAAAGAACGTTTACCTTCAGACTCTGTAAACGTCGTGTTGCCTTGGTAAACCAAAATATCACATACCAACCCATTGGGGTTCGCTAATACGAAAGCTTTTAAGCCAGTTGGATGTGGTTTCCCTGGGCAATATTGTCTTATTGCACAAGCACCCGTAAAAGGGATGATCATTTCATCGATAGATATTTTTTGTTGTCGGTTTTGTGCGTGACACCCCCGGAGTATTCGATCTAGAATGGGCCGAACTTTCCACAACTTATCCTTCTGTTTTATTTCAGGGGTCACATCAAGATCAAATACTAGCTTCAATGAGTTCTGTAGCTGAATATATCTATCACGACTCATGGCTTCAGTTATAATGGGAATAGCATATTTACGATTCCAGTACATCTTTAAATGCGGGTAGTTGATGCATGACATTAGTAGAGTTATACCCACATATGTTTTGCATTCCTCCATGGATAATCTAAGAGGCTTACCATTTTTTTCAATAGCCGTCTGGTTAGACTTTTCTACAATTAGGTTGTACAATTCATCATCCAAATATTCTTCTACATATTCGTGGATGTTTGATGGATCTTGAATGGATGGCAAGTAAGAAGGTGAGGACAAACCTGGCAATTCAACGTCGAACTTATCACGTTTCCACGAAGCAACATCTTGTGGTCGACTTGAACCTTGACTACGACCTCCTCCTCGTGTACGAACCCGACATCCAGCACGCCGTCTGCTCCGACCTCGACGACCAGTTGCCCTGCCGAGGCTACGAGAACGACCTCGACTTATTGGTACATCACTGTCGTAACTGTCGCTCGAGTCTTCATCAGCCGAAGATCGGGTTTCGTTTATAAAAGCGTGTATATCCTCGTTGTACTCTTCATCATCACTCGACTCTTCAAATTCGGAGTTATTTAATAATTCCGTAATATCACGTTCTCGTAACGCTGAAAAACATACATACACTACTTTAAGTATAAGTGCCGAAAGTGCACCATCTTGTTGAAAAATGATATTATTTCGTTCCTATTCCGGTAGAAGGAATAGGAACGAAAGTTTACTTATGAACGAGGGTCATAAGTAAACTTATCGTTTACTTATGACCCTCACCTCGACAAGCTAAGCAAGAACCTGGGTACCCGCAACAACGTCATTCATAAGCTGACCAGCTATTAAGTACAGTCCTATATATAGCTTTGAGAGAACCACTTAAATTGGAATTGGAAAAAATGGTGCAACAAGGTGTTATAGAAAAGGTAGAGGAGCCTGTTGAGTGGGTCAACTCTATTGTTGTTACAAAAAAAAGTAAAAATAAACTTAGAGTGTGCCTACACCCAAGATATTTGAATAACTTTATAATTAGATCTCACAGTGCGCTTCCTACTGTTGAAGATATTATTGATAAACTATCTGGTTCTAAATATTTCTCCAAATTAGACTGTAATAGTTGCTTCTGGGCTGTCTTGCTTGATTCTGACTTCCATTTGGGATTTCAGTGTCAACAGAGGCGTTTCAGGAAAGAATGATGGAAGTATTCGAAAATATTAAAGGTGTAGCATTTTATGTCGAAGATGTAATTGTACATGCAAGTACCAGTGAGAATCATAATAGATTATTGCATAAGGTGCTTGAAATGGCTCGAGAACATAATGTAAGATTTAACAAGGAAAAATGTGGGTTTTAGAAAATGAATTGAAATTTTTAGGTGTCATTGTAGGCAAAGACGGGATTAAACCCGATCCATTAAAAGTCTTGGCAATAAATCAAATTAATAAAATTAATGATAGGAAAGAATTGGAACGATTCATTGGTATGACAAATTATCTATCAAAATTTATCAACAATTATTCAACAATTACTTCACCTTTAAGAGAACTACTGAAAAAGGAAGTTACATTTCAATAGAATGCATCTCATGAAAATGCTTTTTCTAAATTAAAAGAAGCTCTCACAAATGCTCCAACACTAAAAATATTTGATCGCAATAAGGAAGTTACAGTTTCAGTAGATTGTAGTTCTGAAGGTGTAGGAGCATGTCTTTTACAAAACTGTCAGCCATTTGCATATGCATCTAAAGTGTTAACTGACTGTCAGAAAGGTTATGCACAAGTAGAACGAACGATTGCATAAATATATTCAAGGGCGCTCTGTTACTGTAGAAACTGATCATTCAGCACTGGAAATATTATTCAGAAGACCATTGAATAAAGTTACTCCACGTTTACAAAGAATGACGTTGAAAGTACAAGAATATGATTTTTCATTTTTACGCCTTATTAACGGAACTGATTTTATATATGAATTTGTATGGTACTTTTAAGTAATGTAGTTTAAAAGTCTGAGATGCACGGGAAGACGTATTCTACGAGGACAAAATCGCGGGAAAAGCTACCTATTTCACTAAAATGTTTCTTGAATTCCATTGCGATTGACCAAATTATATTTTTACTACTATAGATTTCGAATATGTTGAATTTAACTCATACATTATTTATTACTTTATAACAGATGTTTCGACCAGATGAATTTGTCACAAGAAGTAGTTTATTTCACAAGATTGCCGGAGGGAGAAGACACTGCGTTCAGATGCAAGTACTCCTGATTTATATTTCTGTGTCGCTCCAAATACTGACAAAATTCCGATTGCAGACAAAGCCACTGAATCCAGTATCTATAATGCTAGCGAAATTAATCCTCATATGGTGGAATTTATAGAACACGAGTTAAAAATAATCGGGACTCCTGCAAAACGCTTAGAATGTTTTCAAGAAATTGTAGGCTTTCTCAAGAAATTTTCCTGTATATTCTATAACCTTGAAGAAGCCTGTGACTTTATTATAATAACAGGATTATATAGTATAATGTTTACAACAAAATGATGAATACTTTATCATATTTTATTTTACCCATAGGTTTTAATTCAAGTTAGCTACAGGTAGGTATATCTGCTAGTAAAGAAAATTGTTCTGAAAAAAAGAGATCGGACGGATTTGTGACATTGCTTGCTATAATATGCACATGACTCTTCAAAATTTAGTAATAGGTACATTAGGTAATTATTTATTTCTAAATTAAGTTTGAATTAACGGCGATAACAATTTACACTTGCTAAATGGGTACTATACTATAAAATAGTAATAAAAGTGGCATTATTGCCAGCAATGACGCAAATTGGGTATTTTCAGAAATATTTGTCCGATAACGTGTAGCTCGGATTTCGATAAATTTTAGGGTTTTCCTACTCAGGATCACGAGCTCTATCGATTCTGCTAGGAGATAAAAAGTGTCCCAATTTTTTAGATTCTCCTTACGCTATTTTTCTATGACCACTTGTATTGAGGTAGCGTAATGGAAAACTGAAAATATATAGTAAAATTTGGGACACCTTGTTTCTTGTTAGTAAAATGACCACACCTAAAAATGTAAGGTAGTTGCCCTCCAATGCCCATTATTTTTTACCACACTGTGTACTCATATCTTCTCAATATTTTTTTATTGTTTGTTAAAGCAATATTAAGAAAACTATCCATTAAACATATAATTTAATATAAGCAAAAATTACATATCATCGACATCTGTGTCGTCTTTATTTATGTGTTGCATAATTCTTGAATTTGTAGGATGATTGGCATTATCTTCGGGTTCTTCGGGTTCTTCCTCACTCTCATTTTCAGATTGTACTCCGGATTTGGCATTATCTTCGGGTTCTTCCTCACTCTCATTTTCCGATTGTAGTCTGGAATTGGCATGATCTTCGGGTTCTTCCTCAATCTCATTTTCCGATTGTAGTCTGGAATCAGCATTATCTTCGGGTTCTTCCTCACTCTCATTTTCAAATTGTACTCCGGTATTGGCATTATCTTCGGGTTCTTCTTCACTCTCATTTTCAGATTGTACTCCGGTTTTATTTTTGATAAACTCAAATATTATAAACGACAACCAGGTGTTGTAGTAGTACCTTATTTATATAACAATCTCAATTACTATAATTACTTCGATACACATACATTTAACTGTCCATTGATAAGATGATAATTGATATCTAACACATTGGTAAAGTGGAGTGCAGGTAATAAAATAATTATAATATAATGACTACACCGAGGCTATCGTAAATGTTCATGGGTATAAACAAACATGGTTCTCGAGAACATCCTCAGAAGTTACCGAGAAATTCTCATGTGGAAAGTTTCGCAACTTTGGAACTTTCTCGTCAGTGCATTGTCAGATACACAGTTGTTTTTATCATCTAATATTGTCACATTATTCATTTGTTGAGCTATTCGTCTATACAGTTGCCGTTTGCTCAAGAGCGACATTTTAGTGGATGGTCCTTTAGGCAATGCAATTCAAGCGAGCTCAATTTTTTTTCTCTTGTAAAATAATTATTTGCGGAGCGTGTTTGAGCCAAGTTTTCATGTCATCCTCAATTGGTTGGTCACGTACCACGTTGTAAGCTTTCTTCACTGCACCTATTGAAAGGAATAATAAAAGTAACTAGTTTAAATAGTTCTGCAGTCTGCAGATTTCGTGAAGCAGAAGAAGAAATAAGTTAATTTTAACATTGTGATCGTGCCTTAAGCTGGTCACTTATATACTATTGTTCTTATCACAGCCTAGCTGCTCTGAACGTCCACGGTTCGTGGATCTTAATTTTCCTACCTAACCTAAGTACGAAACTTACAGACTAAGTTTACCTCAAGTCCATCGTTTTTCGCGCTGCTGCCAAACCCCTAAGCTAGCTACCTATCTGGGTACCCATCTAGAAGCTCGCCTAGGACACTATCCTCACTCCAAGGTGTTGAGAACAGCTTCGCCGCACCAAACAAGCGCACCAAGTCGCACTCCCGACAATGTTATGATATTACATACAAAACACAACTCAACTGGTGACAAATCTCGCAGACCAAAACATACGCACTTCGCGTTGCCGCGGTATATAACTATCCAATTCAAAAGTTCAATTTTTAACACACGCCACGATTCCAACAATGAAAAGACAAGTTCGTTTTTCAAGTGACAGTTCATGACAGACAAGAAACGTTTCGCTCCGATCGGGTGCGTTCCGAATTACGATGGGCTCGAACAATCACCCGCCTCGGACAGGCCTTTAAGCCGGTCCGCTAAACTAGAGGAAGTCGCGATAGAGTTGCTACCGCTCGCTTGAGAACCGAATCCCCAACCATGACCTCAGCAAAGCGAGGGGTCCCGTCCTTACCGGGAAACAAGTTAACAATGCGCCCCCGGCGCCAACGCAGTGGCGGTAGGTTAGCATCCTTAACTAACACGAGGTCTCCAACAGTGGGGGGATTGGTTTTGTCAGTCCACTTGAGGCGCTGCTGCAAAACATGCAGATATTCTAATGACCATCTGGCCCAAAAGTTCTGACCCATCTGTTGCAGCATCTGATAGCGCGACAAACGATTGTAGGCTACTTCCCTGAGGGGGTGTTCTGGCAATGCTACAAGTGGTTGACCAATCAAGAAATGGCCTGGAGTCAACGCTTCCAGGTCATTTGGGTCGGAGCTGAGCGGACACAACGGACGGGAATTGAGGATCGCCTCAATTCTACAAAACAACGTCGCGAGCTCCTCATATGTCAAAATAGTTTGACCAATTACTCTATACATATGAGCCTTGGCTTGCTTAACAAGAGCCTCGAAAATTCCACCCCAGTGGGGGCATCCGGGAGGGTCAAATTTCCACGTGATACCCCGACGGGAGAGGGCCGTGCCAATACAAGTATCATTCTCCCGCAAAAACTTAACTACATCTTGCAAGTAACGGTCGGCACCCTTATAATTGGTTCCACAATCCGACCGGATCAGAGACGGACATCCCCTTCGGGATACAAATCTATCCAAAGCCGCAATAAAGGCCTCCGTCGAAAGATCAGCAACTACTTCAAGATGAGCAGCCTTGGTTGACAGACAGACGAAAACGCACAAGTACGCTTTCACAGCTTTCGCATTCCGAAGTCGCGACGTTTTGCCCCAAAATGGTCCCGCAAAGTCTGTCCCTACCCTCAAGAAAGCTCTAGCCTCAGTGACCCTGTCAGGGGGCAGGTCACCCATCTGAGGCTGCATCGTGGCTGCCTTGAGTCGATAGCAAGGCAAGCACCGAAACACGATGCTCCGTACAACTCGTCGACTGTTCAATATCCAGAACTCTCGCTGCAAAATGCCCAAGAGTGCATTGCAGCTAGCATGAGAGTTCTTCAAGTGGCGATCCGTCACCAACAACTCCACCAATTGGCCCTTCTTAGGCAGCAATATGGGGTGGCGCGCCGAATAGGGCAAGTTAGCATTGCGCAGACGCCCTCCAACCCGGAGTATTCCCGACTCATCAATGAACGCGTTGAGGTGTGCTGTCGCTTTCCTAAGTTTGGGGCGACCTTTCTGTAAGGTATCCAATACGTCCCCAAAGTGTTCTGCCTGCACCACTCGAGTCCAGTGATGGAGGGCTGCTGTACGCTCTTCAACAGCGAGAACACTACCGTGTGACCGGTCTTCAGGATGGCGACAGTTGTGGATAAATCGTTTGACCCAAGCGGTTACTCCAACTAGTTTGTCGAGAGAGCTATATCGTTCTAGAAGCCACGCAGTGTCCGGCACTGGAGCTGTCTCGACAACGTGGACCTTCAATCCCGACGATGGGGTCGCAATGACACAACTGGTAGGCCAGTGTGTATCCGATTCCAACAGCCAGCTAGGCCTCCACCACAGGGGGTGGGCCACGAGCTCAGGTGCCTTGCAACCCCTGGACGCCACGTCTGCTGGGTTCAGTTCACCTGGTACGTGTCTCCAAATCAAAGCAGTCTCAGAGTTCTGGATCTGCGAAACACGGTTAGCCACAAAGACCTCCAAGGTATGGACTGACGACTTCAGCCAACACAGCACAATTTGGCTGTCACTCCAGGCGAAGGCGCTCTCCTCAAGGTCCACCGTGTCCTTCAATGTAGAAGCTACGTGGTTCAACAAGCGCACGAGAAGCGCTGCGCCCGACAATTCCAACTTCGGGATCGTCAAACGTGTCCGAAGGGGCGCTACCTTGCTCTTCGCCATTACCAAATTTACATCGACCGCTCCGTCGGAGCTGACCGTTCGCAAATGGACGGCAGCTGCAAACCCTCGTTCGGAGGCGTCGCAAAACCCGTGCAGAGTTGCTCTACATTTCCCTGCAGGTAACAGCTTACGCGGCAGTTCGACCTGATTTATTTCCGGGAGCGTAGCGAAGAAAGCTTCCCAATCGCTCAACAAGTCTCCGGAAAGCGGGTCATCCCAACCCAGTTGGGCTGTCCACAGGCGCTGCATGAAGGCCTTGGCCGTGAATACTACCGGCGCAATCCATCCGTTTGGATCATACGTTCTGGCCACCGTGGACAGTACAAGCCGCATCGTCCAGACCTTCGGGGAATCCAATTCGACCCGGTAGGTAAACACATCTTGGACTGGTCGGTACTGCACGCCAAGGATGGATAACATGTGCGGATTCTCAGCATTTTCAAAAAGGTGCGGATCCTGCTGGTGCTCCTCTGGGAGGCCGGCCAAAAGTGCCGGTGAGTTGGACAACCACTTTCGCAACTCATAGCCACCAGTCTGCAAGAGTGCAATCAATTCATCCCGTAACACCAAGGCGTCTTCAATGCTATTGGCCCCGGTGCACACGTCATCCACAAACAAATCCCTTTCCAAAATGGCCGCCGCTCGAGGGAACCTCAATCGCTCTCGAGTCGCCAATTCCATCAAAGTACGAATAGAAATGTACGGACTACTCTTTAGGCCGTAAGTATTCGTATTCAGTTCGTACACCAACATCGGTTCATCAGGGCTCTCACGCCACAAAATCAGCTGATACCGACGGTCATCAGGGTGTATCACTGTCTGCCGAAACATCATCCGGATGTCGGCTACAAACACGACCTGATGCTTCCTGAAGTTCGTGAGGATGTCAGTTATGTCCTTGTGCAGTTTAGGACCTGCATGCAAACACTGGTTTAGGGACATTCCAGTCGAGGTGGGGGCAGAGCCATCAAAAACCACTCGAATCTTGGAGTCCGGTGACTTCAATACCGCATGGTGGGGGAGAAAATAGTGCTCCACCGTACTCCAATCCCTGCGAGACACCGACATATGTCCCAAATCCTCGTACTCCCTCATGAAATCAACGTACTTCTGCCGAAAGACCGGGTCTCTTCTTATGCGGCGTTCCATCGAAACCAGCCGCTTCTCAGCCAATGCGCGAGAGGCACCAAGGGGTGGTCGATGAGTAAGTAGAGGGAGTCGAGTTATGAACCGACCTGAGCGGAGGCGACCAGTATTATTCTGATAAAACAGTTCACATTCCTCTTGCTCAGGACTTAATCGCGACACAGTGGGCGGCTCTTCAATCTCCCAGAACCGTTGCACGGCTTCCGAGAGCGCAGTTCCAACCAAACAGCTCTCCTCAGCAGGAGGCGTGGAAACTGTGGACACTGGACCCATTACAGTATACCCAAACTTGGTGTCCAAAGCCATAAGGCCACCAGGCTGTAATGTCCGTTTGCTGGTTAACAGTATGCCCCCTAGGACGTCAGCACCCAGCAGCACGTCAACCGGGCTAGGGGTATCAAAGCCAGCATCAGCCAAATTCAAGTGAGCTGTCAAACGCCGAATCTCTGGTGGCAGTTTCACTTGGGGGAGCTTCCCCACTACTTCCTCCAACACCAGTGCTGGAGCTGTAATCCTCGCACGGGAAGTAGGGCTCTGACCAAAAGTGAAAGTGACCTGCCCAACCAGGTTTGACACTATGGTATTGCCTACACCACGCACACCTTCCGGGTGGTGTTCCAAGTTCAAGCCCAGCCGTTGCACCAACCTCCTGGATACAATGCAGCCCTGTGCGCCCGTGTCCAATAGGGCACGCACACAGACTGATCCTCCGCCAGGACCCCAGACATAAACAGAGGCCGTGGGCAATAACACGGTCTCGAGGGGGGTGGCGGTGGTTGATGCCTGGGCAGCGTATCCCTAACAGGGATACAACGAAGCCTCCTGCTCGGCAGGGGGGTACCGCTCGAACCGGTCGAGCGGATCCCACTCCGGCTGGTAGGCCCGTCGGGCTGGCCGAGCGGTCTGCGGCGTCTGGTACGTCCATATCCGGCCTTGGTACCTCGGAGGCCGCGATTCCAGGCGGGGCCGCTCAACAAGCGGCGGCGACATCCGTGGCGCCGACCTGGGCGGCGTTGATCGCCGGCACCCGCCCGTGGGCCCCCCTCGTGGGGGCGCGGGTGCGCGCGCGACAGCCGCATAATTCTGTGAAGGCGGGGGGGGAGGGGTGCCCCTCCCTAAGGAGGGACCCCTCGGAGGACTCCGGCGTCCTTCCCCGCCTTCCCTGGGCACCCAGTACCCCTGGTCTGCCTGGGGCGGACTCCGGACAGGGGGGGAGGACGAACCCTGCGCAGGGGGGGGTTTGACTCCGCTGCGGTTCATGCACAGAATGGCGTGGTGCTTCCCTCCACATGACTTGCACGCCTGGGGGTGGGTGCAGTCCCTTGCAAAGTGAGGGCCCAAACAAGCAAAGCACCACTGCCTATCCTTGGCGATATTGCGTCGACCCTCAACCCTCTGGGCCAGGAACTTCTGACACGCAGGTATCCGATGACCTGGGTTCCGACAGTACAAGCAGAGGTCAGGGTCCATAGTACCCAAATTATATTGTCGGGGGCCCGCCGGTCGTGGTCCCGATTTTCCCCTGTTTCCCCCTTGAGATCCAAATCTCATCTGACCCGGGTAGGAACCAGATGGTCTCGGAGGGGGTGACGCATTGGAGGTGTCGGCCCTTCGACACTCAATCTCCAACAACTCCACCAAGTCGGTGAAGGCCGGTAGGTGCTGAGCACTATCTCCACCGTAGCGGTGTTCAAAACGTGCCCGAACGTCAGCAGGCAACCGGTTCAACAAAAAACTCAATAATATGTAGGACCATTGGTCCACGGGAAAACCCAGTTTTTCTAAACCCTTGGTCGCTGTCAAAACAGGATTCAGCATTTTTACCCGGATGTCTGAAACCTGAGCGATCCTGGGAATGTTCCAAAGTTTGCCCATTAGGGCATCCGCGAGCCGTCGCACATTGTGATATCTGTCCCTCAGCAATGTGCGCGCGGTTTCATAGTTGTCGTCGGTGACCGACAAATGCGCGACCAATTCACGCGGTTCCCCCTCCAAAGACGACAACAACTGAGCCAATTTCAAGGAAGCTGTCAAATCAGTCCGAGCATGGACCAGACTGTCAAACAAATCAATGAAACTAGTCCACTGGTCCAGATTTCCATTGAACGTGGGAAGCTGGATGGCGGGCAACCGAGCTGCCAACGCGGGATTCATATTTGTGACTACAGGCTTTCCGTCACTCTGGACCCCGCTGGCCCGGGCCTGTAGAATCTCCGCAGCCCGTTGTACAATTTGATCCCCCAGATCCAGGCATTGATCAAAGTCCGCTTCAACCCCTCTCAACTCTTCTTGACCCGTGGATGTATCCGTTGAGCCAACTTGTTGAACCGCATTCAGGTAGCCCTCCATGGCACGGTACACCCTTGCCAAGCGCGTCGGCACGTCTGCATGTCTGGCCAACAGTGCCTCAACCCGGTCCGGTCTGTCAACCAATGCCGCTCCAGATGCAAACCATCTGAGCTCCGACCTCAAAACGGACCTAGACGTGCTGGCCATAGTACCCGATTCAATCAACGTGACCACGGGTTTACTTAAACAAAACTCTTAAATTAAATTTAAAAAAAAACTAATTATGGTCACCCTAGTGAATTTCCAATTATAAGATTGCCTTCCAACTTAACCAGCACAAACATAAGGCAATAACAACCAGCCTATTAGCACTTGCAACAATAAGATATTAATTTTAAATTAAGCTAAATCTTACCGAGTACTTTCCGGAGGTAAAATACAAAAATGCAAGTCGATTCAGCTCAAACAAATAGGATCACATTAATTGTGCATCGCACACCAATATACAACAACAACTATTATATTTCTATAATGGTTTGTGCAAATTATAAAATAAATTTATTATTAAAATAGGAATTCAAAATTCAATGATTTGTGTACAATACAGCCTGCCGGCGACACCCAAACACGAAAATATAGTCTCACAAGTTTATTAATTTATCCAATTAACACCCCAAATAGCTTGTATTACGCAGTAATTTGGTAAATTCAATAAATTTTTCATATGGAAAAACGCATGTTAACATAACCTCAAAAACACGTTTCAACTTAAAATTGTCCAAAAAAACACGGGTTTTTATCAAATCACATTGAAACAACCACAGCTCTGCTACCAACAATGTTCTTATCACAGCCTAGCTGCTCTGAACGTCCACGGTTCGTGGATCTTAATTTTCCTACCTAACCTAAGTACGAAACTTACAGACTAAGTTTACCTCAAGTCCATCGTTTTTCGCGCTGCTGCCAAACCCCTAAGCTAGCTACCTATCTGGGTACCCATCTAGAAGCTCGCCTAGGACACTATCCTCACTCCAAGGTGTTGAGAACAGCTTCGCCGCACCAAACAAGCGCACCAAGTCGCACTCCCGACAATGTTATGATATTACATACAAAACACAACTCAACTGGTGACAAATCTCGCAGACCAAAACATACGCACTTCGCGTTGCCGCGGTATATAACTATCCAATTCAAAAGTTCAATTTTTAACACACGCCACGATTCCAACAATGAAAAGACAAGTTCGTTTTTCAAGTGACAGTTCATGACAGACAAGAAACGTTTCGCTCCGATCGGGTGCGTTCCGAATTACGATGGGCTCGAACAACTATGATAGTCCCCTATCAAAGATTCAGATCTCTTACTTATCGTTTACTTATGACCCTCACCTCGACAAGCTAAGCAAGAACCTGGGTACCCGCAACAACGTCATTCATAAGCTGACCAGCTATTAAGTACAGTCCTATATATAGCTTTGAGAGAACCACTTAAATTGGAATTGGAAAAAATGGTGCAACAAGGTGTTATAGAAAAGGTAGAGGAGCCTGTTGAGTGGGTCAACTCTATTGTTGTTACAAAAAAAAGTAAAAATAAACTTAGAGTGTGCCTACACCCAAGATATTTGAATAACTTTATAATTAGATCTCACAGTGCGCTTCCTACTGTTGAAGATATTATTGATAAACTATCTGGTTCTAAATATTTCTCCAAATTAGACTGTAATAGTTGCTTCTGGGCTGTCTTGCTTGATTCTGACTTCCATTTGGGATTTCAGTGTCAACAGAGGCGTTTCAGGAAAGAATGATGGAAGTATTCGAAAATATTAAAGGTGTAGCATTTTATGTCGAAGATGTAATTGTACGAGTACATGCAAGTACCAGTGAGAATCATAATAGATTATTGCATAAGGTGCTTGAAATGGCTCGAGAACATAATGTAAGATTTAACAAGGAAAAATGTGGGTTTTAGAAAATGAATTGAAATTTTTAGGTGTCATTGTAGGCAAAGACGGGATTAAACCCGATCCATTAAAAGTCTTGGCAATAAATCAAATTAATAAAATTAATGATAGGAAAGAATTGGAACGATTCATTGGTATGACAAATTATCTATCAAAATTTATCAACAATTATTCAACAATTACTTCACCTTTAAGAGAACTACTGAAAAAGGAAGTTATATTTCAATAGAATGCATCTCATGAAAATGCTTTTTCTAAATTAAAAGAAGCTCTCACAAATGCTCCAACACTAAAAATATTTTATCGCAATAAGGAAGTTACAGTTTCAGTAGATTGTAGTTCTGAAGGTGTAGGAGCATGTCTTTTACAAAACTGTCAGCCATTTGAATATGCATCTAAAGTGTTAACTGACTGTCAGAAAGGTTATGCACAAGTAGAACGAACGATTGCATAAATATATTCAAGGGCGCTCTGTTACTGTAGAAACTGATCATTCAGCACTGGAAATATTATTCAGAAGACCATTGAATAAAGTTACTCCACGTTTACAAAGAATGACGTTGAAAGTACAAGAATATGATTTTTCATTTTTACGCCTTATTAACGGAACTGATTTTATATATGAATTTGTATGGTACTTTTAAGTAATGTAGTTTAAAAGTCTGAGATGCACGGGAAGACGTATTCTACGAGGACAAAATCGCGGGAAAAGCTACCTATTTCACTAAAATGTTTCTTGAATTCCATTGCGATTGACCAAATTATATTTTTACTACTATAGATTTCGAATATGTTGAATTTAACTCATACATTATTTATTACTTTATAACAGATGTTTCGACCAGATGAATTTGTCACAAGAAGTAGTTTATTTCACAAGATTGCCGGAGGGAGAAGACACTGCGTTCAGATGCAAGTACTCCTGATTTATATTTCTGTGTCGCTCCAAATACTGACAAAATTCCGATTGCAGACAAAGCCACTGAATCCAGTATCTATAATGCTAGCGAAATTAATCCTCATATGGTGGAATTTATAGAACACGAGTTAAAAATAATCGGGACTCCTGCAAAACGCTTAGAATGTTTTCAAGAAATTGTAGGCTTTCTCAAGAAATTTTCCTGTATATTCTATAACCTTGAAGAAGCCTGTGACTTTATTATAATAACAGGATTATATAGTATAATGTTTACAACAAAATGATGAATACTTTATCATATTTTATTTTACCCATAGGTTTTAATTCAAGTTAGCTACAGGTAGGTATATCTGCTAGTAAAGAAAATTGTTCTGAAAAAAAGAGATCGGACGGATTTGTGACATTGCTTGCTATAATATGCACATGACTCTTCAAAATTTAGTAATAGGTACATTAGGTAATTATTTATTTCTAAATTAAGTTTGAATTAACGGCGATAACAATTTACACTTGCTAAATGGGTACTATACTATAAAATAGTAATAAAAGTGGCATTATTGCCAGCAATGACGCAAATTGGGTATTTTCAGAAATATTTGTCCGATAACGTGTAGCTCGGATTTCGATAAATTTTAGGGTTTTCCTACTCAGGATCACGAGCTCTATCGATTCTGCTAGGAGATAAAAAGTGTCCCAATTTTTTAGATTCTCCTTACGCTATTTTTCTATGACCACTTGTATTGAGGTAGCGTAATGGAAAACTGAAAATATATAGTAAAATTTGGGACACCTTGTTTCTTGTTAGTAAAATGACCACACCTAAAAATGTAAGGTAGTTGCCCTCCAATGCCCATTATTTTTTACCACACTGTGTACTCATATCTTCTCAATATTTTTTTATTGTTTGTTAAAGCAATATTAAGAAAACTATCCATTAAACATATAATTTAATATAAGCAAAAATTACATATCATCGACATCTGTGTCGTCTTTATTTATGTGTTGCATAATTCTTGAATTTGTAGGATGATTGGCATTATCTTCGGGTTCTTCGGGTTCTTCCTCACTCTCATTTTCAGATTGTACTCCGGATTTGGCATTATCTTCGGGTTCTTCCTCACTCTCATTTTCCGATTGTAGTCTGGAATTGGCATGATCTTCGGGTTCTTCCTCAATCTCATTTTCCGATTGTAGTCTGGAATCAGCATTATCTTCGGGTTCTTCCTCACTCTCATTTTCAAATTGTACTCCGGTATTGGCATTATCTTCGGGTTCTTCTTCACTCTCATTTTCAGATTGTACTCCGGTTTTATTTTTGATAAACTCAAATATTATAAACGACAACCAGGTGTTGTAGTAGTACCTTATTTATATAACAATCTCAATTACTATAATTACTTCGATACACATACATTTTACTGTCCGTTGATAAGATGATAATTGATATCTAACACATTGGTAAAGTGGAGTGCAGGTAATAAAATAATTATAATATAATGACTACACCGAGGCTATCGTAAATGTTCATGGGTATAAACAAACATGGTTCTCGAGAACATCCTCAGAAGTTACCGAGAAATTCTCATGTGGAAAGTTTCGCAACTTTGGAACTTTCTCGTCAGTGCATTGTCAGATACACAGTTGTTTTTATCATCTAATATTGTCACATTATTCATTTGTTGAGCTATTCGTCTATACAGTTGCCGTTTGCTCAAGAGCGACATTTTAGTGGATGGTCCTTTAGGCAATGCAATTCAAGCGAGCTCAATTTTTTTTCTCTTGTAAAATAATTATTTGCGGAGCGTGTTTGAGCCAAGTTTTCATGTCATCCTCAATTGGTTGGTCACGTACCACGTTGTAAGCTTTCTTCACTGCACCTATTGAAAGGAATAATAAAAGTAACTAGTTTAAATAGTTCTGCAGTCTGCAGATTTCGTGAAGCAGAAGAAGAAATAAGTTAATTTTAACATTGTGATCGTGCCTTAAGCTGGTCACTTATATACTATGATAGTCCCCTATCAAAGATTCAGATCTCTTACTTATCGTTTACTTATGACCCTCACCTCGACAAGCTAAGCAAGAACCTGGGTACCCGCAACAACGTCATTCATAAGCTGACCAGCTATTAAGTACAACCTGGGGAGCTGGGGCAGATGTACTTACTACGCACAACCAGGCTTAGTTTAGTTAACTCTTAGCACACATAAGGAGAAGCTATGCCCAACTGCGCATAACTAAACTATGCGCTGCATCTCAGGTGGAGTCAAGAAACCCAATGGTGGTACCATATTAAGAAGGGATCGTTTGTGTATTAGGTGTGACGAGAGAAAGAACAATAACTCACGAACAATGGCTGATTTTAAAGTAAGATCCTCATATGCTCTCTTTCCTTTCTCGCCTCTGAAGCTGTAGGTAGCAGCGATTTGATTAGTCAATGTATGCTTCAGAATGGCATTAACTGGTCCTGTCACAGTGGGGCCCGCAAACTCGGCAAAGTATTCACACTGCAATAAAATATGTTATCAAATCAAACAAGTTTCAGTGCGAATGTAACGCTGCCTTAGAGCAAAAAGAACTATTTAATCTGAGAACGCTGCGTACGAATTTGAGCAGCCTCAGGTTGAGGCACACACGGCTCACCTATTTTATTCTAATTCGTACGCGCTCACTTGCGAGCAGCGCGCGGCGAGCAGCCCAGATTAGGTTCGTTGACCGTGCACCGTGCAGAAAGGCGCTTCAGTGAGCGTGCCTCGCGTTTGACTAGACTGCATAGTCCTCCAGCTGGCTGTTGATAGCTTCTAATGTATTAAATCCACATGCGACTTGTAAGTGAGGAGCTTGCTACACCCTAACCTTTTGAGGAAGAAAAGAAATGGCTGGATGGAACTTAATCGAAACCTGTGAACCTTTGGCACCCCATCACAGTAAATCTGATAAAGAGCTGAATAAGCACCACAAAACCGAAATATCGTACTCCCTTTGTTTAACGAGCAAGCCCATTCATCGGATATGATGTTTTGATGTTACACACAATGGATGTCGTCAGTCGAGCTACAAATTTCACGAAACCTGCCCAAATCCCAGTATTAGTCACTGATCAACCTCTGTATGCAGTGTTGACGCGCATTCTACGCGTTTGCAAACAGGACAGTAACACTTCGTAAGTATCAGATATAAACACAGCTGTAATAGCTCAAGGATTCCTTTTTTTCATGGTTACTCATGAAAATTTTAAACATGTGTTTAAGACTACTTATGTATGCTTTGCAGCTTGGCCTATAGGCGGAGGGATGTTGTCCCAGCAATTAGTTGCTGCGTATCTAAAACTGGTAGAATCCATAGAATTAATTTATGTAATAACAGTGTTCAAACCAAGCTAAAAACTGCCTTAATTTGACGAGATACCGCCATCTAGGGGCGAAGAAATGAAACACCGCTTAAGACTGGCCGTTAAAAGTTCAGTTTATCTGTCGAACTCATTTGGGTCTGTTACGTACATTTTTGGTGCGATCGTAATTATTTGTTTCCAATGTCAATATCGTTGCCCCGGGGTTTATTATTGATTGTGATTGGTGTCTTGGTTTTTGGATATTTATGCAAAGTGCAGGAGAACAATCAAATTCAAGAAAACGGACGGATTCGCATCGAGACTTCGCTGCCGCTCTGTGCCAACCGTTCGCTCCTGTTTTCTTCAATGGACGCGGCGTCTTCTCGTGAATTTCGAAGACCTGAAGACTCAATAAATATCGATTTGGTTCTCGTCCGATCGGCAATTTTATGGCACGATAATACACGCCTCCGCACGGAGAAAAAAAACTCGTCCATGATACTAGAATACTGTAATATAAACAAGAAATTCTTGTAAATTTTGTGACAATTGTTCATGTAGTTTAGATAACTAAGCCGATCTTGTTAAAAGGTTTAACATTCATTGAGTAATAGTAAATTAGTTGGGTTTGTAATTGCCACACAATCAAATTGCACGTATTACTAGAATGTTTATTTACTACAACGTGATTGTTCAAATAAACAATATTTCCTCGTAAAATTTCATAAAATTTATGTAATAAATACAAGAAATTATTTTCACAGAAATTATTCATTGAGCCTAGTGAACTAGTCATGTAGTAACAGCCACAAAAAAAAAATTGCATGTATTACTAGAATATTTAGTAATTATAACACGCGATTGTACAAATAAACGGAATGTTTTTGTATAACTTATTAAATATTATGTATTAACGACAAGATATTATTTTATAGATAATATTAATTGAGCATAGTGAACTAGTCATTTAGTAACTGTCACAAAAATAAATTGCATGTTTTACTAGAATATTTAGTAATTATAACACGCAATTTCTTGTACAACTAAACAGTATGTTTTTGTACAACGTATTAAATTTTATGTAATAACGACGAGAAATTGTTGTATAGGTAAATATAAATCCAGCATAGTGAACTAGTCACTTAGTAACTGTCGAACAAATATTGCGGGTATTACAAGAATATTTAGTAATTATAATTCGTACTTTTTGTGAAGCTTAATGAATGTTATTTAAAACAACAAGAAAATTCTTGTTAAGGCAATATGCACTGTAGTTAGCTTAAAAATATGTATCGTTTAGAATACAAGAATCAACTGACATATATTACTGTATTCTTGTTATGCAAACTTTATTAAATGGTAGATGAAACAATAGTACATTACAGACCTAGGGTGGTGAATTCGTAAATGTCCCAGATCGCAGGTTTCTGTGGCCCGAACCGAAGGTGAGGGCCATAAATATGCGATCTGGGGCTTTACGAATTACCGCCCGTGGTTTGTCAAAAGTTTTACGTCTTGCCTTGGCCAAAAAGTGAGATTTTCTCTCCGCGTAGCGGGCAGAAAATCCCACTTTACGGCCAAGGGTGATGTAAAAAAATTTGTTACAGCGACTTAACTTACGGCACTCGGTAGTAAATATACAGTTAGGTATGCATGTTATATTGTTTATCGGAACATATCAATTTGTACACGTACTGTACAGAGCACAAACATCTTGTAATATAAAAAAAAGTTGTCTACAGGATGGACCGAGGACAAAAATACCTTCGCGTCCATTGCGTCGGAAGCGGAGCGTACTGATTTCTACGATTTTGTATTGTACTACGTCCACTGGGATCGGTGTATCTGCCGATGTAGAAATCAATACAAAGCAACAAATCCTTCCGCTCTGTACGCTCCGAATCCGACCCAGATGGACGCGCAGCTTTAGGGCTTCATACAGCCGGAACGTCATCAATGGATATTGAATTGACCCATAAATAAATAAATATCAAGAGACAATTTCACTCAAATTGACCTAGTCCCAAATTAAGCTCAATTAAGGCTTGTGTTATAGGTACTAGACAACGATATACATACTTATATAGAGAAATAGATACTTAAATACATAGAAAACGCCCAAGACTCAGGAAAAAATATCCGTGTTTATCACACAAATATTTGCCCTTACCGGGAATCGAACCCGGGACCGCTGGCTTCGTAGGCAGGGTCATTACCCACTAAACAAACCGCGTCGTCAACCCATGCTGTAGATAATTAACCTTTTTTTTACATTTACCTACAAGATATGTTTGTTGTCTTATCTATAGTTACAGCACATGCGCAAATACCTATAATGTACCAATAAACAACATAACATTCCTAGACTGTATATTCATTACTTCATTACACACACCGTAAATTAAGTTGCTGTAAAATATTTTCTTGTTTCACCAATGCCTCTACACAGTTCTTCTCGGGTAATCTGAAAGGAGGTTAGTAAAACAATTAAATTATTTGTAAACAACTCTATTAAATTCAAAACTTTAAACAATGAACAAAAAAAAGGCACATCAAAGTTGACTTTTCTGGTATGTTTGACTGTTAAGTCTTTGGTTAGGGTCTTCTTTAAGCAGATCCGTAATTATTATATTACATAACTTTCTCCGTCCATTACTTGACAACTTTTCCTCTGCTTCATACAAGTTCAGGATTCCACGCCCTTCATTCGACTGTCTGAGTAGTTCTTTCAATGGCTAAAAGAAGGTGAAAAGCAAATATCAAACTCAACAAAATTATAAAAAAACAGACTATACAATTGTATGTATACAACAATACTGTAACTTGTAGGTTCGTGAAACGGGCCCCAGGGGCCTGTTGCATAACCACTTTTAACATGTAATATAAGCGGAAGCCTTTTTTTGAACTCCTTTTATTAGAAAGAGACTTCCGCTCATATTACAAGTTGTTATGCAACAGGCACCAGGTTAAGCAATTTAACCCACCAATTCATCTATCTGTTCTGCATAAATGATGACTTAAGATGATGGAAACATCTGTGGATAGGTTCAGTGGAACAAGATAACCAAACTCCACCACCACTCCGGAGAACTTTTATGAAATTCAGTGCATAAATCTTAAACACACATTCAAGTAACAAACGGGCCGTGCTAAGCATGAGTAGGTAAATGACTTTCCCTTTTTTGTAAACATGTAAATATCCCGCTCACAACACATGGGTTAAGTATATTAGGTACCTACATTGCGAAATATCAAGGTTAGTGCTTTCAATGTTAGACTCCAGCAATCAGTCCCATAGCGTCACAGTCACAAGCACATTACCAATAGGCACGTGTATGAAAATTATTAAATTCAAGACGGACGCCTACTGTAAAAAGTACTTGTTTGTTACCATGCTAAGTATTTACTAAACGTAAAAACACAGATTAATCCATTCCCTAACAATAAGTAAAATAAATTAGAGTAGGTTGTGATATATAAACGACTCACCAGCAAATACTTCTGTGTACTTTTCGAGCCCCCATGCTTGAAGTAGTTTTGTCATTTCCTCTTCTTCTGCCATTAGCGATTTCTTCAATAGCACATATGTTAATTTCGAATTCGAACGTAATAATTTTATCAATTTTATACTCAGCAACGGCTTGGGTAATTGTACCTAACTTTTATAAAAGAAATTATACTTCTACGTACGCGTCGGCGTCAGTCTAAGCTTAGAAGAAAAAAATATGATGGATGCCGGACAGTGTTGCCAGATCCCGGAATACAAAAAGCGGGAGCTGCGCTTTCAAAACGCGGATTTTTAAATGAAAACGCGTATTTGCAGAATATCTTTATAGGTTTTTTTTACACATTTCAATATTTCGCTTTTATTCCCAATCTCGCAACGTCGCTTGTAATTACTTTGAAATGTATAGAAATGCATTGCCTGTTTATGCCACAAATGAAATGTACTGAACAAAATATAACAAGCGATGTACGCCGAGCAGTACTGAGTTATTGCCAATTTTGCCCGACCCTTGTTTTCTGAGTATATGCTATGTGTGGGTGAAATGGCATTATCGTAATAACGCTCAAGTGTGAACAGTACAACAAGCAATTGGTAACATTAAAAAAATTGTACGTGTATATTTTAATAAAAAAAAACCGGTCAAGTGCGTGTCGGGCCACGCGCAATGTAGGGTTCCGTCGCTGGTCAATAACTCCTAAACTTGTGAGGGCTGCTTGGCCGTGATATTTTTCCTTTTAACTTCACTATATACTACTACCCACGGAATAGTAGCCACGTGACCCGATTTGAAGACAAACGTAGCCACCATCTTTTTGGCCGTGCTGCGAGAACGAATAACTTTTGTCGGCTTGAGCTCATCTTCGTAGACCCATACTCGAGATTGGTTTTTATTTTCAGGCTCATATGCATATATCAAACACTCTTCACCGGATACAATGCTAAAAACTGCATTTGAGCTTCCTCCGTTGAATTTATTCAAAGTTCTGAGGCACCAATTGACACGAGTCGTTTTCTGCTCCTCAGACAATAAGTGAAGAATCCAACGGGAAAACAACTTTCGCACGCCTAATTGTTCCTGTAAAATGATGAACTCATTCCAATTTATTTATTTATTTATAAAAAGTTTACCATGACCTTACAGCTAACGCCAATGCGTCATGAAAACAAATAAAAACTATTTAGGCGACGAAATGGCGTGGCTCCGCTGCGTCGTCATCTCCGGTGTAGGATGCCCAAACAGTCTTGAATCTCCCGATATGACACATGTCGGTCTTCCTTTATCAGCTGACGCCACAGCATCGACGTATTCTTGCGTGACTGCCGATTTTGGTCGACCTTCACGCACGTCGTCCGTGAGGGATAGACAGCCACGTTGAAATTCTGCATACCACCTGTATATTTTCGTCTTTGAAGGTGCTTCATTACTAAAAGCAACAATCATCCGGTCTCTCTTACGCGAAATTGTAGGCCGAATTTCAATTTTTGATCAAGGGAAATAAAACCAATTTATTACAATGGAATAGACTAACAAAATCGCTCAGGGGTGTGTTGCCATATTAAAAATATTAAACAAAATTTAGAACCTGTTGCCAGTAATATAAAAACTTAAGCTATGACTAGAATGAAAAATAAGAGTTTAAGAAATATAAATTTATGTTAGGTATAGAAACTTAGATTAATTTCAAATTTAGATCAAATCGGTGAAATAACTAAATGTAATGTTGGCATTAAAACGGTTCATTCAGGTAGACATTTGCGGTCAGACACAGACCACAAAACTTACGTTCAAGCAGTTTCTCTGAGTTATAACTAGATGGCGCTGACAGTGTCAAAATGAGAATAGATTCAAATTTTTGTTAGTAAAGAAATTATCTTGAATTATTATTAAACTATTAATAAAGTTAATTTATAGATTATACAAGTTAATGTAGGATATTTAACAAAATAAAACTTGCATGTTGATTTACTAACACCATAAATTCAAGTTAAAGGATGATGGAAGTTCTGTTATTCAGGAATTAGGATTATTAAGAGAAATACCAACAATTTAAAGAAAATTTATTGAATAGATTAAATGAAGAATTTATTATATACAGAATTACTTAGTAACAAAATATTGGGTTATAAAAAAAAATTAGTGAAATTTAATTAAAAGAACACTCTTACACTCTCTTAACAAGACACAAATTATTTAAAATGAAAATAAAATAAAAGGGAGAATAGGGAAATGTATTTATTAAACATTTCAGAATACAAGAAATAAAATATTTTAGATAAAACTGAAACAATTTTAAAGTGAAATTAGTGAGTTTTGGAACAAAAAAAATATGGAAACAAGAAATAAAAACAAGAGAAGCCACGCCATATTGAATTAGTAAACATAAATCAAAGGTTAAAGGGAGAAATAAAAGAGAGGAAAATGTTAATATTAAATATATGTACAAACAAAAAAAAAGGGAGAATGTACCGGGAATTATCTGAAAAGGAAAAAATTGGTTAGTATCAAATAAAAAAAAGAGAGGGAATTTCGAAAGAAGTAAATATCTAGAGGGAAAAATTAATTACAATATGGGGATGTGGATCGGAACTTAGAAGGGGTTGGGGTTTTGATCGAAGTGGAGAGGGGATAGGTCTAAAAAAAGGGGTAAAATTAGGTCACTTGAAGAATTTAAGGAATAAAAGGAAGCAAGGGAAAACGAATTAAAAATACTTACCGGGAAAAAGGGAGAGATCCTCGGAAGGAACAAAGAGAGAGAAGGAGGAATCGAAAACGGGGAAGGGAAAGTTAGAGGAATTGGGAAGAGTAATAGGTGAAGCAAGAAGGGGAGAGTTAAAGGTTTCGCAGGTATTTAGTAGATCAATAAGAGAAGGGTGGGAGACAGTGGATTCAGGAAGGGAAATTGTGATTTTATTACAGTCCCGTAATAATGAGGATGTTAAAATATAAAATCTATCTATAATAATATATTTTAAGAACACTGGTCTATATATTAAAAATAATAATAATAATAAAAGTAAATTAAACTTTAATAATTTTGATTGGTTATGATAATTGCAGTTGTAACTGTTAGCATCATGGCCCAACTCCATGACATCTTGGAACTCTACTACTATATATACCTACTAGTATAAAAGAAAATACAATAAAATTAAAATGTTTAAAAAAAATTAAAAGGGAATTAGCAAGAACTCCTCTTGCTAAACCCTTCTCGGCCTTGATCCGAACCGGATTATGTTCATTCAAACCCTTCTTGACCCTGAATCGGAACTGCTTGTGATCATCCAAACCCTTCGTCATTTTAGTAGACCCAGAATCTTTGAGTTGCCTAGTAGCGCTTCTACCAAGACCGCCTCATTAGTGTTAATATTCTGTGT
The DNA here is from genome assembly GCA_963971205.1 of Aethes cnicana. Lineage (NCBI taxonomy): Eukaryota > Metazoa > Arthropoda > Insecta > Lepidoptera > Tortricidae > Aethes > Aethes cnicana. The sequence continues at coordinate 7,085,862 of OZ020293.1, forward strand.
ATGTGTAACTTAAAGTTAAATTGTGTCGGGCAGTTGCCCTCGTTTGGTCGCAAAAATACAAATAAATAAAGCTAAGCACTAACTACTATGGCAACACCACACTCATTCTTATAGTTACAAGACTTTAAAAATTTTATATTAAAAAAAAATGAGTGTGGTGAAGAGGATACGCTCCTACCAACGCGCACCCTGATCTTGGACATCCATCAAATTGAACATTCCAAGCCCCCCCACCACTCGGGGGCAACCACCAACACATACCGACGGGAACTGTGGTAGTTAAAAACTGTATTACAGTTCCCAGTTGTAGCCCTTCTAAATGAACATTTAATAGACATGCTAATTATGCTAATAATTTAGGTAAAATTATAATACATTTGAAATTGAATAAATTATAGGTATAAAATAGAAAAAAATATATATATACATTATCAAATTAACTTATTTACATTGGACTAGGTATTTTTCTTAAATAAATATATATCACGTATCATGACTAATTACAATGACTTCTAAATTTTGTTTTAATTTATTTTATTTTATCCCACTGGCGCTTATGACTGTTTGTGTGCGTGTGTCCGCGCGCGCAGTAATAAGTTTAAGTCCAGTCTCAGCTAGTTGACGTACTTTTTCCCAACCCTTGTGATAAAACAGTAACACCCCAAGTAACACTAAGAGTTAATTTTGAGTGCTATAAGGGTGGTATTATGGCGGTCACTAACTCTAACAGTGTTAGAAGAGCGCTAGAATAGGTGATATATCGGCGCTATAAGCCGATATAGCACCGATATAGCGCCATTTTGGCATAACTTTTTAGCGCCTTAAGTGCTATAATAGCGCTATAACAGTGTTAGTGGCCACTATCAAGCGCTACAATGGCGCTACAAAAGCGGTCACTAACTCTTAAAGTGCTACAACGGCGCTACAATAGCAACCACTAACACTTAAAGCGCTACAATGGCGCTACAAAAGCGGTCACTAACTCTTAAAGCGATACAATACTCCATAATTAAAGCTTAAAGTGGCAGAGTTGCGGTACTATCGCTCTTAGTGCTAGAGTGGCGCTACAATAGCTACTACTAACACTTAAAGCTCTACAACGGCGCTACAACAGCGATTACTAGCTCTGAAAGCGATACAATACTCCAAAATGAACGCCTTAAACTCTTAAAGTGGCGATATATACATAAGGTTATATCGAAGAATATTTTAGTTTGACAGCTTATAGTTTTGTTGCATTTGTAAAATGTCTTGTGATAATTTAATGGCTGAAAGTGAAGTTAAATTAAGGTACTTTACATTTCGTGAGTGAGCTTGTGATTCCACAGGAAATCAATTGCGCAGGTAAGTTTACTGTGAAATACTATACATATTATTATCAAATTCTGAAAGGGCTTTCATTTTAGTGGCTTTTTGCAGAATCATAACAAATGTATTGGTGTAGAGCATTGTTACAAATATGTAAATATCCGATAAAAATAAGTTTAATGATTCATTTTCTTTATAAAAGAACATCGGCATTCCGTGTCTATGCTATATACTTAAACATTTAACAATTCTATAGGTCATTTGTAATGTTTTGTGTGTAATGTAGATTATTTTATTTATTTATTACTTCAATAGAAATGGCGGGCCTGTATGGGCCGCCAAATGAGTGGCTTTTAACTCCTATACCTGCACAAAGGCGCTATAACTCACTCATGGCTCTACAACAGTTCCAGAAATCTCTCTTGTAGCACCCAAAGTGATATAATTGAGTTTTATATCACTTTAAGCGCTATATAAGTATTTTTAACTCCAAAAGAGTTCGCTAGCACTCTTCTACAACTAAAGCTCTTCTTTAGAGCTTAGGGTGGTAATAATCACTTTAGCCTGTAAGGCAGCAGGCTTCAGCTGTATAATAGCGATAACAGACGCTCTTCTATCGCTGTTATAGACCTGAAGGAGTTAGTAGACACCACTATAGCACTGTTAGGGTTAAAAGCACGAAATTATATCCTTTATAGAACTTAAAGAGTTATATCATGCTAAAAGCGATAGCACTAACTGCGTAACCTGCACAAGAGTGATTGTAGTCGCTGTTATACGAGTTTAAGCTTATTATAACTCTCTTATAGACCCTTTTTACGCTCTTTAGTGGTAGTAAACTCTATTAAGCCTTTTGTATCGCTGTAAAAGTTAATGGTGGCTATTGTAGCACCCTTGTAGCACCTAAGGCTATAAAATAAGCTCTATATGTCGCTAATGTGTTACTTGGGACCCTATCATCCGCAAACATGAGAGTATCACAAAAGGCTATCTTGGTTCTACATAAATCGTTAATGTAAAAAGTGTACTACCCTGTGGTACGCCATACGAGATATGTGCCCAATTGCTTTTGTGTTTGTCAATGCTTGTGGGTGGATCAACTATTTCTTGTATGCATTCAACTTTTTTTGGTTAAAATTAAAAATGGTTATTTGTAAAAAAAAAACAACGAAATTTGATAAATATATCTCTCTTGCTTACAATTATAATGAGAGCAGTTGAAGTTTGTACATTTAAATGAATAATAACTCTGTTTTTGTGAACCAAGTACTGTAAAATGTCTACTGGGTAACAGATAAGAGATACGGAATTTAGTTACTAAAACAATACGTAATTCAAAAGTACTATACTTTAATACTGCAAATAACAAAAAAAATACTTCTAAACATTAGAAAAACAAACAAAATCAGTCTCATTTTCTTAGTATTATGATATATTGAGTCTCCTGAGTCACGTGTATGATTAACATAGAGTATATTTTTTTGTAATTGTGTAAATAATCAATACAATCAAATAAGAAATCGGTGGCATGTCTGACCGTAGTCATTAAAATATAATTTATACAATTTGCACCTCTATATCTACTGTATCATTTTTAAACGTCCGTAAACTGTTGTAATATTTGGGGACAAATGTGTGACTCCAGAGACTAAATATGTGACTCCAGAGACACAATAACTAGAATCATCAATAATAACAGTGAAATATAACCACAAATTATGGGTTTCACAATTCAAAAACAATAATAATTCTCCAATAGTATCATAATTAACAATCACATGTAGCTCTGAGATCCAATATTATTACAAATCACATTATTCTGAAATAAGGCATTATGTACGCTGCCCGTTTTAGCTTTTCTTATATCGAATGGTATTTATTAGGTTTTTAAACCTAATAAATACTACTGTGTTTTAACACAAAACTAAAAAAGTGCAGAATAACAAAAAAACAGAAATCAACTTCAGTATCCAATAAAAATATCAGTATATCTAAAAAAAGAAAACAATTACTTCGACACTTCCACCTCATGTTTAAATATGTAATATTGCACACCTCGTTTGGCGATGATAGTTGGTTCTTCGAGAATTTTAACTATGTCTGTGTAGTCGATATCTGCAATATCGTTTTCATCCATAATAAACGTATTTTTGTTTTTAATGTAACGCAAAAACGTAACCGTTATATCACCATCGTCGAGTAATTCCTTCACTACACAGACATATTTAAAATATTTCCCTTTCGTAGAACTTACATTTACAAGTAAGAAGTCGCCAAGCCGCACTCCACGATTTTCTTTATCCTCGTGTTTTGCTGACGTACCTGGTTGTGACAGTGAAGCGTCTTCGCTGTCAGAACTTTCAGGGTATACGACATCATACCAGTTTTTGTTGTGAGATTTACTCAGCTCTAACAACCCGATCTCTTTTAAAGGGGATTTTCCCTGAGGAGCTTTGTAATTACTAAGAACCTGTTCGTCATCTGAGCTCCATATAGAGTTGCCTGCTGATGCATTTATATTGAAGTTATTCGTGGTCGTAGACAATTGTAGCATCTTTGCATCGTCGAGGGCATTCTCCGTACTAAAATTATTTGTTTCTGTAGCTTCACTTTCAGTTTCGTTGTCGTAAACGATGTTATCAGTAGCACGTCTATTTTGCAGTCTAGTTTTGGTTACATGCACAAGTGGACGATACTCTTTTGGCGAAAGACATTCACAAAAGCCTCTATTACAATAACAGCTTAGGTTTCTGTATTTCAACTCTCCTCGAACGGTAGTAAATACCTGGTGCACATGTTTCGTGCCTGCAAGAGGTTGGATCTTCGATGGAATTGCTTTAGTAACGTTTTCAATATCGGCTGACGAGATCATAAAAAGCTTTATTTTGCTGACATCTTTTAAAACTTCGTAGAATCGGTCCGTGCTTGAAATGTCTTCACCTCTACTCTACCAGGTCATCTGCCGATCTTTTCAGGTATCCACCTATGCCATCTGCTGGCCCTTTGCCGTGGCCTGCCTCGAAGAAAGACCAAGACATAGCATTAAACCCATAATCAAATGTAGCGGTAGAGCTGAGATAAAAGTTTTGCTTCTGCCGGTATTGACTAAAAGGACCATCAGTAAAAAAGTGGATCGTTGTAATATCAAGATATGTATCTTGAATATCCTTCAAAACTGGTTCGAGATGTGCCCATATAGCCGAGGGTTGATGATTTGTGTTGGACGATACAGTGCAATACGATTCTATTTTTTTGTTGTTCTCTGCTAGAACATATACTACAACTGTATGCAGTGATACTTGTTGCCTCGAAGAACCGAAGTGGTGTGCTTGTATTTCCTCATGATGTTTACAACAGTAATTTCCACTAAAATCTGCAACTATCACCGCTTCTGTCTGCTTCAAATTATCAATGGCGAGTCTGAAATTTTTAAATTGCACTTTCATATTGTAGACATGTTTCTTAAGTTGTTTCAGTTCTTTATTAAACTCTGTCATCAACGCTTTAACCGTTCCCTCTTTATCTTGTTTCACATTTTTGATTGCTTTCTTCTGTTTACCATCTTTCTCATATAACTCTTCTACTCTTCCCCACTCCTTCCACTGGATTTTAGCGTTATATTTTTCAGCGTTAATTTCAATATTCAAATCACAACATTGATCGCATGTACCATACATACAAGCTTGAAGTTTCGTACTGCAAACTGTTGCAGCAATTAGCTGATTCATGTCATCGGTTTTAATGACGCCCTGATTTTTTAAAGCCTTAGCCTTGTATGCAGGATTTATGTGTGTTTTGCAGAGGCACATTTCTCGCCCACTCACTGTCGGTTTGACGATATAAAATGGCCTGTTTCTGGTAGAATAATAGTAGGAACACTTGGCATTAGGATTTTCGGACTCAAATGTCTTATGCAGGTTCTTTAAACTGTCCAGCAAAAACCTTTTCTGTACTTTCCCTCCATACTTGGTAACCGTTTCTTTTTTACCTGCTGTCGCTCTCGAGACATCCTCTCTAAGAAAGAATGTTTCTATATCTTTTCTCAATTTTGTTGCAGATGTTCGTGCTTTTAATGTCTTTCTTAGGGGACCAGTTAACCCCAAAGATTCTTGAATCATTTCTTCTCTTCTAGAACTGTCAACTTTATCGAATATATCCTTCAATATATTTTTTTCTTTGCGCGAGTTATGTATCGGCGGTCGGGAAGTCGTTTAAAAAAACAATTTATTTAATAATACTTAGATGTAATTCAGATGAAAGCGAATACAAGACTAAATCCTTAATTCTAGCATTTAATAAAGTAAAATATGAAAGATGGCAAGATCGGCGGAACGTGCTTCATAAGCAGGTCATCGGCTGTGCTGACGGGGCTGAAGGCGCGGGTTATGGCCTGTTAACTCCTCCCTCCTCAAGATGGAAGCGCGTCCTGCAGCTTCCAAGAGCGTCCTCGCTCTATTGTTCCCGATTCTGGCGGCGTTGAGACTTTCAAGTAGATCTGTGGTAGCATTCTTCTGGATCAGCTCGGGTTGTTTATGCGTTGGTTGTCTTTGACATTGAGTGAAATTGTATGAGTGAAGTCCTCCTAGGGTGGCGGCGAGATGACGTCTGTAACGCCTCCGATGTCTGTGTTGGTCTGGAGTCTTCTTGGTAGTTTGTGAAACTGATGATTCTTGGTGCTGTGAGTTTCCTGTATTGGTTGGTCCCTTAGGCCGGTCTTCGTTAGGGGTCAGTGGGCTCTTCTGTGTTGAATGTGTGTCAGGATACAGTTGGATCTTCTATGTTTATTGAGGATCAGGATATAGTCGTCTGTGTTTCTTATTGATCTTGAATCTGGGATCTGGCTGGCGATGGTGGCATCCGTGGTGTGTCTTCTGTAGTCATCGTCCAGGAAAGAGTACTCATCGTTTCCGAGTGAAGGGTTTTGAAGTTAAGGATATTGGGTTATGCTATAGCCTATAGGAATGAAGGATTTAAGGATCAACTTCAATGATTCCAGGGGAAGGATATTTGAGGTTTTCAGGTTAGAATGAGAATAATTCGTTCTAATAAGCTGTTGCATCTATTGACTTTTAAATTACTGAATAATAAATACCTTATCAAAATCAACTATTGAAAAAATAAGGAAAAAATTAACACATGGATTAAATAGGTATGGAAAAGAAATCAATATGAAAGTTACTGACATGTAAAGAGCGGATCTATTTACCTATGAAACACTTGAATTTATTTTAAAGAATATCAATTACTGTTTATACTCGCGTTGAGTTGCCTAATTTTACGCGATAGCTAATGTATGTCAACAAATGGCATTTATTTAAACTTATGTAAGTAAATTTTATAAACGTTGTATAATGCTAATGAACCAAAATTTTGCTAATTAGCAAATAATTATTTGTGTAAGTCTGACTGCTGACCGAGTTATTTTATAATTGATTTTATTGTTTTGAAGTTTTACATATGCTGACTATGGTCGGATGTTTTGTTTACCTATTGTTCGTAGTTTATAAGAAATCTTATACTTCGCTTTTAACCTAAATAAATTAAATATTCTTTAAATCAATATATACGACGAGAAAAAGTACATTATAGTTATAAATAAACTTCATGTCAAAATTCAAATTATTTATTCATTATATACATATATGTACTAATGCAGACTAATATGCTAGCTTATAATATAATATGATTCCATTTTATGTTTAATTTGATTTTATAGTATGTTATATATGAGCTATTAAATTACTTATCAAAACTTTATTTATGGATTTAAAAATATGTCATACTTAACGATTTTACTGAAATGGATTAATAGTTACATACGAGGATATTTTAATTTATATAGCATAATAAGAATTAGGTATTTCCCATGAGAATTTTGAGACACGAAATATTGGGTAAAGCCTTTGCCCAGCGGTGGGACGAGGGAGGTGAAATTATATATAATATAAAACATTCAAATGTAATACGATAGTGTTTTTATTTATTTATTTTATAAAACGGTAGGTATTTAAATATATAAGCTAGTAATTAATATTATTTACTTATCTATGTTATTCTTACGTGGACTTTCATAAGAACCGAAATAGGAACAATTATGTATATTCAAATATGGGGTCTCATTTCCACTCGATTTGAGTCGCTGTTGATCATGAAATTAGGCGGCTCGTCAAAATTAACATATGCAAGCCTAGCTTCTTCTAGCCTGGCCGCTGCGACAACTATTTCCAGTGTCTCTGGGTTTGCTATCTTCGCCCCTACTCCTACTTCAAACTCTAGCTGGTTAACGTATATTTCGATAGCCACATTCTCGTAATACGTTCTGTAGTTGTTGTTACATACAATAAATAACGTTCCTAATATATCTCCTGCTCGCTTTCCGAAAACATGTGAATTTTCAATGGTTCTTCGTTCCATCCTAAAAAGCTCAAGAAAATTTTGAATGTCGTTACGTGGTTCACCTAATCTTCGCACCAAGGCGTTTTTAATAGTGCCCCACGTATTGAGCCTCTCCTCGCCTGCCACTGCAGGGACAGCGGCGCCGCTAAGCCTACTTTTAATAAGACATATCAAGGCGGGGTGCGATGAAGGTTGGCTGATTGATCCCCGGGTAGCCTGAATTGTATTTAAAATACTTTCTGTTTCTCTAATATAATAGTTTACCATTTTCGGATTTCCTTCGTACCGGGGTATTAAATCTGACGCCCATCTAAGTGACGCGTCAGTGTCAGCTAGCGACATAATTATTTACTATGTTTAGTGCGATGTGAACACTTGGCCTAGTTACCTACTAATTACCGGTAACACCAACTATTCATTCGCTGCTGTACTCATAAGTATATAAATAAATATATAATGGTAAATAAATATATGCATGTAATTTATTAATACTTGTATATATAAATAGGTATAGATTGCGAATAATAGCCCTACTTGTAGTTGTACGGTAATGAGTCTGCAGCGATTTTAGCACATAAACAAATACCTACCCTACTTTCGATAAAGTCAAAAATGACTACTTTCTAAATTAAGTATATGTACTTATATATAAATATTCCGTATTAAGTCTATAGCGATTTTAGCATATTGGACTTGAATACTCTAATATATTACAGGATTTTTATATTCAATCCAAATTAAAGACACAATATTCTCTGGATGAGTTTACACAAGGCGCGGTATGAAACCTATAGCGATTTGAGCACATAGATTAAAATACCATTTCCTTAAATGATCGTGAACAATTTATTACTATTTAGTTTATAAAAAACTTCGCGTTATTTGCACTATAGCGATTTTAGCTTGTAGGCAAAAATGCGGTAATATTAATTACGTGTTTGCTTTTATTGCGACGTACGCATTTGAAACTAAAACTATGCAGGTATTTGACCTATAGCGATGCTTAGCTTAAGAGACAAAATACTCTAGGATAACGACAGGAAATAGAGCAGGGTTAAGGATCACTCGGATTTTGACGAGTACTCACTGTAGCCTCTGCATCCCCTGCCGGAGCTTGTACTGCTTCCTCTGCGTCCGGGCGGCTCCAGGCTCGCTGTCCGGCGTGTGGTGGCGTCCGACGGCCGACGTAGGTTCTTGGCTCCGCGATGAGCGATAGAGATCGTTACACTCCAACAGCTGAAATCTCCGATTTGAGAAGAAGTCCGGGTGGAATGCTCGCGAAGACTAAACGACTGCGCCAGTTATGTATCGGCGGTCGGGAAGTCGTTTAAAAAAACAATTTATTTAATAATACTTAGATGTAATTCAGATGAAAGCGAATACAAGACTAAATCCTTAATTCTAGCATTTAATAAAGTAAAATATGAAAGATGGCAAGATCGGCGGAACGTGCTTCATAAGCAGGTCATCGGCTGTGCTGACGGGGCTGAAGGCGCGGGTTATGGCCTGTTAACTCGCGTCTTCATATTTTGATACGTATCTCTAATCGCACTGGAGAGTTCATCAAACTTGGTATTTTCATCAGGCTTTCGTTTCACTTTATTTTTTTTGTCAATCCTGTACAACCGTTTTTTGAATTTATCTGATTTCTTTTTTAATTTCTCAATTTCTTGCCGCAATCGTAAATTTTCTCTGAATAGTTTAAATCGGTCTCTTCTTATTTTTTTCCTTCCTCTAGGCACTACAGGGCTTTGATCCCTATTGTCTTGTTCTATATTCACAGGCGGGGGATCATTGGGTAGCATCATTATGGGAGAACTCGGAGGAGTAACTGCAATGACAAGCTCTAAGTTTTTCCGGTTGCGTCTTAAATTTTGCTTCCTAAGTCGCCATATTACGCGTGCATTGTATTTTTCTCGTGGAGATAACTCATTGACAAGTCTCTTTTTAGCGTGATAATTCGCCCGTTTTTTTGTTTTGTATTTTTCATACTTCTCAGGGACAAGTTTAAGTTTTTGTTTATATCGTCTCTGTCGTTCTGCCGCTGTAAGTGGCATGATAACTGTAACAAATATGACAAATTTTCGAGTTTAAATTTAGTTTGTGTTAGAATTTTTAATACCAGACACATAAACCGAGATATAAACAGACATAAGTAGCGGACCGTTATTGTGGACACTAACATTTAACACTAGATAATCAGGGGGCTATTACATAATGACTTGTAACTAGTATTATAAGCAGAAGTCTCTTTCGAATGAAAGGGGTTGAAAAGAGACTTTTGCTTGTAAAGTAACAATTAAATGTGCAATAGCCCCCTTAGCTGTTGATGAACACGCAATTTATATTAGCAACGAGTTGCATATACGTAATATTGATTAAAAAATTTAAAAAATTGAATAGGTCTCTGGGGTCACAAATTTGGTCCTTTGGGTCACGATTTTCGTGAGCCAAGGGAATGTGAGCCAGGGGAATTTTAAACTGTTTTGGTTCATTATTTATAAAATTATTAAAATAAAGGAAATAAATCTTGTATCTGCGGCATTTTAGACCTTAAAGTAAGCAGTCTAAATATTCAATTACTAAAAAAAATATCAAACTTACCGAAATTCGCGTGTGACCCAGCCGACGCACAATAAATACACGTTGTCACTTCTGGAGTCATCGACGAAATGGCCGAGCCAATTCAAATTTGCAGCAATGGCGGACGCGATCATACGATATCCAGATACGGTTCCTATTGGATAATCTATCGCTACGCTGTCTCACTCGCACTTAGCAGTAAACTGTATCTTGTGACTCAGCAGACAAACGTTTTAGTGAGGGAGCAAGGACAAACACGAAAATAGTAATATGTATGCCTAAAATTGACAACAGCGCTCTGAACAAATTAGATTTAAATATAAGACGTATTTATCTCACTGATAAATACAATAAAAAGTAAAGCTTCAAAGAAAACATATTCATGATATCTATTAACAGCAAGTTGATATGTCTCGGGGACAGTCCGGTTTTGTATGGAAGGTAAATTTCGTCGCCTGGGTCACTTTTTTATTTGGTGTAAAAATGTATATCTAATTTTAATAAACAAGAACAAACAATCGCATAATGGTCTGAAATTTTAATCATGTACTTAAAAGTCGTCAAAAATAAAGGAATTAGCATGTAAGTTTACTAAACTCAGCAGGACACCTTTTTACAGAAAATAGTTGATCCGCCCTTGTACACTGCGACCTGCCTGTTAAGTAATCTCTGAAAAAGTCGTGAGCTACACCCCTGACTCCGACATTCTCCAGCCTAGCTAATAAGATGGGTATGGACACGGTGTCAAAAGCTTTTTGGAGGTCTAAAAAAACTCCCGAGACATTTTTCACCATTGTTTAACATCTTACCTCGACGGTAAGATGTCATAACAGTCGTTAGGCTAAGTACGGCGTCTTCAGTTGAAATTTTGGCCCTGAATCTGTTTGCAAGCCTGTAAAGAGTTTCTCTCCAGGAAGGTTACAAGCCGTTTGTTTACAAGTTTCTCAATAATTTTGGACATGACTGATATAAGAGCGATTGGTCCATAATTACTTGGGACTTTTTTGTCACCGGTTTTAAAAATTGGAGTGATTTTGGCTCGCTTAAATATCGCGGGGAAAACGCCTGAGTAGAAACATAGATTGCATAGGTGTGTTATGACATCCACATCAGAAGAACTACATACTTAGTTTGAGTATATCAGAAGTAATGTTGTCTTCACCTGGGGCACTGCTGGATTATGAATTCTTTTTCCAGACAACTTGGAGGCCACACTTTCTTTTATAAGCGAACATTCAGCTCCCGAATTAAAGTTAAAATCATACAACACACCTTGAACATCAAGTTTTCCTGTAGGGGGCTGCACCGTGCATGCGTCGACACGTCGCTCAGCCGGTCCCGCGCCGGCCTTGTTGCTGCTGCCGGCCGTGCTGGTGCCAGCCGTGCCGCTACCAGCCGGGCACCGCGACGCGATGTGGCCCGCTGTGCCGCACTTGTAGCACCGTATGGTGCTAGTTTTTGACTTCTGGGGTCCATCTTTCTTGACTGGTGTCATAATCGTGGGTGTATGAGTCTTCATCTTCATGTCTGTTACCTTTTGTCGGCATTCTGACTGCTCGTGTCCAATCTTCCCGCAGTGATAACATTTTATTATTTTGGGCTGCGTAAAACGCATTCGTTTAAATTCTGGTCCGTTTTTATCGTGTGTAGTTTCAGCCTTTTGTTTTCGGTATGAACATGCTTGTAACTCCTTTTGCAAACTTTGACGCGTGGTTATATCGGTTGTGAATGCCATGCGTTGTAAACGAGTGTCTATTCGAGCCAATGGTGATAGCACAACAGAGATTATGATTTGTTCTGAACTCACGTTATTCCATTGGGCCATTAAAAATGATACTAAACGACTCGCGTAGACAGCGTAAGTTTCACCCTCATTCGGCTTATCAGTGCTCAGGTTTATTAGAGTAGCCGCAACTGTTTCAGTAATTACAAATCTCTCAAGAAACAAGCCCTTGAGTTGTTCCCACGTAATGCCGGGATAAGCGATACGGGAAAGCCAGGTAGATGCCGCGCCCTTCATGGCCTTGCTTATAGCGATGATAAGTTGGCTTCCTTCAAGTGGGCTGTCATTAAAACATAAATCAGCCGTTGCACACCAAGCTTTAGCATCAGTATCTCTTTTGTCAGGATCAAACTTAGGTAACGAGATTTGTGTACTCACATGCGGCGTTTTCAGTGTTTGAATTAGTGCACACATCTGCTCTTCCTGTATTTTAAACATTTGCCGCTGTTACGGAACGTACACAAGTCTATGGTTTTATAAAAAAAGAACAATAAAGTCTTGTCGATGGTCTCGCTCTCTCGACGGCCGTCGCCTACGCCGAACACAGTATTGTCTTTTATTTAAACCTGTTGTCTTTCATCTTAACATGGTGGCAGCTGGGTAAATTAAATATTTATTTAGTCACGCCGCCGCGTACTTACCAAGACACGCCGACGCCGCCATTACAGGATGGCTGATTCGAAGCCGCTTCCGCATACTTCACAGCCGCTGTCCCTGCCTTGGCCGCCATGTGGATTCACATTGAACATGCCGCTGGAGTGGAAAAACTTCGCCATGTCCTTGAAGATATACATGCCGGCACATAACCTCGACTCTGAGCCGGACACGCGGAAGGTAGCCATTCTCCTCAACACTGTCGGGCAGGAAACTCTACCCATTGCCTTTAACACCGATATGTCTGACATATCCTTCAAAGACCTGTTGAAAAAATTCGAAGACTACTTCTCGCCAAGGGTAAATACTTCCATGGAGAGACACCGTCTGTTAAACAGAAAACAACGAACCGAGGAAGAAATTGAACAATATGCGACAGACTTGAAAAATATTAGCCTTCAATGTGATATACAAGACTGTCCAAGTCTGCTCACGGACATATTTTCATGGAATCTTGCCAATGACTACATGAAGGAAAAAATACTTATTGACAAACCCAAATCCTTTGAAGAAGCTGTCAATATCGCCAAGACTATACGCAACACCAAGCTTCACACGCAAGCCCTATCTACAAGCCAAGACCAAGTAAATGTACTTAATAGCCGTCCCAGTCGACCGCCAAGTCGGTCCCTGTCATCAAATAACCGTCCATTAAGCCATAGCCGTCAGCCAGACCAAGGTCGCCCTGTCTACAGCAGCCGTCGTCAGTCACCAGCAAGTGGTCACAGCAATCTATGCCCCAATTGTGGTCAAGTTCACCGAGTTCGATGTCCAGCCATAGGAGCAACCTGTCGAGCTTGTGGCAAGAAGAACCACTTCGCTTCGGTCTGCAGGTCCTACCAAAAGATAAGTCAAGTGGATGCCGATTTCAATTCTGAAAATAATATGGACCTGTTTGATAATTATTTCTTAGGTTCTTTATTTTTGTCCTCAATCCACTCTCAGTCACAAAGTAACCTATATTTAACTAAAATTAACATAAATAATACTGAAACACTGTTCTTACTTGACACAGGTGCTGATACAAATATACTGTCATTCACAACATACAAAAAACTCAAACTTCCTCTGTCAAACATAACTAAAAGCAGACACACATTATCAAAATTCAGTGGAGAAATTTTACCTACTGTAGGCCAATGTAATGTCAAACTTACTCATGAGAACAAAACCGAGTTTGAAGTTCTTTTTCATATTGTTGACTTGCCAAAATATACAAGGTCGCAAAACCTGTGATGACCTCAAGTTAGTCCGACGAGTCCACAGAGTTCACTTCAGTAACAATATCAATGTCTTTCAGGAGTATTCAGATATTTTCGAAGTTATTGGCTGCCTAAAAGATTTCAAATGCAAACTTACCTTAAAACCAGATGCTGTCCCTTCAGTCGATGTTTGTCGTAGAGTGCCCTTCTGCCTATTGGATGACCTTAAGAAAGAACTCCAGCTACTTGAAGAAAATCAAATCATAGTGAAAGTGGAGGAGCCAACAGACTGGGTGAGTTCAATAGTCATAACTTTAAAAAAGAATGGTAAAATTAGGCTATGCATAGATCCACGCAAACTTAATGCTGCTATTATGAGAGCTCACTACCAATTCCCAACTATAGATGAGATAAAATATAGTCTATCTGGAGCTGAATATTTCTCAACATTAGACGCGAATAAAGGCTTCTATATGCTAAAGCTGGATGAAACATCATCAAATCTATGTACATTCATAACGCCTCAAGCTCGGCATAAATTCTGCGCCTGAAATGTTCCATTCCGAAATGACTAAACGTTTTCATGACATTGATGGAGTCAAGTCATGATGGACGATTTGCTCATTTACGGCAGGACCAAAGAGGAACATGACTCTAGACTCCACAAGGTACTAAGTAGAGCTAGAGAACTAGGCATTAAATTCAATAAAGATAAGTCGCACATCTGTCAGAGTCAAGTCAAATACTTAGGCCATATTTTTACTAAAGATGGTGTTCAAGTAAATCAAGTTAAAGTAAAAGCAATATGTGACATGCCACCTACATCAAATATAACAGAATTACAAAGATTTCTCGGTATGGTCACATATTTAGGTCAATATATTGAAAACCTTTCACAAAGAACGTCAAATAACAGATCTTTACTGTCTAAAAATACAGAGTGGCACTGGTCTGACAAACATAACCTGGAGTTCAATGACCTTAAAAATGTTATTACAAATGCCCCTGTTATGACCAAAATAAGAACATTTTACTGTCAGCAGATTCGTCTAAATATGCCATGGGTGCTGTAATTAGTCATGACAAGCAGCCCATTGCCTATGCTTCTGCTTCACTAACTCAATGTCAGCAAGCCTATTCCCAAATAGAAAAGTAGGAGGAGGAGTTACTGGCTATTCTTTTTGGGTGTACAAAGTTCCACCAGTACATTTATGGTCGCCAGGTAGTTGTAGAAACAGACCACAAACCTATCATAACCCTATTCAAAAAGCCTGTCTATAGTATCCCGGCCAGGCTGCAAAGAATTATGTTGAGACTTCAGCCTTATGATTTAAATGTAATATACAAGCCTGGTATATACTTGTATGTAGCAGACACCTTGTCGAGATGTGCACTGCCAGAGCATACTCTCACCGACTTAGAGGCAGACATTGACTTGCATGTCAATCTCATCATGAAGTCCTTGTCAATTAGTGACAGCAAATTAAAAGAATTTCAAGATCAAACAGCAAAATATACTGACTTAGTCCCAATTATAAACTACTGTAAAAACGGCTGGCCAGAGCATAAAAAGTCATTGCCACAAGATGTAAAATCTTATTTTCCAATTAAGGAATGCTGAATCAAACCTATTCCATGGTATAAAGTTGGCATTGATCTTTTTGATTTCAATTCAAATAAATACTTATATTGTGTTGATTACTACTCAAAATATGTTGAACTGGTACTTTTAAACAATTCTACAACATACAGTATTGTTCATCATCTCAAATCGATATTCTCCAGGCATGGAATTCCAAAAATAGTTCAGTCAGATAATGGCCCCCCATTCAACTCTAAAGAGTTCAAAGATTTCATGTCCCAATGGCAAATAGACCACACTACATCAAGTCCATACCATAGTCGGTCTAAAGGTATGGTAGAAAGGGCTATAGGTACTGTCAAAACATACTTAAAAAATGCCTGGTAGATAGGACAGACCCCTACCTAGCAATGTTACAGTACAGGAACACCCCAAAAGATGGTCTTTGTTCTCCAGCCCAGTTACTAATGTCTCGTACCCTGAGATCTAAACTCCCTATGGTTGATACCTCTTTAAAACCTAAAGTAGTTCATAGGGATGTCTATAATAAAATGATACAAAAGAATAGTTACACACAACTTTATTACAACCAAAATGCTAAAGACTTACCTTCTATTTACAGGGGAGATAATAAAGTGTATTCACCGGGAATCATCCTGGCCGTCTTCTTTTTCCTGGTCACATCCCACTTCTGATAACGGAGAAGGGGCTCTACCTTGTTGGTCACTCATCTTTTTAATATGTCTTTTGAATTAAACACTGAATAAAATCAATTATAAACTGTATTTAATGTCTTCGCAATAGCTTCCTTATTATTACACTATAAACTACCAATTAATGTCTTAATTGTCTTTGACTACCACTACTTTATATTAGGTACTAAATGACTAATTAAATTAAATGCACCACAAATGGACACTACGAACGTAATACAGTTCCGTAATACAGCACCATACGTCCGTCTATAGCTTGCTCTAATTCCAGACTGCCTAGACTCTGCAGAAGCAACCCGTAGGAACGTAGCGAGTCGCTTGCGCTTGTAGTATCCAATATGAAGGTGGCCACACTCAGCACTCGGATATTAGCTACACTCCGTTATATAAATAACTTGACAGATTTTTTCACTGAAACTCATACAAACACTTTCTCCAGTAGATATTGAATATGTATTCACATATTTTGGTTCTCTACCTACCTGGTGTACAACAGGATTCTATGGAAGTCTTTTCCTTGTTTGAAAGTCTACTCATTATATAGGCTGACAATGTTGGCCAATCTGCATAAAGCTCATTGGGATATAAATTTTATTGAAGTCCAATTCCAGCTGTAGAAAAATAATTTTTAATAAATAATAACTAACAACGGGACAATTTTATCAAATAAGTTGTCATATTTTAGGTAATATAATTTAGAGTATCTGTTGACATACATTTGTTGTCTTTATTATAACCTTTCATGACACCTTATGTAACGGCCTGACCCCACTAGACCCTAAATAAGTAATGTCATTAGTTAAATGATGTCAAAAAAGTGATTTTGCCCCATACCAATCTGTAGCCAACAGGAGCTTTTAGTGCTGGGAACTTTCCATGTTATTATTATTAAGAGCCTACTTTGTCCCACTGCTGGGCAAAGGACTCCCCCCACTTTTTCCACCGTTCTCGATCTTGAGCGCCATCTGACCAGTCCTTTAAATAGGAGTCTAGTTCATCCCGCCATCGCCGTCGAGGTCTGCCGCGTTTTCGCCTGGAGTTGCTGGGCTTCCACTCTGTGGTTATCTTGGCCCACAACTCACTCGGCATCCGACAAACATGACCTGCCCAGTCCCATTTTAATTTTGCCGCTTTCTGAGCTACATCTACAATTTGCGTCATGGAGCGCAGGGTGGTGTTCCGAACATGATCCCTCAATTTTACACCTAATATGCTACGCTCCATGGCTCGCTGACAAACCCCGAGTCTGTACTTCTGAGAAGCCGTCAAAGACCAAGTTTGAGCACCGTAAGTGAGGATTGGAAGTATGCACATGTCCAATGTACTCATGAATTTCTGTGGATGCCTTTAGCATCGACATTCTTCTCTGTGTTGTTTGTTCCCAGTTGAAAAATGAGGGTAACTGTTCTTGTATTTTGTAGCCAGATTATCAAATCGTCACAATCTTGTTCTACAATTAAAGAAATATTTACATTTATATAGTTTTCGAAGCCGTTGTGGCATATTGGTTCGACCTCCGCCTCACATGCAGAGGGTCGGGCGGGGATCGAATCCGGCTCGCACCCATGTTCAATTTGAATTTACCACTGAGCTTTTTGGTGAAG
Source organism: Aethes cnicana (assembly GCA_963971205.1). Taxonomy (NCBI): domain Eukaryota; kingdom Metazoa; phylum Arthropoda; class Insecta; order Lepidoptera; family Tortricidae; genus Aethes; species Aethes cnicana. Next base: position 7,103,687 of record OZ020293.1, read on the forward strand.
GAATACATCGTGAGGAAACCTGCAGGCATCTGCGAAGTAATTCTAGGATGTGTGTGAAGTCCCCAATCCGCACTGGGCCCGCGTGGGGACTATAGCTCAACCATCTCGTGATGAGAGCAGGCCTGTGCTCAGCAGTGGGACGTAAATAGGCTGTTGCGGTGGTGAGTTTTACTCGGAATGTACTCATTCAAACTTACAAATTTTCAATATCAATTTATTTTAAATTTCGTGTTGATTTTTCAAAAACCCCGTAAAAGATACAAGGAGAGTATCTTTGGGCAATTTACTTTTCGTAATGGCTTTTAATTTAATTTACTTTAGTAAGTAACTTGCGTCGCAAGTTGTAGTGTCTGTTCAGTAACACACCACGTCCAGTAACAAACCACGTCCAGCAGAAGAGTCTCTAACTTTTCCTTTGGCTGATCCTGCCCAAACCTCCTGATTTTGTATAATGAATGATTCATTTAGTGAGTTTTATTTTGAATAACATGGATTATTTATATAAAACCAACAAATTCTACCAAGGGTCGATTTCACGTTACGAATTAATATGACACTTTTTGTGGATTTTTTTAAACTCCCTTTTTTTTTTACTTCTAACTACTTCTACTGACTAGTCTAACGAAGTTTTAAATTCACAGTGTAAAAACATAGTGCTCGTCACGATATATTGGCAGAAAATCGAAATTTGTGTGACACGAATGAGTTTATTGCTACACTAATGAAATTCGTTTGATTACGAATGAAGTGTAGGTGACACTAATGATGAACTTATTAGATATTTGTAATCCTTCAGTTCCGCATATGTTTCTCTAGAAGGTGGTTTCTTAAAAGTAAGTAGTAAAGCTAATGCAAAGCAATGCTAGTGTTATAATAGTTATTAGGAAAGGAATGTATAAAAATAGAAACAACATTTTGATTAATATTTTTTCTTTTAATTAGTCACTAGTTTCTAAACAACATATTCTCTGTAGTAATTAACTATTTGTGTAATTTTGTGTGTAATCTTTTTTCACTTCTTGGTTTTTCGGGTCTCGGTTCTTCTTTTTACTTCTTTCTGGTAAATAATCAGTCTACATCATCCTCAGTCTACAATTAGTTTTTGATCATCAACTTTTTTTTTTAATTTTACAAATTTCTTTACACATATATTTTCTCTGGATTTTAATTATTTGTATATATTGCAGTAACACCCTTTTCTAATTTTTTGGTTTATTCAGTTACTTAGTAATCAGTCTTAATCAATTTTAGTCTATGACTCTTTATTTGACACCTTATTGTAATTCTGTCTATATTTTTCTTATCTTAATCAGTCGTTTTTGCTTATTATTCTCTTATCTTAATCAGTTATTATTGTTTTTTTTCTTATATTAATCAGTCATTTGTAGTTATTATTCTCTTATTTTAATTATTTATTATTTCTAGCTATACCTCTTTTACTAGATTTATTCATGAACTCTTTAATAATCAGTAACAGCACTCTCACATCCCATACTTCTGTTTTAATTACTTCCTCTTTCTTTTACCTATTTGTTTTTTCTTTTTATTTTTGCTCGTGGTATCGGTATTATCACTTTTATTAATAAATTTGAAGAATTCTTGTTCATGTGCAGAAACCTTTTGCTTGTTATATAGGAAAGTCTGATTTGTCCAGTCTCCTTTTACTCTTGCTAGAGTTGTTACAGATTGACTGATTTTGTCTGTTATATGTGTTCCTGAACTTGAGGGTATTACACGATTTTGCGGGTTGGTGTACTGAATGGAAATATCACTCAACACTTTGATTCGTTTCTCTGGTACAATTGTAACGTTTTCAACAACTGGTAAGGTAGCGGTCTTATAGATTTTATGCAATTGCATACATTTGTCATCATGAGAACAAGTTTTCTTAACGCACAGGAAACAGCTGAGTTTTCTGAACTCAAGAAATTCAGATTCAGAATTCCAGATGACTTGATGTACCGACATTGTACCCTTAAAGGGAGATATGTCTTTGGGAAGAAGAATTTCTTTCTCTATAATCTCATGTTCTTCAACTACTCTTATCTCAATATTTTTGACATTTGCTTTGACAACTTCTGTGAATGTTGAAAAATCTCCAACGTCGCGTCCACATTTGACCTGATAATCGGCAGTTCTCTTTACCACGGCACCAATGCCATCAGGAGCGCCTTTTCCATGTCCGGCCTCTTGGTAGTTCCAAGTCACTGATTTTAAAGATGGGAAGTCATTGCAGAGCTGCGATATTACGTAAAATATCTGTTTATTTCTATATTGACTGGTTGGGCTATCGGTTAAAATGTGTACGGTGGTAATATTCGGACATTTTTCAAACACAAATTCTAACGCTCTCTGTAGATGCGCCCAAACCGCTGGTGCATCGTGGCGTGTACATTCGCTGACCGTGCATAGAGAATAAGGAACAGTTTCTCTTTCTTCCTTGCAATAAGCCACCACAGTATGAAGTGACACTTGTCCTCGACTGCCTCCAAAGTGCAAGCTTTGCACTTCTTCGCCAAATTTGTAAGAGTAATTTTCCGAAAAGTCCATGTGTAATATTGTTTCGGTATCGTTCAGGGATTCCTTTAACTGTGTAATAGCTTGATATTGATTGAGGATGTTCACAGTGTGACTGAAAAGTTGTGGCAGAGACTGCTCTAGTTTATTTATTAGATCTTTAGGTTTTATTTTTCTTGCAAATTTTTTCACTATGTTTATTTCCTTAGAGCCCACTTTCTTTTTATCTCTGCACCATTCGTGATACACAATTTCCTCCTGGTTATTAAATTCTGTGTATGGTATGACTTTATTTTTGCAGCATTCACAATTTCTAGCAACACACTTTATGCTATATTTATTGCAACAAAGAACATCTAACATATCCTGTGTATTTTTCAGTTCAGTTATTTTGTTTTTCTTTAAAGCCAAAATCATCAGATCTGTGTTTGTATGTTTTGTACACGCACATGTATCCCTGTCATCTCGGGGCAAGTATACCCAAAACGGACGTAGTCTTGAAAACGTTACGTAACTTATGATCACATTAGGGTTCTCATCTCGAAATTTTTTGTGCAAGTTCTTAACGGAATCCAGCAAATAACGGCGCTGTTTCTGGATTCCATATTTTTTTACGTATTGTTTTTTTCCTGCGCCAATACGACTGTTTATATCATCTTCGTAAAATTTTTTAATTAAGTCTTGGACGCTGTCACTACCCTGTTTAATTTTTTTCTCAAATATGTCACGTAAGCATTTCTTACGAAGATCCAACTTAGTTTTACCTTTCATTTTACCAGTTGTTTTTGACTGAACTGAGGTTTCTTTAGTATTGTCTGTACCGTTCGATGCATCAGTTTCAAAAGGTGATACAACGGAGTTTTGTTCTTCACAGCCTGTTTCGACTTGATCGTTTTGCTTTTCTTTCATTTTGTTTATTTTTCTTATTAATATTCTGCATCTATTTTGGTATTTTTTAATAATAAACATCATTTCTTTTTTTTCTTTGGTGTGTGTGTACCTTAATGCCTTTATTTTCTTCCGCCATTTTTGTTTCATATTTTCTTCCTTCTTTTTTTGGTTTTTGTTAATTGCACTCAAAGGATCAGAAGCTTCGCGATCACCGTCTACTTCTTCACCAAATTTCACTGCTTGTGTAACTGTTATTTCTTGAATTTTCCGTTCTTTCGCTTTCTTCTCTAAATATCTTTTAGAATTTTCTCGCCATAGCTTTCTTTGTAATCTCTGTTCCCTTGGAGACATTTCATCGATACTTTTGATTTTTTTTTCTTGTTTTCGTTTTAGATAAGCCTCTTTTTTTTTTGCTTTTTCAAGGGCATACTTTTCGGGGTCATTTCTTATTTGTTTATATTTTTCTCTTCTTGCAACTCGCCTTCTTTCTAACTCTTTTTCACTTTTATTACTTTTTTGTTTCGCCATTTTTAAACCTACAAACAGAAAAATTTTGAAAGCTATTAAAGAATTTAATAAATACCACTTACCGAATCTGTTTACAAAATTTCACGAGAATCATTTAACTTTACTTAGAGAATACTTAGGGAAATATTACAGGCGAAAGGAAAACCGAGCGGCCACAAATGATTTTGTATGTCTGGCTACCCGGTTCTCCTACCGCCTGTAATGTTTTCTGGCCAAGCAGAAACGGAAATTCTTCACAGAACGCTGATATATTAGTACCTACGTGTTATTAATAAATTACGGATAATAACCCTTAATTAACAATATATAATTACAATATAATATACAGAATTCGGGATATGTGAGTTAAATTGTTTATTTTATGAAAAATACAAATATACTAAAACAATCACGTCAAAAGTTTTAAAGTACAATTTCGTTACACTCGAAAAAGAATATTTTTCATTCGTGTGCAATTGTATTTCATTAGTGTTACTTGAAAATCGACACGAATGAAGCGACACGAATGAAGTTTTGAACAAAATGTTAAATTTAAATAGTAACGGAATTTTCCAGAAGCTGCCGCAAGGACACGAAATAATGCGCGCACATTCTTCCTTATTATCGCATATTTAATTAAATCTCTAGTTCAAATATTTACTCCTATACCACTGTGGACACGAATGATTGGTTTTTTGTCTAATGCACAGAAATTCAAGTAAAGTATAAATTTCTCACCATAATCCGAGCGCGCGCGTCCGCCATTACCAAACGTTCGTGGGCTACTGGGGCCCCTCTGTGACGCGCGGGGGAAGGGATTTCGTTAACTTGAAGGTTAATACTTGTTTGTGTGCATTTTGTATACTCTACACTAATGATGGTTCATTTCTGTCTATGAAATGAAACCTAAAGAAATCGTATTTTTCGTTTTGAGACTTAAAACTTATAGATGCCGGTTGGTTTTATTGTTATTCTCGCGTAACCGAAAGACAAAAGACTGCAGTTTCTCAAAGTGTTTTTTTTTTAATTTACGTTTATTTATGAATAGTCAGGAATGTGACCATTACCACGAATGAAAAATAGACACTATTTTTGCATTTCACTCAACAATATAACATAATCGCATTATCTTTATTATTGTTACAGATAAAGAAGTATCATTATCATTATTTCTTGTACAAATTATTACGGTGTTTGCAATATTATAGAAATTATTTCACAAACCAACTTTTGACGTTACGCCTGAAATCGACCCCCAAGCAAATCAAAGCCTTAGACCCCGTTCACATGAGGCGTCTAACGCGTATTTAGAAGGGGACAACGTTATATAGCATATGCGCATAGCGTTGTCTCCTTCTAAACGCACGTTAGAGGCCTCATGTGAACGGGGTCTTAATTAGCCACCTGTAAACGAGCATGAACTAACCACAAGCTAAGTTAAGAACCTAAACTACAAACTAAAACTGGTTTAAATTTGCATTCCTTACTATAATTTCCATAAATTTTCAGTTTCAGTAGATAGGTATAAGAAAAAAAACCGGCCAAGTGCGTGTCGGGTCACGCGCAAAGTATAGGGTTCCGAAGTTGACGATGCCCACAGTACCTTTCTAAGACTTATTAGCATCTAGCTAGCCTGTGGTATGACGTGCCCGCCCGACGCCCCTGCCGCTCGAGAAAAATCATTGGTTTTTTAATCATTTCATAAGTTGGTCGACTATAACTCGTAAGTTTGTATAGCCTACTCAGCTGTGATAGTTTTTCTTTCAACTACGTTATATATGCCACAACCGTGATTTTTTTCAGCCATTCAAATACCACCATTTAGCTGGCAGGGGGGGGGGGGGGGCTTAATATTTCACAAATTCATCACTTAATCAAACACCCACGATATTTTTTTAAGACCTATTCAACGATATGCCGCACCATGGGGTACGCAAGAAAAAAAAATTACATCCCCACTTTACGAGTAGGGGAGGTACCCTATAAAAAATATATTTCAAAATTTTATTATACCACTTTGTCTGCGTAACTAATATGTATATTCATGCCAAATTACAGCTTTCTAGAACTAAACATCTCCGAGCAATAGTGCGGACAGACGGACGGACGGACGGACATGGCGAAACTATAAGGGTGCCTTGTGGACTTCGGAACGCTAAAAAAACGTAAAACTAAAATAACTGCTTGAAGAAACCTAAAATTACTATGTAATGGAAATAATAAGAGCTTCTGATCTTACTAGTGCTAAGATAACGTTATAAGTTTGGGTCAATTAGAGTGATCTCGATGTATTTAATATTGATATACTATACAGGGTGGTAACTGTAAAATGGCAACTATTTGTTTTTAATGTGTAGCACGGCAAACCTCCGTGCTGCATTATTGGCCGGCGCGTACATTCAAATTCTAAATTCAAAATTGATAGTAGTTGTCTTTTGTTTTTTTTCCTTTGACGGTGTCATTCGGCTTCTGACTTGAAATGGAAAGCGTGAATATTTAATTGCGCACTATAATATTCCTATTTTATCTTGTACATAGGGCTGCCTCTTATGCAGGTATGTGTAGTTAATATTGTACATATAGTTTAGAAAATTGTAAAACCTAGTCCAAGTTTTATTTAGTCGTCACTGGCCTCGACGCTAAGTAGGGCTTGGACTGGGTGCTGGGCTATGTTGCAGCATGTTATTTGTTTTCAGCCCTTACCTGCACCCTTTCCTGTTCCCTTCATTGGCCTTGCTTCTGCGGCTGCCTCGGACCCGTGGCCTACACCTGAACCCCACGATCCGCTCCGAGGCCCTCCCCGCTTCTATCCTTGAATTTTCCTGTTTCTGCAACCGTGTGCTTCGCTTCTTAAGGCCAGTGACTTTTATTTTACTATACCGGGAGTGCTGAGTGATAACATTTTATTTTTATGTGTAAATACACTTTGTAATTTTAAAACACACTTTTATTTTATTTTTAATTCCACGGCGAGCTAGCCGGGTCACAAATGCTTCGTAATGCATGTTTGTAAATAATAATAGTTTTTATCTATTCTATTACTAATAAAAAGTCTGTTGAAGAAGTCGCGTCTGAAACTTGAAAATTAAAAGAAACTATCAATTCGAGGGGACTATTATATACGATACTGAACACAAAATAACAATTTTTCAAAAAATTGTCTGTATGTATGTATGTAAGTCCGGATTTAACTCGAAAACTACTCGTCGGATTGCAACGAAATTTGGTATGGGGGTAAATAATAACACTGGTCAACATATAGGCTACTTTTTATCCCGGAAAAATGCATAGTTCCCGCGGGAAAGCTATTACCGAATTCCACACGGAGGAAGTCGTGGGCAGAAGCTAGTTTAGAATAGAATAGAATTGAGCCTTATTAGGGTTCCGTACCCAAAGGGTAACACGGGACCCTATTATTAAGACTCCGCTGTCCGTCTGTCTGTCTGCATGATTTAAGATTCCTTGCTTACACAAGCAGATATTAGGTTTTGTTTTTATTTGAATCTGGAAATGCACAGATAGATACACGGCTTAACTGAAAATGTCATGGATTCTCATTAGTCTCATTATATTTTAAATTAATTAAATATGTAAATAAGTTACTTTTCCCTCTTACATAAGATTTTTCCCTGAAGTAGTTAACTATCAGGTCAAACCAATTTTCGATAACAGAATTTGGAAAACTGAAAAAAGAGCATAAATAATATATAAGGAAGTTGAATATCTATTTCGACTTTTCAACATTTAATTTTGATTTTCGGCCTTGATTATGTAGGAAATGTTGGTTGGGCTTGTAATGGCTTTCTGACTGCAGATCGCAGTGTAGCCATAAAACAAAATTATTAAGTAGAGCGAGTGTGAGTTGTATGGGCTTGGCCACAGAAACAATAAAATTTAGATATGCTCATATCATACACATACTCGTAGATAAAATTCAATATATATAAAAAAAAAAACAAGAAATACAACCAAGAACGTAACGCCTATCGATTTTTAAAGACGGGAGCCATTAGTCGTTAAATTTGACAGGTAACATAAATTAAGCATGGTACATTAAGGGCCAGTTTATTCAAACCGTCGGTTAACTCCGCTAAGATCGTTAAATTTTGACGATGATGTGAGCTGGTTAGAGATCGTTAAACCCAAAGTGTTGCTTCATCGTCTTCGTTACTGTCAAACGAGTTACCATTTTATAAACGAATCCCCTCAATAATTTTTAGGGTTTTTTTTAAATGCAGTAACACTGAAGGTTAAATGTCACGAACTGTAAAAAAATATCTTCTTGGCGGGAAATTGGAGTCTGCTCTCAATAAAACAAATAAATTTGTTGAAACTTTAGTGAAAAGTGAAAATGAATAATCCAGCGAAATGAGTACTTATTTATATCAAAATGTGATACCTACCTACGTAATGCAGGCACAATAAAATGCTGATCTTGTATATTTATTTATTGTATGTAAATATAACTTGCTTTCAGAGATCGAGCAGTGAATTTCTCCAGCGAAGAGAAGGAGACGTTAAAACATTTAATAGAAAAATACCAAGATGTATTATTCAATAAGAAGACGGACACAATATCGAATAATCAAAAAAAGAGTGTATGGAACCTCATATACCCAGAGTACAACGCCGTAAGCGACAAGCCGCGCACTATGAAACAACTGCAGGCAAAATTCTACAATCTGAAGAGAACGGCACGCAAGGTAGGTTTTTAATCCATCCATTTGTTGGCATCAAACAAAGAACAATCCACTCCAGAAAATGTCCGTACTAGCATGTTGCCGACGATGGAAGTCCCAAAATTCGATGGCAATGTTCTGAACTGGCACTCATTCTGGGATCAATTCGAATCCATTGTAGACAAAAGGAACATTTCTGATGTAGACAAATTACTCTACTTACAATCAGCATTAGTAGGGGAGGCTAAGGACATTATTCAAGGGTTGACCACTAACAAGAACTATCCAATTGCTCTACAAGCCTTGAAAGACAGATATGGGAAACCAGGGGCAATCATTGACGCCCATTATATGGCATTATACCGTATTAAAACAGCAGATAAATCGTTGAAAAGTTGCAGAAACACCCTAAACGACATAGAAAAGCATCTGAGAGTTTTAAGTTCCATTGGCGAGAATGTAGAACACAACCATCTACGTGTTTTAATTTTGGAAAAGTTCCCCGAGGACCTGGTATATGAAGTTCGACTCAAAGTGGGGACTAACGAGTCCGTAGAATCAGAAAAAACCTTGATGTAATCATCACAGCCAGAGAATTTCCTCAAGAAAAGGAAAAGTTCACAATAGAAACATTATGTAACGCATCAAGAAAAAGAATGGAACCTTTTAAAAAACACAATTTGCATAGGCAAAGGAACGACTCTGCAATTCCAAATAAGAGGAAGAAGATAAGCTGCATCTTTTGAAAGAAACCTCATTATAATGAGGACTGTGATCTTCCACATAAAAAGAAAAGGGAACAACTTGTAAATAAATGTTATATTTGTTTTCGTGACGGGCACATTGCAAAGTATTGCAAAGTTAAGAAGAAATGCGTGCATTGCTATAAAATTCTCAATAGAGCTTTGTGTCCCTCCTATCAAAAGCTTCTCTATTGTAATTCGATAAACAATGCATGTAGATACTCACGCTACGGTAATTATACCAATATTGGGTATATACGACCACGCTATCAATATTTGCAGTTCTTTTCAACACAATAAACAATTACAAATTCACTGGACAGAAAGCTTTCCATATGTGACTTCCATTTTTTCTGGACAATCCTACCACAGAGTCCAACAACGCGCTTACGACATTGACGTACTCATTCGGTTGTCCGATAGATTGATAATTTATTCATGATCAGCAGTGCAATACAATTTCTTACTTATTACTATTGTAGAATACACTCCCTTCATAATTTCTATATGTAATTCGTATTCGTAAGTGGATTTTTATTTGATAAACACAACCTGATCGCCAGACAAGAAAAAAATTACGGCGACACACAAACGTTCATGATTTATTTTGTCCATTTCGGACCGCACACACTAAGAGAGTGCGCACACGAGAAACCTATGTCGCCGGTGACGTATATCACCCGCGGGCGCGGTCTCTAAAGGTTTCTTCACACGTTCCGATACGCTGGCTGTATAAATCATTGGGATGAACATTGAAGGATGGCAACCCATTTTGACCAACCATGGAGGTAGTGTAATTATGTACTTATTACCTCCATGACATAAAAGGGAAGAGGGAATGGGAAAACAAACATAACTTACTCATCATTGGCCTAACTCATTATTTGTATAAAATATAATAATTTAGCTCTGTTAATTTCAGTTCTACTTATCTGAAACTATGTATGTAATCTAAATTTCTGCTTTCTGTTCCATGCAAAACCTTACTGCATGAAAATGAACTGATTCTCTGGTTAAGAGATGAATTAACTGTTGAAGACAAACCATGTCTCTACATGTCATTAGCAAACTTAAAATTCAGTTATCTTTATTACTACAAATACATACTGTACTTAGACCTTTAAAAAAATACTTTCTGTGAAATATTGCAATTGGTAAATCAGTTGGAATAAAACACCTCACAGTATCTTTATTAAGAAAATCACATTTATCAGTGTTTTCATTAGGCCTTACAAGATTAGTAATAGTAAATATGTCTATTGATGCCTCTAAGCCAGAATCTAAGGTTTAAATTGAGGACCTCACCTCTGAGCTTTACTGCTAGTAAATTCAGGATTAGAAGGAAATTTTCTCATTTCCTTTCATGTTATTTTCATTATCATTCATTTCTTCATTGCCTTTCATATCTTCTTCATTCTTCTTGATCTCTTCTGTATCTTCTTCATCTTTTTCTTTGCTATTATCTTCTATATCTTCATTACAGTATCTATGTGGTGTTTCTTCACTCTCTGGTTTGATTTCATCATATTTAATTTGGGATTCATCAAATCTTATATCGCGTGCAACTACAATCTCATTTGTTTCTGGATTACAAGCTCTATATCCATTCGGTGAATATCCTATAAATCTCATGGTCCTTGCTCTCCTTTGTAATTTATCCTGTGTAGGTAAAATGTGAACCCACACTTTGGACCCAAAAACTCTGAGTCTTCCCAAGTCACGATGTCCATACATCTTCTGAGCTGGTGTTTTGAAGCTGATGGCTGAAGACGGGCATCTATTTATTTGATATACTGAGCATCTTACCGCTTCACCCCACAAAGACTTTGGCAAACCTGTATCAAAGTTCTAGCTGTATTATAGATGGTTCTGTTCATTCTCTCAGCAACTCCATTGGATTGTGGACTGTAAGGTATAGTATATTGTAACATGATTCCTTTTCTCTTACAAAATTCATGTATTATTTGATTCTTAAATTCTCCACCGTTGTCACTCCTTATTTTCTTCACTTTATTTCCTGTTTGCCTCCAATTTATTTATGTATTCAATTAATCTATCAGTAGCTTCACTTTTTCTTTTCAGCAGGTACACTTCACAAAATTGTGTGTAATCGTCAATAATAGTTTGATAATAAGTCTCACCATCAGGTGTTGGAGTACTTACTGGGCTTGAAATGTCAGTGTGGATTAACTCACCAATATAACGAGAACGGGGCTTCGGAGTGGAGGCAAATGGTAGCCTGGTTGACTTACCTTGCATGCATGGTTCACACGCTGTCTCACTGCATGGCAACTTCATCATTCGCAGGTGTTTCCTATTAGCATGCCCTTCTCTTTGATGCCACAAAAAATCACTCTTACTTAAGAGACATTCATTTACATTTAGTTGCATCGGTATAATATATAGATTTCCCATCAAATTTCCAGATGTTTCCACACCTTTATTAGTAATTGACACTTTATTTTTATTAAAATGAACATTAAACCCTTTATCTAATAACTTTCTGACTGACAGCAAATTGTGAGTGAGATTACGAACAATTAAGTATTCAATATTGACACTTGTGTTCTTATATTTTACATTAAGTTGACCCCTTTTATTACTTGTTAGATATTGACCGTTCGCTACATATATTTTTATTTCTTTGTCTAAATTAACAATATTCATAATCAGATTTTGCCTGAGTCTATGATAAAATGGATGTTGTCACTCACATGATGGCACTTTTCATCTTCCTTATATGCTGTGAATGTAACTGCATGGCCTTTGTCCTCGGTGTCTTCTTGTTCGGTGAAAACCTGGTTAGCATAACGGTATCTTGATCTGCCTCGTGACGAACTGCCTCTGGATCTTGGAAATCTGGAATTGTATGGCATTCGTGTGACGGTTCTCCCTCTAGTCGGTTCCCCTCCTCTGTGTATGCAGTCCTTATATTTGTGACCGGCTTTGCCACATTTAAAACATGTAGTAATGAATACTTCTTCGGTTATCCGATTCATTTGAATATCTTGTGACAACTTCATTTCGGCATCTAAAAGCCGTGCCTTGATAGCTTCTATGTTTAAGGTCTTGTCGCTAGCCATTGTTTCTATTGATGTTATAACGTTGTCGTATGTATGTGGTAGGGAGGCCAGTAAATAGCATGCTTGATCAATTTCATCTACATTGTTGCCTATGGCTTTTAGCTCTCCTATTAGTTGATCAAATTTAAGGAAATAATATTGTAATGATTCGTTCGGGCCGCATTTCAACATTATTAATTTTCTTTTAAGACGCAACTTGTTGCTTACCGACTTTCGTTCAAAGATATCTTCCAGGTTTTTTTTCTTTTTCTTTTATTTAAGGTTCACCAACGATTATCTATACTAATACATGTTCTTAAAAATAAAAGGTACACCATATAACAAACTTAGTACAATAATCTCTTATAGGTAAACACTGCATGTAATACAATAAAAAGTAGGTAACTATCGTTATGGAATAGTTAACTTACAACAAAAGATAATTGGTTGGTATATAAATTTAGTCACTTACTAACTAATTTAGACATCTATTGAGAGAGGATACAAAACAGTTCTTGGTGTCACAGTGAATATCTGTCGTGGCACTGCAATCATTTATGACATCATCTCGGCCGCCGTACTGCAATTTCTAACGATCTCAATATATTTGTCGCATAGGCCAGCATAGGTCGTTAATCGATGATTGTGCAGTCACAATCATCGATTTGGCCTTTGCATCGTGGCTCACAGTTCTCTTTTCTTCCATTTTTTCATTTTCGACACCGACGTCTCTAAACAATGGCCGACGCCCCTTTCTTCGAGAATAAGTTTTACACGAAACTTCCAATTACCGAAGCTTGTCGTCTCCGTCAACCTTGGCAAACTTTCTTGAGCCATTCTTTCTTCTTTCTGGTGTCGCGCAGTGGAAGCGTATTGAATTTATAATAAAACATGAATTAAACTACGTCTTCTTGTTCTCCATGTTTATTGAAAAAGGGGACGAGGACAGATACAGTCACGCTTAGTCAACTAAGTAATTAAAGATGCCTTCAGATGGCAGCACTGAAATACCAAGCTGTGTTATTATGTTGGCTAAAGTGCTTTGTTAACCAAAGTTATCACATATAAACTCAACATTAAGGGTGATAGATTTGGACCTGTTTTTTTAGAGACTATGAAAAACATAATCTTACCGACATTTTTTAGTATGACAACCAGTATCAGTTTTTTTTTGTGAGAGAGTGAGGCTTCATACGAAATACATTGTTTTTAAATTTGAGACAAATGGCATAAACACATCATAAGAAAAAAATACTTTCCAAAAATCTTAAAAAAAAACACATCTAAGTATCAACTAGTATGGGAATCTGGCTATAGCCTTTTAGTCGACTTTGTGTAGTATGATCGCTCTAAAACCATAGCTTGTATCAAAATGAATGTTAGAATTTATTTATTTATCATTATTTTTTAACTTTAAGTATTTATCACAGTTTTTGTAAAAAGTAAATGAGAAACGTTGATTACTAATAAACAAACAAAGTGGAATATACAAAGTGTTACGAGTAATTAAGTGTTGTTAAACTCACCGGACGCTAATTTCACCAATCCTGATCTTACTTCTTCTGCCTTTGCCGACCCAGTCTTTTTAGCGAGCAGTTGTAAAAGTCTTGCTTTAATTAAGGGGAATTTACCTGCGAATGTCTTGTTTGTGTTAGAGTTTACAACTTCAAAGTCGCTAGTCAGCTGAAATATAAAAGATATAAGTATAGGTCCATATTAATTTATACAGTAGACTAGTAGATCTGCCACAGCTTTGCCCGTGGAATTCCCCATATAAACTTTGCACCCTGATTTCACCCTGTTAGGGGTTGATTTTCGGAAAACCCCTTCTTAGTGGGCGCCTACGTTACCAAAGGAATATTTATGCCAAATTTCCGACTTCTAGCTCCAGTAGTATATATAAGTCGCGTATAGGAGAGTAGGCAGCCAGAGCGTTATAGGTGAGGCACGAGCGCGTATGCGACTTCAGTGTCGCCAGGATGGCGATCGATCTCTCCTACGCAGATTGGGCGTTCTCGACGATGCGGGGCACAGCTTTAGGTTTACAGTAGCACACAAATGAAATCACAGTATTTGAATAAGGACTGTATCCTTTAATTTCAATTAACTATGTTCACAAAATAGACCATGATCCATCACTAATTTAGGGTACGGTAACATTACATTAAATTAACGTAAAATAGGAACTTTAGTCTCAATAACTAATGACTTCACAAAATACTCGTAAGTACGGAAACGGACAAGTCTCTCGGCCGGGATGCCCGGGATGCTTACAAGCCCACGAGCAGAGCCAGAACTGTGTTCTACGACAAGGTTCAATTCAAAGTGTACGAATTCAAGACAAAGTGAACGAATTAAGCAGCAATCCCTTCCAAGAGCCATGCCCAAGCGCGGCATACGGCTTAGCCAATCGCTTGCGTTTCCGGTACAATTTACATAGTGCCAACCTTACGGATTAATGTTTATACCAATCACAACGTTCCAATTAGACAACTGCTAACCAGGTTAACCAACCTTATGAATTAACTCGAGTGTCAAACGCAAAGGAAACGGAAGTCTATCGCTAGGTGTCGCCACCTGCTGGTGATGCATTAGAATTAAAGTGTTAACAACTAGATATCCGGTTTAACTAAATGCAACTAACATAATCGAATCCAAATTAGATCTTTAAAGTGAAGATTACTTATTATTTACTCCTATCTCCGACATATACTAGCGGACCCGACAGACGTCAGCGCCATCTGCCGGGCTGATTTGTGAATCTAAACCATCCAGGGCGCCACCCAAACGCATACAAAAAAAAACAATTCAAATTGGTCCAGCCGTTTAGGAGTTCAGTGACATACACACATTCAGTAGAATTATATATATAAAGATACTTAATGCTGCTTTACTTGAAAAAAATAGAAATAAGAGTTGAAGAGAAATAAAATAAACTGAACGAACTGAAGAAAGACTGAACAGACAAACAAACTAACAGACAGTGAGTGAAGTGAGGTAATATTGGATTGTCATCTGTTTCTTTGCTATCCATACTAATATATAAATACGAAAGTAACTCTGTCTGTCTATCTGTTACCTGTTCATGCTTCAACGGCTGGATCGATTGAGATGAAATTTGGCATGGAGGTAGTTGGAGTTCCGGGAAAGGACAAAGACTACTTTTTATCCCGGGAAAACGCATAGATCCCACGCTCAGTGGCGGGCAGAAGCTAGTGTTTAATATTTCAAGTCTTTAGCTCATCGGGAAGTTAATTTAAGTTAATAAAATCGAGGAAACTAAAACTTATGTTTCAAGTGAAAATTGCAACTCACCAATTTATATCCGTCAGGTAACTGTAGAGCAGGAAACAAATTAAAATATTCCATATATGTAGCGCTCTGAAGTAGTTTAATTCGAAGATCAACAGTGGCTTGTCACTTAGCAAAACTTACCTCAGATGGAGAAGATGAATTTTGTAACCAGTCTAAAGAACTTTCAAACTTGTTACAATCAGCATTATCATCATCGTATTCATCTCCAGTTAGCAGATCGTTTGCAGCTGCAATTTTGAAGTCATCTGGAAGAGGTCTCACACGCTTAACCGAATCACTTTTGCTCGAACACTTGCTGCTGTCACTGCTGTTGGTGCTGCACTTTCTTTTGAGACCTTCAGGTGCCAATGACCTTCTATGTGTAATAAGTCTATTAGGTATGTATGTATCAACCCACTTGCTTGGATGATTTTACCCCCAACAATGTGATAAGGAACGTAACACAAATCACTATTTTCCTGCTTCTACCGCAGTAACTATACGTTTTCCCGGGATAAAAAGTAGCCTATGTCCTTTCCCAGGACCCCAACTATCTTCATACCAAATTTCACCCAGTCTGTTTTTTAATTTTTTCGTCTGGGGCCGGTATAATAATCATTACAAGTTTACATACAAGTGCTACAATTTAACGAATTTGTCAACATTTTGATACAAATTTTCTACAATTTTGGCAAATTGTCGCACTTTTAGGTAACGTTTATTAAAAAGGCCCCTGGTATTATCATAAGAAACATAGTGTTATTTGGATTTAGGATTTACCTGTTATTTAGAGAAACCAATCCTAACCCATATTATAAATGCGAAAGTGTGTTTGTTCGTTTATCCTTCTTTCACGCAGCAACGGGGCAACGGATCAACGTGATTTTATGCATAGGGATAGTTGGATAATTGCCGTGGTGGCCTAGTGGTTCGACCTACCGCCTCTCATGCCGAGGGTCGGGGGTTCGATCCCGGCTCGCACCTCTAAGTTTACTTATGTGCGAAATTCAATTTGAATTTACCACTGAGCTTTTCGGTGAAGGAAAACATCGTGAGGAAATCTGCACGCATCTGCGAAGTATTTCAAAGATGTGTGTGAAGTCCCCAATCCGCACTGGGCCCGCGTGGGGACTATAGCCCAAACCCTCTCGTGATGAGAGGAGGCCTGTGCCCAGCAGTGGGACGCAAATAGGCTGTAGTAGTAGTAGTAGTAGTAGATAGTTGGATAGCCGGAGCAGTCTCCTGTCTCCAGCCGACCTATGTCAGTACATAGGCTACTTTTTATCCCGGAAAAATGCGCAGGTTCCCGAGGGAACAGCGATAACCGAATTACACGCGGACGCAGTCGCGGGCAAAACCTAGTTATCAATATTTTGGAAATCTGCTATTTTGGAAACATTTTACACTACTTAAGTCGGGTATTCATTAGGGAACATTTGTTGATAAACTGTTTATGAATTTCATCATCTAGTTTCGCAACAAGTTTACCGTAAACACTGTTTCTGAAACTTAGCAGTCCACACTAGTTTAGTTGTTGCTAGGATGTCGCCTGAGGAGGTAGTGATAGTGATACTCTGTGCTGCTTATATAATAATACACAAGTGTAAAGATAAGAAAAAAACGAAAAGGTGGTGCATGCGAAATTACCTCGTGAATAGAACTTACGTATTTGATGATCTCAGAGGTTTTGATGGATCATTCCACAATTTTACCAGAATGTCACGAAAGTCAGAACTTTGAAATATTATTGAGATTGATTGGACCTGCTATAACAAGACAGGAGACGAAATTTCGGCATCCGATTAAGCCCCAAAGACTGGCTATAAACTTTACGGTTTATTGCAACAGGTGACTCGTATGGCTCACTGTCATATACTTTTAAAGTATCGAAACAATTAATCAGCAAGATCATACCAGAAGTTTGTCCGGAATTGATAAATGTTTTGAAGGACTATGTAAAGGTAAGCAAAATAAATTTAAATCACATACTTATTTATTAATTATTTAAATGAAATTACAAAATTTTATTGTGAATCATCACATTCCAACTGGGAGACTAATTCGTCAATATTTCACTAGTGGAAGACATCATTTGCTTGCCCTTTTCCCACGTTATGTGGGGTCGGCACAACATGTTTTCTTCTTCCATTCGCTTCTATTAGCAGTCATCTCACATCTTGACTATTTGCAGTACGGGCTTCGCCGGGTTCTGGTGTTCTTGTTGGGGTCGAAGTATCGGCATATGTTGATGCTGATGATGCGGTGCGATATGCACTGCCATAGCCGTGCCACCAATCTCCATAGCCACCACTATTGAAATTGCCCGTCTTGCTTGTAGCAATATATTATTTATGTAATACTTGGCCTGAAGAAGTGCTTTTTGGTCTTGTGACATTTTTCAATTCAGATGCCACATACTGGCCATAAATATCGAACTCGTTATTTGATTCCTCGTCCATCTTCTTCTTTGCACTTTTCATAATTTCGTACGCTTCGTTGAGAGTTTCGTCACCTTTCCTCTTTTTGGGGTTGTTTGGTGGCGGCGTTGGTGGTGGCGGCGGTGATGGTGGCGGCGGTGGTAGCAGTAATAACGATGATGATGATGATGGTTGTGGTGGTGGTGGTGGTGGTGGTGGCGGCGGTGCACTTGTCGACTGCGTTGCGGTTTCTTAATGGGGGATCATAGGATTTCGGTGTCCATGGGCCGCAGTGACCACTTACCATCAGGTGGACCGTGCGCTCATTTGCCTATACCATTTGTATTCATATATATATTGCAAAACCTATTCCAGATGCGCATAAATTAATATAGTCGGAACTATTGCGTCATATTTGTTCACTTTTGTGTACTTGGGTATGAGATCGTCCATAAGCGTCCAGTCACCGCTGCTCAGCACAAGGGCTGTGTAGTGTTGTATAGTTGTGGAGAGCTCTTCAACGGTCCTCGTCCTGCTTCCTGCTGCTATTTGGTAGGCGATTACACCAATTAGGCCGTAATTTCGCTTTAAAAGCGATATTGATTTCGGCATGTCGTCTAATTTGGTGTGTTGTATACCCTCCTGTGTCTCATAGACATCGATAACGATTTCGGGACCTTGAAGAAAAAAGTTTCCAGTTTCATAACAATCAACATACCTATGTATGAAATTAAGGTACCACTGAGCTTTCCGGTGAAGAAAAAAAATCCTGAAGAAACTTGGTTGCATCTGCGAAGTCGAGCTAGGTGGAACAATGACATACGTAGGGTTGCTAGCAAACACTCAATCAATTAATTATTTATTCAGCAACAAAGGGGCACTTTTACACGTCAGGAATGAATTTACCAGCACTTCCTAGACCCATTGCTTGAGAAGAAGCGCCGCAACAAACTCAGCAGAAGTCCTTTTTTTTTTTTAATCACATACAAATTCACATTACATTTGCATTAGGTATATGTATAAAATACATATATAGGTACGTACGAACATTATTTATGTGGGAAACTTTTTTATGTGGGAAAATCCATTCACGGCTACCACCAAGCCTTTACGGGGGGTTATGTAGGACTCGCCGGGCATAGTGGACGGAATATCTACCCATTAAAAAAAACCAACCATTCTCCTCCGGGCTGACTGTGCGAGGGCTGCGGGATGGGATCGCCTTGTCGCATTCTGCACTGCAGCCAAGTGTTTATTCCCTTGACAAATACAGAAGTTTTTCTCCAGTGGTGTCTAATAATGGATTATGAAATGAGTGAATGATTCTTACTGTTTATTGCCGTTTCCGTTCTTCTGTTTCCGGGACAACGTGATTGACATTTCAACTCTTTTACTCCGAAAACAGCACCCACTGCATCTTCCAATCTATATAGGTCGGAATGTGCAATGGAGACTGTTTTCATAGTAAGAGTGTTTTTGTAGCTGCAGGTCTCACAAACAGTATTGCACTCCGCAAAAGCAGGGAGCAACAAGCTGACGAGTTCTGCGGCTACAATGTCACTCACAAGCCACCCTTTAAACTGACCCTTATTTGATAATTTTGTTTTCAGGCATCGATTTTAATAATATTTCGGCCCTTTTTTATAGGTGTTTGGTGTTATTCCTGTAAAAACAGAGTTTAAAATAATGTATTTCAAATACAAAATACATTTTGCGATGTTAATGAAGAGATCGCCAAGAGCAAGAAACTGGCGATTTTTTTGACAGTGCGATGGAGCTTAATCTGGCCAAAATTCATATTTATTAGATTGAAATAACCTCGCACATGCATGGTGCTTGCAAATAAATGGCAACAATTTTGTTTACCATTATTATATGACTTCAGAATATAAACAATAAAGTATTTGAAATAATATACACATTACAAGTAAATACGTATTTGTATTTCAAATAACTGCAGTTGAAATTCTGCCCAACCCTGGGGCGGGCCAATGATTCACTCATCATCTCCGGATGGAGGCGAGGCGAATTTACGGCGAGTTGCGCGTGGGTTAGATTCAGGTGGGTGATTCCGTGGCCATTCTGTACGTAGTATTATTAAATATTCTGTGACTACACGTAAGTAATTTATAGAAAACGCGTGGACTTAGAATTTGCGTACCCGATGATACTATACCTACCTACATATGGTTAGTTAACTATAACTAGAAAACCTGTTCCCGTGGAAATATCGGGATAAAAAGTATCCTATGTAATTCCCAGCCAGGGTCTCAAACTATCTCCATGCCAAATGTCATTCAAATCGGTTCAGTCGTTTAGTTAATATTATAGTATAGTATGGATGAACCAGTTCATTAGGTTTAAAAAGGCATTTTACCTCCCCTTATCTTGCTAAGGCCTTTAAAATTTGGTTGTGCCGTTTTGAAGTCAGGGATGAACAAACACACAGCATGAATACCATAAACGAACCAAAGGCAAAGTCTTGACACCTGTGAAAAATTATTTTCTATGGGAAAAGGTACCTTTATGATTGGAGCTCATTTAAAAATTCGGAGTACTCCGAGCCCCACGAAGTAATGTGCTCTTCTAACTCGCCTTCCTCCATTATTAACCTTAAGTAGACTTGTGTAATGGCATCAAAAGCGCATGTAAAACTCAGAGAAACCTTCTTATGGTTTATCGTAATGGGTTTCAAGGTTATCTTACTAGATTTTTTTAACACAGGCCACTCCGTTCGGCCGCGGCGAATTTTAAGAGCTTGTTCGTTGATCGGAGCGCCCATGTAAAATGACCTTTTTTTTGGGGTGTCTCGTTTTTTTTGTTGTTGACGTGCCCGCCCTATTTTTTTCTCTCGTCTCTAAGACGGCTTCTATGGAGCTAGGTCCTCGGGTGGTACACTTTTTGCAAGGGCGCTTCTGCCCGAAGCCCTCGTCGTCCGTGCTAACAGCTTCGGAGCAATCCAAAATTATGTGCACGGGTCTGCTGCAAATAAGGGACATTCAGGAGCATTGGATGGGGTGCAGTCGTTCGCTCCTCGCTCTGGCTGCAGCTACGACTGTAGCGCCGCTAATGTCTTCCAGATGCGTCTGTACAAAAACATCTGCACGGAAACCCACCTAATCTAAGAGAATTAATAAAATCAGAAATAATACGGTTTGACAATCTGTTAATTGGCTGTTTGCGAACAATATAACGGCTAGTCCAGATTTGGGGGATTTACTTTTGAAAACTGGTACAGTATTGGTGAGGGTGGAGCCCATTACTTCTTTTTAGGGTTTCTTATTATATATATCATATTCCTTAAATGGGTTACTTCAATTGCTTCATCTAAAAAAAAGGTAATTATGTAGTTACATCCCATTTTATCTTATCCTATAAGTACTATTAAATGATTAGTCCTAAGTAGGTGTACATATATGAGTGATTTGCTCAGAGTAAATTTCACCAAGTGAATGTCACTATGAAATTATTTATTTTCTACCAAACAGTCCAGCGTACAAATCTACAATTTTTATATATTATCCGCCATCTTAATTTCTATCTTTTCATCCGTCCCTTTCTCTCATTGCATTGCTTCCCTCTCTAACGTTCCGTTTCCCACATTCCACATCCTCCCACTTATATACTACATACAATGGGGGCTATCGCGTGTGGATTTGCCACTAGAGGCGCTAGTGTCGCGGGAGGTCCAATGACTGTTTTTGGCGGGCTTCGTGATTTTATTTTATTTAAATTACCTGTTGAAAAGTGATCTCCTGCGTGAAATTATAGCAAATAAGGATTATTTGGCTATGAATGTAAACGCTTTGAAAAAAAATTCCTTTTTCCAAACAAAACGGAACTGCACAACATTGCGGCATACCTACTGGATATGATGATAGTTATTGATAATTAATAAACTTAATGAGATTCAAGATTGAAAACTTTGTTTCGGCGCCGATCTTATAAAGTCGCCTTTGACAGCTATACCTCTGGACCTCAGTCAACAGTGGCGCCAACTGGTGAGCAAAGAAACGATAGTCCCCATTATAAGTACTTACAATTTAGTAAATAAGAATAAGCATTACTACACAGTATTCAGTAGGTATATAATTACGGTAACGCTTTACATTGTGCACTTAAATCTAATTACCTGTAAACTTTCACATACCCATACATCACACTTCCATACTTTCACTTACCCATCATCCTCAATCCATCTCATCTCCATTGGGCCATCTTTTGATGTAATCCGCTGAGCTGGAGGTGCGGTTAGGACCCTCTGTGGAGCTATCAGCTTTTTCCATTTCATATCGATCGTTCAGGAGAACCTTTGTAATTTTTTAGGGTCCTAAGTACTTCGGCTTTAGTTTAAGTCCTGTTCGGAACTGGGTCCTTTTTATAGCCACCAGGTCTCCTATCTTATGCTTCTGGCTCTCCTTTTTCTTTATTTATTTATTTTACAGAAAACCAACAACCGTATTTCTAAACAAAATTACAAGTGATAAATTTAACACAACATAGGCCAATAACAGGTTTTCCTAGAATTATCATAACAGTTTTTAAAACTAAGAGCAGAAAATATCGTAAAAAATTATAATATTGAAGAAAATCCAATAAAATTTAGATACAATTTTGAAACAAGAGACGAGAAACGAGTGTGTGTGTATATGATGTATGTGTGTGTGTGTGTGTGTGTGTGTGTGTGTGTGAGTGTGGCAGTGTAAGAAAGAGTGGACATGTGTCACTCTTCCTGCAGTGACTATGAGCTCGATATCTTCTTTACACCTCATCTTGGTGCCTATTAACAGGTTAAAGGGAGTGGTATTAACACCTCTGATATGTGCTATTTAGTGCTCGCTGAACCCTACTTACATGCTTGTACCACATCCTAGTATTTTCAATGCATAGTTTGGTCAACATCGGGAGTATTACCTTGTGGACTCTTTCCACCTGGCCATTTCCTCGGGGTATTCCAGTGGTGATGATTATATGCTGGATATCTTCTTCTTTGCAATATTCTTCAAAATCACGGCTTGTAAACGCTGTTCCTCGATCAGTTATTAGTAGGGCATGCACCCGGTTCTACCCGGTTCTGAAATACCCGGGTATACCCGGTTCTTTAAACGTATGCTTAGAACCGGTTCCAAAAGCAATAAACCCGGTTCCCCCGGTTTTCAAAAATAAGTTAAAATGGTTTAATTTCCCAGAATTTCTTTTACTAAAACCATCAAAGAATGTATTAGTAATTAAATTGCATTCTTGCGATGGCGTGCGGCGGCATGCCGTCATTTGCCTCGCCGGCCCGGCCCCCTCCCGCACCCGCACCGCACCGCCCCGCATACTGTGTGTGAACGTCGAAGTCTCTCTGTATTCCAGTGACAATTTAACGGTGTAGTGAAACTCACGTTCGGTTGCTCACTCGCAGTTAAAATTTCAATGGTAAGTATTTTATCAAATATTGTCAGTATTTTGTTTAAGCACACAAAGCAATTTAATGTAGATATTATGAACAAAAATCAGGAATTGTTTATTAGTCAATTAGGGGAGAATGGGTCACAGTGACTAAACTGCCGCTGTCCGTGTATTTACGCACACTAACAGTTGTGTTCTCGTCAAACATTCTCCTCGAGTGTTCCCCTCCCGCCGCGCCAGTCGCCGCCACGCTGGCACGCCGGCAGGTCGCGCGCCGACAGCGTATCGCCAAAGTAAGTACCAAATAAAATTTTAACGTGGTTTTAAAAAGTGTGTGGTGTCAAATTCCTTAAGGTTTTTGCGTGTTTGTGGGTTATTTAATGTTCTGCAGTGTTTCGGGTGGCCTAAAATGCTATTATTTTGCCTGTAAAAAGAATTATTATTCTGATAACGGTTGTTGGGTCACAATGGATAAATTCCATTTGGGTTACAGTGGATGAGTATCCACTGTGCCCCATGCATTTGTTCTTTGCATTTCGCTTATTGATTTGTATTTTTTCGTCTTTTAGGTTACAAAATGCCTCGAAATAGGATAAGGAAAACTAATATCGGAATGCATACTCAAAATGAGATGCAGGACGCAATCAACCTGGTGCATCAGGAGGGAAAATCGATCAATGTGGTGTCTAAGCTCAAAAACATCCCTTATGCAACTTTATATCGATATTGTAAAAAGACTGAAAGAGCTAGTGGACCCGTAAGATTAACACCAAACTATGCGGTTAATAAAATATTTTCCGACGATCAAGAAAAATCTTTAGTATAGATTATGTAATCAAATGTAGTCAGATGTTTTATGGTCTCACACCGATTGACCTTCGCAGCCTGGCTTATGAAATGGCAATTGCCAATGATTTAAGAGTTCCTGAAAATGACATCAGTATAAAATGGCGGGCATCGAGTGGCTGTTCAACTTCAGAAAACGCCACCTAGTACTCAGCCTGAGGACTCCAGAAGGATGCAGCCTAAGCCGAGCTACGTCATTCAATCGTCAAAACGTGAATATTTTCTTTAACAACCTAGAAGAATCGATGCGACGACATGAACGTTTTGGTAATGGGACCCGGATCTTCAACTTAAGCAAGGTCACAAGCTCCGAAAAGGGTACTTTGGTCACGACTTGTTACATTGTGGGTGCAACTGGACAAGTACTGCCTCCTGTTATGATTTTCCCACGGGTGCATTTCAAAAATCACATGCTCACTGGTGCTCCTTCTGCCACTCTGGGGTTAGCTACTCAAACAGGATGGATGAATTCTGAACTGTTTATCTCAACAATGCAACATTTTATTGATCACACTCAAAGTAGTAAAGATAATCCATCGTTTTTGATCATGGACAACTTCGAAGCTCATATAGCCTTAAGGCACACAATCTGGAAAAAGATAAGGGGGTCACTATCCTAACAGTCCCGCCACATTCAACAAACAAGCTTCAACCACTGGACGTAGGAGTGTTTGGCCCATTCAAAACAGCTTACAATGCATCCGTTGATAGTTGGATGATGAGAAATCCCGGCAAAACATTTTCGATATACGAAGTAGCGAGCTCTATTAAAGATGTCCATATGAAAGAAATGACACCAGCCCTAGTAGCATGCTCGGTTGCCCAACGGTAGCCAACGGTTGGTAAAGCGTTGGGAGATAGTAATAGCACTTTTAACAATTCCCCATCGTTGGACCAACTTCTCTTTATTCTTGAGTTAATAACTGAAAATTACCACAAAAAAATAACTCTGGTTCAACAATGGGACTTAGTTGGGGCCCCAACAGAAAATGCATACGAAATATCAACTAAGGCCCTACTATAGTTTTTCGTGGAGTTCTCAACAGAAAACTGAAATAAAAAAACAACTTAGGCCCAACAGCATTTATTGGTTAGAACTGCCAACAGAAAATCTAAACAATAAATCATCTCAGGCCCAACTGTAGTTTTTTATGAGGTTTCCAACAAAAAATCCATACAACTAACCATCATTGGCCCAACAAAGTTAAATAGTTAGGATTTTCAACCGAAAATCCACTCGAAAAATCAACCTAGGCCCTACCGTATTGGTTAATGGGGTCCCCAACTGAATGTTTACACAAAAAACCAACATCTGCCCAACAACATTAAATGGTAAGGTTGTCAACCGAAAATCTATACAATAAATCAACGTATGCCCAACTGTCGATTTTATGAGGTTTCCAACAAAAAAATCCGTACAACTAACCATCATTGGCCCAACAACGTTAAACGGTTAGGATTTTCAACCGAAAATCCACACAAAGAATCAACCCAGGCCCTACCGTATTGGTTAATGGGGTCCCCAACTGAATCTTTACACCAAAAACCAACATCTGCCCAACAAGATTAAATGGTAAGGTTGTCAACCGAAAATCTATACAATAAATCAACATAGGCCCAACTGTAGTTTTTAAGAGGCTGCTACAAAAAAATCCGTACAACTAACCAGCATTGGCCCAACAACGTTAAATCGTTAGGATTTTCAACCGAAAATCCACACAAAGAATCAACCCAGGCCCTACCGTATTGGTTAATGGGGTCCCCAACTGAATCTTTACACCAAAAACCAACATCTGCCCAACAAGATTAAATGGTAAGGTTGTCAACCGAAAATCTATACAATAAATCAACATAGGCCCAACTGTAGTTTTTAAGAGGTTGCTACAAAAAAATCCGTACAACTAACCATCATTGGCCCAACAACGTTAAATGGTTAGGATTTTCAAAGGCATCAGGTGGCGACCTTTCCCCGATACGGCAGTGGACGTGTTCTGCCAAGGCCCAAGTCGAGCAAAAAAGCGCCACGGCCGTATCATCCTTTTCTCGAAGCAGTTCAGGCCATTTTCGACCCCCCCTATAACTTCGTTGTGGATAAAACTAGAAGCTTGAATTTTCAGTAACCAAGCAGGCATTGTACAAATACGATATATTTCCAGCGGTGGAAGCGTGAAGAGGTAACTAACAGACAGACTAAACAGACTGAGTTACTATTTTTATACCCAGTGTCACTCTTACAACAAAGACGAATCTAACAGCACCTTACAAGTTAAAATCCATCCAGCCGTTTAGACTACAGAGCATGTCCAAAAAATATAAATATATGTATACACACACTCGAAAGACATAACCCTCCAGGTTAATAAAAGTCTAACCACATGCGGCCTCTTTACAGTATACGACAGAATGAACTGGCAACTACTATCATTCAATCATTATACTCATACTCATACTCATATGGTTTATTGCTTTACAAATGTCATAGTTAGTTACAGGATGCTAAGCACTAACATACATTTGCACCTTGATAGGCACGGCAATTTATAGTAAGGAATTTATATAAAAAAATATCTTTACCAGGTTATAGAGAGACATATATTTAAAATTAATTGTTTAAATATTCCCTAACAGAATAATATGTTTTGTCATTTAAGAAATGCTTTACTTTTCTAAGAAATTTAACTTCATTATTTTCATTTTTAATGTATTTTGGCAGTTTATTATAGATCTTGATCGACATGGGGTTTGGTCCGGAGCTGTGTAACGCTAGGGTGGATGTGGTTATATTATTGACATGACCAAATGTAAGTCAATAGTTTTGTTTTACTTGGCTCCACATCACTTTTCTCTTTTTACTTGAATTTTCCATAGCCATGACCAACTTACTTGCCGTCAGTACTTTCGTGTCATTGAGCGACGTTTCTGTGGCGACGTAATACCAATAAGTTGCCAGTCTCAGACCGCTGCCGGTCCGCTACTGACGATGAATGCTTACAACTACATACACACTCTTTCGTAAGGATGAGACTAACACATTGAAATAGTAATTTGGAGGGGCGGGACTTTAGACAGTAGAAAATCTCTAACAGGGAATAAAACAAAAAAGAATCAGCAGACTAACACACGGCAATCTAAATATATAAAACTCAAAGGTGACTGACTGACTGAGTGACTGACTGATATAGTGATCGATCAACGCACAGCCCAAACCACTGGACGGATCGGGCTGAAATTTGGCATGCAGGTAGATGTTATGACGTAGGCATCCGCTAAGAAAGGATTTTGCAAAATTCCCACGGGAACGGGAAAAAAAGGGATTTTTACATTTTAATGTTTAGGCGCGTACGAAGTCGCGGGAAACATCGTAGAGATCTGAAATTTGGCATGCAGGTTCCTTGGGGAGCGTAGGGGAGCACTAAGAAACGACTTCCCAAAATTCCCACGGGAACGGGAAAAAATGGTTTTTTTACATTTTAAGGCGCGTACGTAGTCGCGGGGATCATCGTAGAGAGCTGAAATTTAGCATGCAGATTCCTTGGGGAGCGTAGGGGAGCACTAAGAAAGGACTTCCCGAAATTCCCACGGGAACGGGAAAAAATGGGTTTATTACATTTTAAAACCCGTACGTAGTCGCGGGGATCATCGTAGAGAGATGAAATTTGGCATGCAGATTCCTTAGGGAGCGCAGGGGAGCACTATGAAAGGATTTCCCGATATTCCCACGGGAACGGGAAAAATGGGATTTTTACATTTTAATGCTTAGGCGCGTACGAAGTCGCGGGAAACAGCTATCTATCTATCTAAATATATAAATGAAGAAACTGACTGACTGACTGACTGACTGATTGACTGACTGACTGACTGACATATCAACGCAGAGCCAAAACTACTGGTCGTAGAGAGCTGAAATTTGCCATGCAGGTTCCTTGGGAAGCGAAGGGGAGCACTAAGAAAGGACTTCCCGAAATTCCCATGGGAACGGGAAAAAATGTTTTTTTTTACATTTTAAGGCGCGTACGTAGTCGCGGGAAACATCGTAGAGATCTGAAATTTGGCATGCAGGTTCCTTGGGGAGCGTAGGGGAGCACTAAGAAACGACTTCCCAAAATTCCCACGGGAACGGGAAAAAATGTTTTTTTTACATTTTAAGGCGCGTACGTAGTCGCGGGGATCATCGTAGAGAGATGAAATTTGGCATGCAGATTCCTTGGGGAGCGCAGAGGAGCACTATGAAAGGATTTCCCGATATTCCCACGGGAACGGGAAAAATGGGATTTTTACATTTTAATGCTTAGGCGCGTACGAAGTCGCGGGAAACAGCTATCTATCTATCTAAATATATAAAAGAAGAAACTGACTGACTGACTGACTGACTGATTGACTGACTGACTGACTGACATATCAACGCAGAGCCAAAACTACTGGTCGTAGAGAGCTGAAATTTGCCATGCAGGTTCCTTGGGGAGCGAAGGGGAGCACTAAGAAAGGACTTCCCGAAATTCCCATGGGAACGGGAAAAAAATGGGTTTATTACATTTTAAGGCGCGTACGTAGTCGCGGGGATCATCGTAGAGAGCTGAAATTTGGAATGCAGGTTCCTTGGGGAGCGTAGGAGAGCACTAAGAAAGGACTTCCCAAAATTCCTACGCCACCGGGAAAAAAATGGGTTTATTACATTTTAAGGCGCGTACGTAGTCGCGGGGATCATCGTAGAGAGATGAAATTTGGCATGCAGGTTCCTTGGGGAGCGTAGGGGAGCACTAAGAAAGGATTTCCCGATATTCCCACGGGAACGGGAAAAATGGGATTTTTACATTTTAATGTTTAGGCGCGTACGAAGTCGCGGGACACAGCTATCTAAGTATCTAAATATATAAAAGAAGAAACTGACTGACTGACTGACTGACTGATTGACTGACTGACTGACTGACATATCAACGCAGAGCCAAAACTACTGGTCGTAGAGAGCTGAAATTTGCCATGCAGGTTCCTTGGGGAGCGAAGGGGAGCACTAAGAAAGGACTTCCCGAAATTCCCATGGGAACGGGAAAAAATGGGTTTATTACATTTTAAGGCGCGTACGTAGTCGCGGGGATCATCGTAGAGAGCTGAAATTTGGAATGCAGGTTCCTTGGGGAGCGTAGGAGAGCACTAAGAAAGGACTTCCCAAAATTCCTACGCCACCGGGAAAAAAATGGGTTTATTACATTTTAAGGCGCGTACGTAGTCGCGGGGATCATCGTAGAGAGATGAAATTTGGCATGCAGGTTCCTTGGGGAGCGTAGGGGAGCACTAAGAAAGGATTTCCCGATATTCCCACGGGAACGGGAAAAATGGGATTTTTACATTTTAATGTTTAGGCGCGTACGAAGTCGCGGGACACAGCTATCTAAGTATCTAAATATATAAATAAAAGAAGACACTGACTGACTGACTGACTGACTGACACATCAATGCAGAGCGGAAACTACTGGTCGTAGAAAGCCAAAATTTGGCATGCAGGTTCCTTGGGGAGCGTAGGGGAGCACTCGCGGGGATCATCGTAGAGAGATGAAATTTGGCATGCAGGTTCCTTGGAGAGCGTAGGGCCCGATATTCCCACGGGGACGGAAAAAATGGGATTTTTACATTTTAATGTTTAGGCGCGTACGAAGTCGCGGGAAACAGCTATCTATCTATTAAACAATGCAGCTATCTATCTATCTAAATATATAAAAGAAGAAACTGACTGACTGACTGACTGACATATCAACGCAGAGCCGAAAATACTGGTCGTAGAGAGATGAAATTTGGCATACAGGTTCCTTGGGGAGCGTAGGGGAGCACTAAGAAAGGATTTCGCGAAATTCTCACGGGAACGGGGAAAAAAGGGAATTTTACATTTAAATTTTTAGGCGCGTACGAAGTCGCGGGAAACATAGTAAGGATCTGAAATTTGGCATGCTGGTTCCTTGGGGAGCGTAGGGGAGCACTAAGAAAGGACTTCCCGAAATTCCCACGGGAACGAGAAAAAATGGGATTTTTACATTTTAATGTTTAGGTCGCGGGGATCACCGTAGAGAGCTGAAGTTTGGCATGCAGGTTCCTTGGGGAGCGTAGGGGAGCACTAAGAAAGGATTTCCCGATATTCCTACGGGAACGGAAAAAATTAAATTATAATCCTAGATTACAAACACTTTCAAGAAACACGTTATGCAGATTACCTACTGTTAGATTACCTGCCTATTGTCCAGTAAAAAGGAAATGATTGATTAGTTCCCTAAAACATTCTTTAAACCAGTCTGATATTACCTAAATAATGAATTTTGGCACTAAAGTATTTATTCATAAGAGATTAATGAATCCGAGAAAAAAAAGGAAAAATCTATACATATAATAAATAATAATTCTGTAGAAGTCGCGGCTGAAAATTGAAAATTAAAAGAAACTATCAAGTCAAAGGGACTATATGAACGATACTGAACACAAAATAACGATTTTTAGAAAAAAATACTGTATGTATGTATGTATGTATGTCCGGATTTAACTCGAAAACTACTGGACGGATTGAAACAAAATTTGGTATGGGGGTAGTTTATAACACTGGTCAACATATAGGCTACTTTTTATCCCGAGGAAATGCATAGTACCCGCGGGAAGGCTATTAACAAATTCCACGCGGACGAAGTCGCGGGCAGAAGCTAGTTCATTGATATGTGTATATATAGGAACAAATATAAGTATATTTTATATGTATTTCCCAGATAAAAAAACACATATTCTTCCTCGGGACTCAAACTATGTATATCCATACCAAATTTCATCTAAATCAATCCAGAGGTTTCAGTGTGAAGAGGTAACAGACAGACAGACAGAGCTACTTTCGCATTTATAATATTAATATTAGTATGGATTAAAATGGTCCTTGACATTTGTTATTCTTTCACAGCTCTAACTACTGAACGGATTTTGATAAAGTGTACCTATAGTGAGTAGGTAAAGACTTTACAATAATAGCAGATAGGTTACAGTTTTATCCCAGTATTAGCATGGAATCACTATTCCCAGGATGACACGACACGGTAGCGCACTTCTCACACACATGAGTGAGATCCGCAAGGATAAACATTGTTCATTATACTAACCCGTTAAAGCCTATGTTTTGTAAACATTGACTTTTGTCCTGTAGCTCTTTAAGATCACTAAAATTATTCAGCATTCGAAATAGTAACTGCTGTCAAGTAAAAAAATAGGTGGATCACTAGGTGAACCACAGTGAAACCATGTTTGTGTAGCAAGATTTTATTTCCTAGGAAAACCCCCTTTATCCCAAATTACAAAATATAGAAGGTTATTTCATTTCTTAACCGCTACTTATCAACTTGTTACATCCTACAAGTACATCACAATATTCAGGGTCACTTGCGCGTTTGGTCACCTCAAATTCATAAATTTATTTTGTATTAAATCCTACTGCCTTAAAGCCAGACTGATGTCCTATCTCGCTTCGAGCGCGACAACGTGCTTAGGTGATACCTGACGGGCACTCTTGCCTGCTCCGCCCGATGAAGCAGTATCGTGCCTGGCTTCCCCGGACCAGCCCGACTCAAGCAGCACCCGCAGCAGCGCTCAGGCCAACAGCCACGCTTCGACACCGAAGCGGTGCAGTCAGCACAACAAGCTTCCTTCAAAATTTATCCCCAGAGGCCACTTCTCAGAATGCCAAGTCACACACACTGCATTGCGAGACCGCCAGATTTCAAGGCGAGCCTGTCACACGACTCAGGGCCGTGCCCAAGCACCTCCTACGAACAAAGCAACATATAAGAAAACGATATAACCAAACACCATGCATGACACATTGACAAGTGCTCACAGTACAAGGTGGGCACTGCCGAACGGCTCAAACAAGATGCAGCAATTACCTCGGAGGATTAGGAGCCCCACATTAAGGCGCCTGTAGCCGTCGATGACCTTGAGCGTTTTGAGCCCGATCTTCTCAATAATACACGCGCCAAATACGCTAACGTAAATTACAACGATAGCAATGGTTAATTTCGCCCGCTGTCTTAAGTCTACCGTGGCCCAGCGGTCCAAATTCATCATGACGTAGATGAGAGCGCAAGAGGGGCGCGGGTTCAAATCACCGCTTATAATAACTTTTTGTATATTTTTTTTATGAATTGAATACTTTTTTAAATAATTTACATGCTGAACATGGTACTAGTGATATTTAGATATTTTTAATGTTTTTTCGTATCAAAGTCGTAGTTTAAGAATATGCAATGCAATTAGGCATTATGCGTATGTAGGGTAAAACCCCGATAAATGACTACATTCATAATAAAGTTCAAACAGCAGGAAAACTGGCCTGTCTGGAAAAAAAAAATGTTCATGGTTTTATTAATTATAATCATGATTTTTTAATGTCAAATATTCTTGAATAAAGTCATTGTTAAAATCCGATCATTCTGTACAATCTAAATATATATTCTGTACATCTAAATATATAAAACTCAAAGGTGACTGACTGACTGACATAGTGATCTATCAACGCACAGCCCAAACCACTGGTCGGATCTGGCTGAAATTTGGCATGCAGGTAGATGTTATGACGTAGGCATCCGCTAAGAAAGGATTTCCCGAAATTCCCACGGAAACGGGAAAAAACGGGGTTTTTCATTTTAATATTTCTGCGCATACGAAGTTGTGGGGAAAAGCTAGTCTAAATATATAAAACAAAGGTGACTGACTGACTGACATAGTGATCTATCAACGCACAGCCCAAACCACTGGACGGATCTGGCTGAAATTTGGCATGCAGGTAGATGTTATGACGTAGGCATCCGCTAAGAAAGGATTTCCCGAAATTCCCACGGAAACGGGAAAAAACGGGGTTTTTCATTTTAATATTTCTGCGCATACGAAGTTGTGGGGAAAAGCTAGTCTAAATATATTTAGACTATATATAAAATATATATAGTCTAAATATATTTATATATATATATAAAACTCAAAGGTGACTGACTGACTGACTGACATAGTGATTTAGCAACGCACAGCCCAAACCACTGGACGGATCGGGATGAAATTTGGCATGCAGGTTCCTTAGGGAACGTATGGGAGCGCTAAGAGAGGATTTCCCGAATTTCCCACGGGAACGGGAAAAAACGGGATCTTTCATTTTAATATTTCTGCGCATACGAAGTTGCGGGGAATAGTACAATATTGCAGAGGCCGCCAAGTAGCGCATTGCCGGACGATTCTATTAGTACGAGTCCGGCAATCGCAATTGCGGCCGACGTTTATATAATGCTTTTTTCAAACAGCGAGGAAATACGTAAGGTCAGTCGGGGCAAGTGCGCCAGGATGGGGTAAGTGCGCCTAACATAAATATATCGAAACCTATAAATATTACTCAACTAGTAGTTGGCTGTTTACAAGGCATAGGGCCGAATTAAATTTAGGCGCACTCACCCCACATCAGTATTTACTACTTCCATGATCGTGGATGATTTGGCCATGGAAGTTGTACTTATTACCTCCATGGATTTGTCAGTTTCGGGGTAAGTGCGCCTAACATAAATATATCGAAACCTATAAATATTACTCAACTAGTAGTTGGCTGTTTACAAGGCATAGGGGCGAAATAAATTTAGGCGCACTTACACCACATCAGTATTTACTACTTCCATGATCGTGGATGATTTGGCCATGGAAGTTGTACTCATTACCTCCATTGATTTGTCAGTTGCTCTACAGAGGTGTCTCAAATAGCAAGCGAATTTAAAAAAAACACACACGACAATAATGTTTTTGCTGGCCAAGGCCGGCAATGGACAGCCTGGCGTCTTCTTTTTTTGAAAGTAACACGAACATTACCGAGCATGTTTGAGAAAAAGCTAGTTACTATAAAAACATCAATTCAGATTCCTTTTCTAAGTTGGTGGACGCGAATTGGTCCATAGGTGGACGCAATCTGGATTAAGTGGACGCAAACTGGGTAAATTTGCCTATTTGTGTCGTTTTTTTGAAAACTACCAGATGTTTCGACCAAAACTATAAGTTATATTGAAAAGGACTATATCATCAATACATTACATCCCTTTTATAATCAAAATTTCAATTAGAACATTTTTATTTTCACCTTCAAACTTGCCAACTCCAGTAAGTGGACGCAAACAGGCGAAGCGACCCTACTTTTCAGCGACTTTCTTGAGGTAATAAGCGGTTCGCCCTTGTCGCTTTCGTATCAACTTTATAGAGCAGTGTGATCTTCTCCCCTTTTTATTACCCATTTTAACACTAGGTAACAATAACAATATTATAACAAGAACACTATTACGGAGTAACAAAACAAACTTAACAAATAAGTATCTATAACAACAATAAAATGCAAATCCTCGAGACAAATCACTCCACTCGACTTACTCTCTCGCTAGTTACTCACTCGCTATTCACTCATTTCCGAGTGCCGGCCGGCAGGCCGACCATGCTGTGCGTCCTCTGATCGAGTTCGGGATACCTACCTAGCTGGCAACAGCGCGCGCGACCGCGAGGTATACAACACGAGTGCCGAAACTCGCAACGTCGCCTTGTTCTCAACCACAACTTTATGTTTAATGCAATGAATTTATAGAAAAATAACACTACTTCAAATCCAATATAAAAGTCAAATTTATGAAACGAACTTTTATCCTTCTTTCTTTAGTAATCATGATAGTTTAGATATTTTTTAATCAATAAATAAAAATATTTAAAAATATAAAAAACGCCGCATAATTCAACAAAACGCCTACCATAATAAGCGCAGCAAATGTGTGTTGTGATACTTGTGATTATACACTAAGGAAGACATAGGTTTTTCGTCTAAAAGCTATTTATCATATAAGTTAGAAGGTCAAGCCCTAGATAAAATTCTGAAAAGTACTTGCAAAAAATTTGTCAACGTAGATTTTTTCCTAAGCGGAAATAAATGGTTACATATAGGAGGATTAAGGATTTCTTAAATGACATCCATAGTACAAATCATTACATATAAGACGATATAAAATACCAGAAACACTAATTGACTATATTTGTGTTCCATATTCGTAAACTTTGCAGATGACAACTTGTTACAATTATAGAAAAATGGTTACAAAAACACCTCGAATTTGCATTTTTGCCTCACTACTCACCTTAATGAGTTGACTCGCTGTCGACCCCGAAGAGGTTCTCTGAGTCCCATCTTTGCTTAGGTAACCAAAGCCTTGAAGTCAAAAATAGACATCGGCTGTCAGCCGGACAATCTGTTAAAGAAAAAAAAACGATTGCATTACCACAATAACGACAGACGCTTTTACAGCGTTAAATACTCCAAAAGGATAAAAATTCCAATAAAATACGCACGTGAAAAATTCAGCCCACACAGTTCACATCGTAGATACAGATAAATAAGTGACGTTTGTTAAGACGTGGGGTTACCATCGTCCAACTAAAATTCTACCCAAATTATTAAGCCTGTTAAACGAATAAAATTACAAAAAAGAATCACAACGTTGATACTAATATCCTGTAAACTTAAAGTACTGAAACAAATTGACAGATACTAGGAAATAAGAAATAAAGGTTAAATTATTTCCCGACCAAACTCCACTTCAATCAAAAGGGGCAAGTTTAGACTATTTGAGCTATTAATAAAAATACGTCATTTGATAGCCAGCGTTTTTTTTTTTTAAAAAAATGTGTAAAAAAAAAGGATTTATGAAAAACCATCAAAAATAACCATTACACTGTCCCACTTCGCATTTAATTTTATAAGCGGTTTTACCACATCGAGTTATACGAAATACATATAACTCGATGTTTTACCATGACTGTACTTATTCTTGACGAAAATAATTATTGTAAACTAATGTAATCTGGTGCGTTTCCATAGCAACGAAATATTGCCCTATAAATTTCCATACGGGGTTGCAAAATTATTCTATTGCAAAGTTACTCTAGACGGACTCAAAACACGAAAACGACGAACGTGAAGTTTGATGCACACCGCTTGCCCGATTCGAATTCGCTTCGCAGGAAAGCGACGCCTTGATTTGACGACCGATGCTTGACTTGACCGAAAATGGAAATAAAATGGCGGCTTCGTAGGTACTTGAGATGAAACAACAAGTAAACGTGAAAGTAAATAGTGATGTTGCCAACTTAGCATAAAAAAACCGGTCAAGTGCGAGTTGGACTCGCGCACCGAAGGTTCCGTACAAACTTGAAGGAACCTTACCTAATTTGGGGACATCTTAAAAACGCAAATGTATCAATACAAACTTATATTTGCAGTTGGTTCAGTAGACACGGCTACTTCACCAACCGCAAATAATAAGTTTGTATTAGTACATTTGCATTTTACGATTTAAGACGTATAAAAAAAAACTACTTATGGGATCTCGTTCAAACCAATTTTCGGTGGAAGTTTGTATGGTAATGTACATCATATATTTTTTTTAGTTTTATCATTCTCTTATTTTAAAAGTTACAGGGGAGTGGGACATTTTTTACCACGTTGGAAGTGTCTCTCGTGCAAACTATTCAGTTTAGAAAAAAATGATATCAGAAACCTCAATATCATTTTTGAAGACCTATGTATACCTTAATGACAGCCACTAACTTAGCAAAAACACTTGATTGCCATTCATTTAGTTACGCTAAGGAAGAGCGGGGCGTCCTAACACAGGCATTCTAAGCTTAAAAGGAGGCCCCAGAAAATGTATGATAAAAACTTGTTAGAAAATGAATAAAGCATTTTTGATTTTGATTTTTTAATAAACAACATACTAAAAGTACTGAAGTATGGGGGCGCCGCTAACGTGTGTGTGTGTGGGGGGGGGGGGGGGGGTTTAAAGGTTCCTTTTTAGTTTTTCGTAAAAAATTCGTAAACAGTGACCCACAGCAAAAAATGTTCTAAAACATAAATAATCTACATGAAATTTTCTACAAAAAAGATACTATACATTTTTTCGCTAGGATCAATATATAAAAAGATAATAAAGGGAAAAGTTACAGATTATCGTAGTTTAACGTGTAGGTGGGGGATTTGGTCCGAGATGTACCCTGATTTTTACCCGACTGCGCACCGCAAAGGAGGGTTATGTGTTTACCTGTCTATGTATGTATGTATGTATGTATGTTTGTATGTATGTATGTTTGTTCCTTTGTGGCACACTAGAGATCAAACGCGTGGGTCGATTTTAATGAATCATACGTCAATCGATTCGTCTGAATTGCGCGAGTGTCACTGAAGATATGAAATTTATCAAAATTCAAAATGGCGGCTACCAGACGCCATATTGTACAAAATAAAAAAATAAAAGTCAACCAACTATGGCATGTGAGGTATCGTTGAATAGGTATTTAAAAATCATTATTAGGTTTCTTTGACCATTTTTCAGACAAAAGAACCGTTTATGATTTATAACGATTCAAAGTTCCTTTACTAACCACGTAAAGTAGGTACCTACCTATCCACCCAGTAGTACATCCGTTCGAATTAGCAACACAGGAAATAATCTAGACCAACGAGTCTTCAAGCAGGTCACGACGACTATAAAATACTTAATAATAATGTTTTTCATAAATCTCAAACTTCAATCAAGTACGTACGCATGTGCAATGTAGTGTACCAGTAGCGTCATCTATCCGTTGACTTGAAGACTTTTAGTTTCGTTATTACATTTAAAGTGTCAATAGTGTGTGTGATACAGTGAAATATAACCTAATTGATTATAGGTACCAATTAGGTACACTAGTCAGTACTCAGCGCTCGTAAATAAATAAAATAGCTACCTAATACTCTTATGTAGTACCAGTAGCGCCATCTATCGGTTGACTTGAAGAATTTTAATAGGTTCAGGCTTATGTAGCGTTTTGAGCCGGGTTAGGTCTCTAGAGGGATTAATAATCAGTAATTTAGATCATCGCAAGCTACTTAATAATCCCCACGATAGCAACTCTCTCCATGAAATGACAAGATTGCGGAATTTACGGTCTTTTAATCCCTAACTAAAAATAATAAAATAAAAAAGTTAATTAAAAAAACCAAAAAACCCGACTGCGTAAAAACTAAAAAGAAAAAAACAAGACTACTTAGTTCAGTAGTAGCTAGGATTATGTTAAGTAATTGATTGCTATTGAGGAATCTAAAGATGCCTACAGTCGGGACCCATTTAAAATCTAGGTTAAAATGTTACAAATAATGGGTCCCGATAGTAGGCATCTTTAGATTCCTCAATAGCAATCAATTACTTAACATAATCCTAGCTACTACTGAACTAAGTAGTCTTGTTTTTTTCTTTTTAGTTTTTACGCAGTCGGGTTTTTTGGTTTTTTTATTGGTTAAAGTAGTCATACTTGGTACAGTTGTATCTTGGATGATTATGAGTGGGTTCAGACTGGGGGCTACCGCGGGCCACCGCTCGGTTGGTGAGGGGATGGGGGAGTTCAATTTCGCCGCACTTCGGCGAGACTTATATTTTTTCAAAATTTTATATGCAACTGGGCAAGTGTGGTATCATTTTCAGATAAAACAAGGACGTCATATTCGCTTCCAAAATAAAAACAAATGCATTGTCATACTAAAAAATCGATTTAATTCAAGTGTTTCATTGGAAAATTTACCTAATTTGTCTAAAAACAAATTTAGACTATCAATCGTTTACTTAAACCTTAGACATATCAATGTAAAAAAAAGAGTAATCGATAGTCGCATTATCTCTGATTGTATAAATATATACTTTTATATACATTAATGTAAGCATCTGGCTGAAACAAGTATTTATGAAAATTTAAGAAGTAGAATTTGTTCAAGACGAATTAAGGTTGAATAAGTTTAGTATTGAATAAGTCATTTTTAGGGTTCCGTAGCCAAATGGCAAAAAACGGAACCCTTATAGATTCGTCATGTCTGTCTGTCTGTCTGTCCGTCCGTATGTTACAGCCACTTTTCTCCGAAACTACAAGAACTATACTGTTGAAACTTGGTAAGTAGATGTGTTCTGTGAACCGCATTAAGATTTTCACACAAAAATAGAAAAA
Organism: Aethes cnicana; assembly: GCA_963971205.1. Taxonomy (NCBI): domain Eukaryota; kingdom Metazoa; phylum Arthropoda; class Insecta; order Lepidoptera; family Tortricidae; genus Aethes; species Aethes cnicana. Next base: position 7,143,085 of record OZ020293.1, read on the forward strand.
AAAACAATAAATTTTGGGGGTTCCCCATACTTAGAACTGAAACTAAAAAAAAAATTTCATCGAACCCATACGTGTGGGGTATCTATGGATAGCTCTTCAAAAATGATATTGAGGTTTCTAATATCATTTTTTTTTAACTGAATAGTCTGCGCGAGAGGCACTTCCAAAAATGTGGGGACACACATTTTTGGATAAGTGTAACTTCCAAAATAAGAGAATGATAAAACTTAAAAAAATATAATTCACATTACCATGCAAACTTCCACCGAAAATTAGTTTGAACGAGATCTAGTAAGTAGTTTTTTTTATTGCAAATCAATTCAATTTTACTAATACAAACTTATTATTTGCGGTTGTTGAAGTAGCCGTGTCTACTGAACTAACCGCAAATATAAGTTTGTATTGAAATTTTTGCATTTTTAAGATGTCCCCAATAATTTGGGGACATCTAATGGTAAGGTTTCAAGTTTGTACGGAACCCTCGGTGCGCGAGTCCCACTCGCACTTGGCCGTTTTTTTTTGTATGAGACGATGCAATGTTTTCTTTCGTGTTTGGAAAGTGTGGCGCTCTAGTGCAAACGTGTCGCCTCTGCTTGTACGTCAGTTGGACTTCTTCTCTCGTTAGAGAGTAGTATATTCCTTGCTCCAGTCTGAACCCACTCATAATCACCCAAGAAACAACTGTACTGAGTATGAGATGATACCCTTTTTTCAAGTTTATACGATTTTTATGATTTAAAAGAAACGGCCAAGTACGTGTCGAGAACAAAAAAACCGGCCAAGAGTTGTCCTCGCTCCCGTACTATTTGTAGAAAAACACAAGTATGGCTTGACATAAGACTGTTTTATTTTCGTTCTACCTACATGAATGTACCATTATAATTCTTCTACACTATTATCTATAAAAACGGCAAAAAAAAAGTTGTATGGGAGCCCCCTTAAATATTTATTTTATCCTATTTTTGAGTAGGGTTTTTGTGACAGGCCGGTATCTACGGAACCCTACATTGGGCATGGCCCGACACATGCTCTTGGCCGCTTTTTTAGCTATGCCTTAGATTAGAGGGAGCAAGCGTTTTGTAACATTTTCAATGCTTCATGAATGTACGAGGTTTGAAAACTAATATACATAGACATATATTACTTCGTAAGTAGAAATCATTGTTCATGTACGAAAAAAAAAATTAAGGTTGGCAACCCTGGTAGCGCGTATGGTAGTGCGTGTATTATTATTACGCAACAGGAAGCTTGCAAGAAGCAATAGTCGAAGCGCGCACGCACAGCAGAACAGTAGGTCTAGTGTATTTTTTACACCAAAAATGCAAAACGATGTCACGAAGTTATTCGAGTAAACTATTCACGATCAGTTTAGTTTTAACACGCGAGTGTAAGCTTCAACTTCGGGCTCGGTTTGTTTTTACCTCTTCTCACATGAGTGTAAATCTTTATTTGCGCTAAACGCATCGAACGCGTTTTAGTTTATTCATCATTTTTGTATGAGAACACAAACAGCACCCCTAGCGGCAAAACATGGAGTCAATTCAGCGAGTGACATTTACTTTACGAAAACGGATGTGAATTCGTTTACACGTTTTCTGACTAACTGCGAGTGTAAGCTCGTATTTGACAGTTTGAAAAGTAAATTAAACGAAACGCAAGAAGTAAAGTTACTCACCCGACTTTATCACGTGAGAAGGTGAGAACTTAGGTTTTCGAACCAGTCGAATCCAAATTTACTTCAAAATTTTAGATTTTTCAAGTGAAATAAATGATATATGTATGTCGTCTATGTCTTAATATGCTTGTATTGTGTTCTTGAGAAATTTTTTACTAAGTATGTTATTTATTTAAGCTTCTTCGCATACGTATAAGTGTGTCTTTCTTTTTTAATGTTGAGATACTCCACGTTTGTGACGAATATACCTATAACTATGTACTTCGATTTGGTTTAACAAAAAACTAAATTACATAAATTACTCCGGGTTGCCTAGAAATTTTAGAAAATGTAGGTAACTTGGCAACACTTATGGCCATTTTGACAATTTTGACAGAAAAAACCTGAAGAAACGCAAACGCGATCGAGACGTTTTAACTCACTGCCTTCCGTCACATATTTGACATTGTCATGATTGACGTTTACCAAGCCTCCTCAAATTTGATATTAATGATAATTTAAATGTTTATTATTGAATAATTGCCGGCCTGAGGCCAATATTTTGATAATGGCGAAGTGTCCAAGACAGAAACCCTCAATTTTATAGTGTATAGCGGATGTCGCAAAGTGATGGTGACAATACATGAACGTGTGCGAGAACGGTGTTGACAAATGCACTCAAAGGTTAAAGATGAACCTTTTACGAATAGTTTACTCGAAGTGTGTTGAGTTGAGTTGAAAGATGGACGTTGACGTTTGTTGAGCCTCACCAAGTTTACTTGATTTATCTTTTATATCGTACATTAATTGTTTCCTCCATACAATGCTCGGCCCGTAGGCCATACTTGAAAGTGGCAAAATTGTCTTGCATATACTTAGAAAGAAGCCATTATATACGAGAACAGAAGAGAAGAATTATATTTTAAGATCCATACTTTGAATTGAGCCAAATTTCTTGTAATGTAGAAAGAATTGGCGCAGCTCGTGTTACTTTTATCAAATACAAAGGAGAATGCGTGCATAGAAGCAAGAAACAGTAAGTATTAGACATAATAATAGTATTTATTTTTATTTGACATATGCAATATCCACTGCAGAGGGTTTGGGCCCTACACAGGCGCAGTTTGGATTGGGGACTCACACATGTACCTACATTCTTGAATTACTTCGCAAATGCGTGCATGTTTCTTTACGATTCACTATGTTTTCGTTCACCGAAAAGCCAAGTAGTAGGTAATTTTGCACAAAAGTAACTCACAGATGCGAGCCGGATTCGAACGCCCGCCGATCCTCCGCATGAAGAGTTCTATAGGTGATGGTATGGGTGAAATGGTTCCGAATGGAGGACCGATCACCCGACTGATCCAGGCAGTCGTCCCCTTTCATAAATAGGTGATGGTGGCCTAGTAGTGGGCCACCATCACGGCTTCAATTAAATACCTAATATACACTTACATTTTCTTTCAGTGTTCCTTCTGGCTCTGCCCCAGCAAGTCAAGTGGAACTGTGGCAACTTTAAGACCAGACCCCGTGGCTGAGCCAACTGCTGATTCCTACCAGAATTTCATCAAGTTTTAATTAGTTTAAACACTAATAAATCATGCTATATATTCCATTGAGTTTATTATTGGTGTTATTTATTGTAAGTATGTATATTTCTTTAGCAAATGTCAGCAACTAGCAACTGATCGATCAAAGCACAACCGAAGCTACTAACCGCAGAAAGCTGAAATTTGGCATATAGGTTCCTTGGGGAATTGGGGGGTGTTACTAAGCATAATTCCCGCGGGAACGCTCCGAATTCCACGTGAATGAAGTCACCGTCGGAATAAGCTAGATTGATATAATGCTTTTAGGTATTCGCATCAGTCAAGAATGTTGGCCGCTCTATTTAGCTATAAGTACCTACTAAGCCACAATTTTGCATTTATAGTATTTCCCTTTACATGATTTATTTAACGTTAATCTACCACATATGTAGCGGGAGTGGTGATGATGAGAACAAACTACTTTCTTGGTTAGTTTCAAGTTGATTTATTTCATAATAATTTAGAACGCTTAAATGAGTGAGGCTCACAAGAATGTGCCGTCACACACTGGGAATTCTTGTGAGCATCACCCAATATGTACTTATGTCTACCGAAACGATAATCCATGACACGGCCTATCTCTCTTCCGTGCCGTGCCTTGTGGACGATGCCGATGGTGCTGGCACAATCCTCCACGCCTGGAAAGACTATTCCTATATCGACTACGTCGCGATGTACGCCTCTTCATCGTTCAGCAAAAAGGCTGGTTTCAAGCGACCGATTGATTCGCACGTCGCTTTGCCTTCTCTATTAATCAGGTTCCCATGCCTTGCTCCTCCTCTCAACCACTATAAATGGGCCATCATAAGGCGGCGTTAGAGTAGGGCGGAGTATGACGCTTCTTGTGAACATTTCTGTAATTGGCCTTTCCCTTCTTGGACCGAGACAACATTAGCAATACTTAAGTATCTTCCCTTAAACATCTCTGTAAAACTATCGTAGGAACAGTTCCTCATTAAAAAACATTCCTGCGGCAGCCTAATCGGTATTCCATATACTTTCCTCGCAGCGCTATATCCGGTTTCTTCCTGTAAACTATGCTTGTAAACAACTCCTAAGTCCCAACTATAATATGGTAGGAAACTCTTCAACCGAGTTCTCTCTTTCGCTTCTTGCCCAAATACTAGCTATACAGATAGCCATGTAGGCAATACCAGCAATTTTGTAAGGCACTGAAAAGTCCTGCATGCCGCGTGTCTTCTAAATTTTATCTCCATGTTTAGTATCTTCAAAAATGTTCAAACTATTAGCCTGACAGTGACCTTGACAGATCGAATTGCGTATACTACTGCGTATCTGTCATACTAAAAGTCACTCGAAAACGTGAACGTTTTCGTTTACTCACTTACTCGCTCGTCACTCATTCGTATTAATCAAAATACACTCGCTAAACCTTGTTACAAAACGTACCGTTAGGGGCGCTGTTCAAGTTTTCATACAATCTTGATGTAAACGCAAACGCGGTCGAGAAGTATTTTCCAGGTCCGAAAAATACACTTGAGGTACAGAAGAAAAACGTAGGCGAGGCCAGTGTTCAGTGTTCGGTTTGGGCGGGACCTTCCTAATAGAAAATTAATATATAATCCTCAGGTAAGAGAAGAGAAGAATCATACATGACAATAGATACAGTAATAACTCCAATCGAAATTGTTGTGAAATCTTTTTTAGGATGTACCAGGTTGTGGAATTCAAGTCCAGTGATGGCGGAGGCGTAGGTGTAGTTTCCAAAATTTGGATGTCTCCAAAAAAAACCAATTGCCGGTGGCCGAATACGAAAAGACCCATCGATAAGAAGATTCTACATTTGATTCCTGACGACACGTGGAAAACATATGGAGTCAATAGAATCTTCTACGCAACGGGTAAGATAACGCCTATTTTACTAATTTTTCATCCGCCATGTTAGATTTCAAACAAAATTTCAAAGTAATAGTAAAGAGGAAAATATGTTTCAGTTTGCTTGTCTTTCTTTATGTTCATTTATTTTGGGGCCACTATGTTAAAAAACGATCATTTCTAATTTACGGTTAAATAAGTAGTAAAAAAGGTTAGCAGAACGCACAGCAGCGGTACCGGGGCGGCGCGGAGGCGTCACTGATTGTAATACACGAAATTAAAGTGCAGAACGCACATACAGCGGTACCGGGGCGGTGCGTGGCGGAGCCGTTTTTCTGATAGGGAACGCCACGCGACACCACGCTTTTTTGTGCGACCATTTTCGTTTAATTACGTGTAAGTATTACAAGCAGTGACGCCTCCGCGCCGCCCCGGTACCTTTTTTAAATTTGGTCACTACCAAATTTCGGGATTTGGTAGTGATTTCAGTGCAATAATAATGAAATTTCTTTCAGATGACCTTTTAAAAGCAAGGGACAGGGCAAAAAGAGCTGAAATTGAGTCAGAGTTCTCTGCTAATTCCAACGAAGGGAGTCCAATGATCCGAAAACGCGAACACGTACGCAGCTATTATAGTCAAAATTCCTCATCGGACGAAGGAATACGCGACAGTGACAATATTAGTTTCCCGCCAACACCATCGTTCTTACGTAACAACAGTAAGTGCTACAGTTACATCTCAGATCACAGAAATTCTATGAGTTACATCATATATCTATCTCTTGTCGAAATTCCTAAATGATAACAAATAGCCTTGTTAGTTATTTTTTTTGTTTGACATGGTTATTGTTACTTACAGATACATCTCCAAGCTCTTCTGCTAGTTCTGCAGCCTCTGCATCAGTAACAATTAACCATAGTAAGTGTTTTACCTACTGAACTTTATTGAAATGAAAGTGCCCCGTGACTTTGTCTGTATGGAATATAAAATTGCCGATAACTTTTCTTTCCAATTTTAATCCAACATAGCTTATATGTCGCTCCAAATGACCCTCTATCATGACAAATGACGCTCTATCTACCCTTGAAAACTGCATTCAAATCGGTTCAGTAGTTCCGGAGATTAACTCTAACAAACAGAAAGACAGAAAAGAATTCTAAAAATCGCTATTTTGTGGTCTACCACACATCTTAGTCGCCCCTGTTCCTTTTTAGGGTTCCGAAGTCCACAAGGAACCCTTATAGTTTCGCCATGTCCGTCCGTCCGTCCGTCTGTCCGCACTATTGCTCGGAGATGCTTAGTTCTAGAAAGCTGTAATTTGGCATGAATATGCATATTAGTTACGCTGACAAAGAGGTACAATAAAATTTTGAAATCTATTTTTTTATAGGGTACCTCCCCTACTCGTAAAGTGGGGATGTATTTTTTTTTCTTGCGTACCCCATGGTGCGGCATATCGTTGAATAGGTCTTAAAAAAATTTTGTGGGTTTATTAAAACCATTTTTTGATTAAGTGATGCGTTTGTGAAATATTAAGCTTTAATATGCTATTTTTTGTTAGGGTCACGTGTCCCCCCCCCCCCTGCCAGCTAAATGGTGGTACTTGGATGGCTGAAAAAAATCACGGTTGTGGCATATGTAACGTAGTTGAAAGGAAAACTATCACAGCTAAGTAGGCTATACAAACTTACGAGTCATAGTCGACCAACTTATAATGATGATTTTTCTCGAGCGGCAGGGGCGTCGGGCGGGCACGTCATACCACAGGCTAGCTAGATGCTAATAAGTCTTAGAAAGGTACTGTGGGCATCATCAACTTCGGAACCCTATACAAATATTGTAGCTAATAGGATTCAAGTAAAACAAGTTTTGCAGTGAATTCGGACATATTTATTTCATTGTTCCATTAACATTTTGTATCGAATTTCAGACGATTCAGCTGAAGAAACTGCAAAATCTTCGCAGACATTTGAACCATTCCCAACTGTTGGTGAGTTGCTTGAGCTTGGTCTTGTTGATGTTGTTTAAGCATCTTTCGTATGTAGCTTTCATTGAAACGTACCTATAATGCTAAATATTGTTTTATTAGGACACAAATGGTACGATAATTTAAACATCAAAAACATAACTTGTCAAAAAACAATCCAATTTAATAATTGTGTTTTCATGCGCTGGCCAAGTCAATCTATTTATTTTATTTAAAACATAAAAGATTTTTAATATTGATATGGTCACTATAAGATGTTGTTAGCTAATTACATAATAACTTAACAGGGTGTCCCAAGACTATGGGCCATCGAGGGAAAGTACCTTAAATATCGTAGATAGGATATTGTGCTGAAATAACACTATCTTATTTTTAAAAGTTAGTAATTCTGCATTTAAAGTTTTTCTAAGAATGACTTGCTTTGTTTGGGAATTGATGTTAAATTATCACATTTTGAGCATTTAATTAATTTATTTATAAAAAAAATACTTAATTGACTTCGGCCTTTTCATTTAGGTATGTTTTTTTATTTTATCATAATGATTAATTACAGGTAGTTTCTTTCTTTTAAAATACTATGTTACTTAAGAA